>CABFOW010000248.1:283325-345723 GCA_902141385.1 Timema californicum
TTACATTTGGAAAAATGTATATGAATGAATATCTAATATAAATATTACTCTTTTCTTTTACCGGAAGTTAACAAGTAGGTAAAATTACTATCCTCAAGAAAAGGAAAGAGATTTCAGGTATTTCCATGAAACTAATAAGCTGTAGCTCAATGCCAAAATTCAACATCCCCACCCAACTCATACTCTCTTGTCTTCTCAGTTGTCCACAAAACTAGGGGGTCAGAGACCTTTCAAGGCAGAAACTACCTAACCACCAGTTACAAGTTGCCTTTAAATCAGAAGGTCATTTCAATGTTATTTCCATGTAAAGCTCATTCTTAAATACACGACTATGGATTGGAAATAAAGTAAGATGGGACACATGATAATTAACTTTTTATTTATTTTTTCAATGTTTTTGTGTCTCCTTCCCACTGCTGAGATGGGTCTCTCATGTTTAGGTACACTCTGTTTATATAAATGTCTTATGTTGAAAAATAAATTATGTTTTGAATATCTATTTAGCTTAGGAAAACATAATTTTAAAATAAATTTAACAGACAAAGAGTGAAACAAATTGAACATTCAAGTGTGTATTTAACGCTATATACTATTTTTTTCGGTGAAATTTTCGTAAATGTCAGAGCTTTTAGTTTTTAGGCAGCGCTCACCAAACATATATATATATCCTCATTTTATCAAGTTAAAAAAAATGGGCAGGATATAACATTTACAGAAGCCAAAACCCCCTCCATCGCCAACAAATAAGAGATGTCCAAGACGGAAATGACCAAGCTAAACAAACCACGTTCGCGGTAACCGGAACAAAGAGCAAATAAGTTATGTAATGGAGGAGACAGTGGTGAGACATTCGTTACTCTGACAGCGTCGTTTTGTTTTCAGGAGGTGGGGGAGAAATCGTGCGGCCATGGTTACCCATCAAGCTCACCCACAGCGCTAGAACCCAACCTTCGCTACTTTATCTCAGAGCGAATATGTGTTAGAGAAAGAAACATTGATACTTGGCCCATTTATATTATTGGGAGAAAAGTGTAGATACTTTGCTCAATACTACTATCGGAAGAAAAGTATCGATTCCTTACTCATTTGTATTTTCGAAAGAAAAGTATCCATACTTTAATCATTTGTATCATCAAACTAAAACTATCTATACTTTTCCCATTTGTATAGTCGGAAGAAAAATATCGATATTTTTCTCGATTCTGCTATTGGAAGAAAAGTAAAGATAATTTTGAAAGTTTACTCTAAATACGTAAATAAAAAATTGTATTAGCTTGTAAGAGATATTTTTTTTAAACAAATATTTTGCTACAACTGTGAGAATTGATGCCACATGACCTGTTAAAAGTCACATAGCCTGGTTTATGAATACAAGAAAATAGGCCTAATAGCCTACAAGGGTCAAAAATGAGCCACTAGGTCGTGGCTGGACAGTATTTATTGATTTATTTTAAAACAGAATTTGCATGAGATTCAAATTATTATTATTAATTATTATTATTACAGATGCTATAAAATAAGTGAGGTTATTAGCACCTAGAACAGTAGGTCTACTACTTGGCTATTTCAACCCATAAACCCTAATTTATAACTTAACATTTTCATCCTTAATTCCCATTACTATACCACCATATTTATTTCCATTTATAGACTCTATTATTAATAATAATTATAGCAATGAGTTTATTTATATTCCTAAACTTTATTATTATAGGTCCCCGTGAATTTACATATTAACATATCAACACGTTTATTTCAATTCCTAGCTTTTATTATTCTTACTCCTTAACTATATTACAATAAAACAAGTTTATTTTCATTTCTAGCCTTTATCCAACCATTTAATTCCTTTATTATTATAACTGTTAACAGAAATTGCTTATTAAATCCTAGAATAAATATACTTTTAAAGAAAAAAAAGCCCTCCCCATTGGACGAGATTTATCCTTGGGAACCTCTGCCCCATCAACCGTCCATCTGTTTGAAAAGAAAGTGAAGAGTGGAATATTACAAACTGCCCATTCCCCTCAGACCATGTTGCCACCCTACCAACGACAAGGAGAACGTATGGAACACAAAGAGAAGTGAGCTACCATTGTAATTTATTATATCCACACACACACGCGCGCGCGCACACACACATACATATACACCTCTACTTTTTTATATAAAGGTAGCAAATTGTTTTCCAAGTATTAATGAGCTTCCTACGAGAAGATCAAAGCTCCGATCCGGTGTACACACACAAATCCCCACCCACAGCCCCACTATTTTACCTCTATAACCCAGGTAGCGTGGGTTCAATATTCACCCCCTACATGTCCCTGATATTGTGAACCTTCATCATTATTAAAAACGTTAACCTAGATACGTTTAATGAGCTTTTTTATAACAAAGAAGACAAATTTTGGTTCAAGGTGGCTTACGGTTAAAATATTGTGTGCTTAAAAAAATTTGGTGTAAGTATCTGACGTCCACGTTATAAAGACACAGCTACTATAACCACATGACGTAAACACTAATTTATTATTATTATTAGCACCGCGTCTTACTACCCGTTCGGGTTATACGCACTTATGCTAATGTGTAATGGTAGGGCGATTGTAAACACTAATTTATTATTATTATTAGCACCGCGTCTTACTACCCGTTCGGGTTATACGCTAATGTGTAATGGTAGGGCGATTGTGAGATGAAATGGAGGACCTACATTTTAACGTGGAATTCGAACCACGGTGGAGGCCTGGCACTCCCCACATTCACAAGTTGTGATTAATACACGTCTTGTCAGAGGTGAAGTAAGCGTTTGGTAATTAGATACATCTGTGCCAGGACCGAGAATTGAACCCCGGACTCCTGCACTAAAGTCCAACACCTTAACCCTAGACCGCCAGGTCACCAACACTAATTTAATCTAAGGCACAGACTAAGATACACCTGAACAACAACCTCTAGGTTAAAATGGCTACGTTCCATGGTAGAGCTTAAGTCCTTTAACACGGGTGTTGCTAGGTGCCATCAAGGGGCATTAAAGAAAAAAGAGAGCTAATCTTAAACATGGTTCAATAGAAAGAGGACACAAACATCTATCTCAAGTCAATCGGCTGGCCTACATAAATCTTGAGTCATGTAGCAGCCACCCAACTCCCTCTTAAGCGAACTGCATATTACGATTGCAATGGTCCCTTTATGATTAACATGTTAAAAGTGTGTCGTTTAACAACTGCACGTTTGGAAGTGCTTTTACCAGTGAGCATTGACACTAGCAAACCTAAGTGTCGATGGACTCAACCTGGCTCGAGGAGTGCAACGAAACTTCTATAAGTCTGAGGATCTGGTGTAGCCTTGCCTACTCAACCTGGCTCGAGGAGTGCAACGAAACTTCTATAAGGCTGAGGATCTGGTGTATCCTTGCCTGTGTTGGCCTGTGCCGGCGGCCTAAAACGTGCCACCGCGAGGCCGGCGGGACGCCATTAGGAAACCGACGTTTATCGGGCCGGTTCAAAGGAAGCCATGCTGGCACATGTAGTGTCATTCGGCAACCCCTGCGCAGTCTCCACTAATTTAGTGGTCCTTTGTCCTTCAACCCGTGAACATGGAGTGGTTGAATGAAAACCGTGATTTAATAAAGTTATATCCTGCTCCACCTGTTTTGTGGGATTGTAAGCTGAAGGAATATAAATACCGTAATAATAAACACAATGCGCTGATTGAAATGGTGGTGAGTTTGGTTGTTGAAAAGGAAGAGATTACCAGAAAAATTAAAAATTTGACTATGAACTAAAAAAAAAAAAATACAGCTTGAAGGCCGATGCAGATCGTTTTCAATCCTTGTGTGGACGAAGAGCACTTTCAGTGGCCTTGCCAATGGCAGAGCGCGGCATAGTGTGAACGCGGCTTGATACTAAATACCCCAAGCACAAAACCCGGCAGAGTCAAGGATTTTTTTTTAATCATTCATAGAAAATTGGTATATTTCTTTGGTTACCTATGGAAGCAAAATCTATTAATAATTACACCCTATTAAAACCATATTTTGATTTAAGTCGGCTAGTTAACGCAACTGGTGCCGATTTCTTTAAGGGTTCACTTTACGACTGAATAACCAGGAAAATTAATACACGATCACGCCCGAAACAGACATCTTAACATGGCACGGTTTTCTGAATTCTCGGCGGGATTAGGTTTAGTTCAATAGCTTCTTAGTTTCAAAATAATTCTGTGTAATGTTGCTGTAATTTTTAAACTTTAATAAAATGGCTTCATTGGTCTAAATTGCACTTAAAAAAAGATAAGAGTACAAAAAACCACATCGTGATATGATGCCTGGTTCGAACTTTATTGTACGCCCAAGTTGGAGGGTGAGAACGGCTTTTGAGTGTGTTCACAAAAGCTTTGAATTATTTTAAAAGCTGTATCGGTGGACGCATGGTCTAAGACTCCTCGAGTGTAAGACTAGATTTTATGATGACAGTGAGATGGGTGTTCGAATATTGGTCGGGTATAATGAGTTTTTCAAAATGGTTTTCCACTTTACCTTCAAGCAAATTCTGGTACATTTTCTCTAAATTACATTTCCCTCACCCCCAATTCATTAGCGTAATTAGTACATATGCGTATAGCCATTGGAGTTAGTAAGACGCGGTGCTAAAAATATATATAGGCTTACTATTCAATATTAGCATTTTTTTTTTTAGAGAAACCACTTGTACTCTTTGAATTAGTTAAAAAAAAC
The DNA here is from genome assembly GCA_902141385.1 of Timema californicum. Lineage (NCBI taxonomy): Eukaryota > Metazoa > Arthropoda > Insecta > Phasmatodea > Timematidae > Timema > Timema californicum. Next base: position 288,061 of record CABFOW010000248.1, read on the forward strand.
TTTGTTCATAAAAAAATTAAAATTAGCGATCTTTCATAACATTTTCATTATTATAAGAAACTTCAACATTTAATTAGGTCTATTGATGTTTTACTTAGAACTTATTAACACTTAAGTAAATATGATTATTTTATAGCAATAGAAATATTAAACAGGGTCTCTAAAAATATTTATTTTATATCAAAGGTATGTTAATCTAAATATAACAAATGGTTGTTAAAAATAATAATAATTATTATTATAAACTCATTTTAACAGATTCAAGGGTCCAAGAAACCCGGATGCAAGGACGAAATCAGTTCTAAAATTGTCTCGCACGACACGAGGTTAGAAGACAGTTAGCTGACAGGACTTGAGGAACGCAGTAAACAGGAACGACGCCAACAATTGTCCCCTCCATATCCCCCCACCCTCTTTTCGGGCAACGGTGTTTGCGGTGCGATGACGTCAGGCCGATAAGCGTAGAAACACTCCGTTACCCCCAGCGACACAGATCAAAGGAGGTGGTAACACTTGCGTCATTATGTTCTTTATTACTATTTAGATACATAAAGTGTCATTTATAATGACAGGATTATTACGGCATACAACTTACTAACAGACTTAACATATCCCGCATCATTAGGCACGCCAGATACGGCGTAAAGCTTGTCTGGTACGGTCTTCCTGTGAAGGGAGGTCCATGTTCGAATCGTGGCCAGATTTACTGAGTTTTTTCTAAACGGTTTTCTACTCCACACTCACGCTGATGATGTTATATTTCCTCTCAAATCTACCTCCTTAAGAACACCCAACCCTGGGAACGTTATATCCGTATAACAATTAGACCTATAAGCGTATAACCCAAACGGGTAGTAAGACGCGGTGCTAAATATTAATTAATTAGACCTATTAAAAATAGTATAATCGTTTATTCATCACCGGGAATATAACTAAGGTATTCTACACGTTTGGTTTAGTCTTATAAACTGGAAAATAGTCTCGTTTAAAACTAATTCTATATTTTTAATGGACTGAAGTATTTTTTTATGAACAGTAGTTAAAAAGTGCTGTAACTAATCAAATAGTAAAAATAAACAACGTTTTGCGCTAAACATTTGGATAGAGTAATTGACAGTCTCGCTACAGAAATATGTACATTTAGAATACAACGCTTAAAATAAGTCCCACCAAGTCACCAACGCTCTTGAANAACTTAGGAGTGTAAAATACGGCGGCTATGACTTACGCCTAGCTCTCAGCCACGTCAGAAACTAGGTGTTACGAATTTCTCCCCTCAACATTTTGATGTCCCTGCCTTGTCACACAATTTATTGTCCCACACTTATGTCCCCACCCTTTCAAGGGAACATTCCACGTCCTAGAAATCCCGAGCTTAGTTTGTTTACGTTCCCCTGCGAGCTCCTCTCTCTAGACTCGACTACAAGGTCCTCCGACAAGGAGGCTGCGACTTAGGTCCACACTTATCCGTCGGTAAAAAAGGGAAGCTCCCTAATGTGACGTCACCACCCACGCCGGGACTCGCTCGTGTTTGTAAACACTCTCGAACCTCCCTCAAGGACGATGCAACGTCCCCACAGCTTACTCTGGGGAGTTCTATGGCAAGCTTGCTTCTAATATAAGACGCTCGTTGGCGGATTGGATACATCAAAGTGCTGTCGTGACTAGGTATATGGTATCGATAGAAAAGGGTCGATTACAGTAGGTAACGTTATTGAAAGAATAAGTATGAAATTGTATCTTAATATCATGGTTTTTAGTGTTTTCATGTATGTAAGTGTTGGATGATTTTTTTGTTTTTACATCTTATATACAGATAATTGTTGTGTTTTAACAATAAATACAACTTTTGGGTTAGGAAAAAATTATTTCTATAGCGTATATTTAATTAAATAATGTTATAATGCACTTCATTTGCTATGAAAGGTGGAAAGATTACCTTTAATGGTTCCACTTTGGTGTAGCTTTTATAATAATAATAATAATAATAATAATAGTAGGGGAAGTAGGGGTAATACCGGGACGCTAAGGGAAAAAATTCATAAAAAATAGTTAAATTAATATTTTAATCCGAAATTTTGTACAGAGAAGGACAATAGTATATATTACAATATTTGACTAATCAAATGTCTGTGTTCAGGAATTTTTTTATCTACCTCCACAAATATAGAACAATGGAAAAAAACGGTTCTGCCCCAGCTATGGGGTATAACCGGATACGCCATGGGGTAAAACCGGATCTTATCATTTTTTACTTCTTAGGCATGTGGCACATACAAATTCGTCCAGCTCATTTTTATCCCATCCGGTACAGCTTTCATGCGCCCATTTTTGACATTTTAGACACCTAACCCATTCATCTGTCTTGTTGGTAGAAGAATAAGGTTCTTTACAGATAACACATGGTGTTTCATTTTTATCCTCATCGGAAGAACTAGAATGTTGACTTTGTTCTTGCTTCAGATTGCGGGGTTTTGTCAACAATTTTCTTTTTACTTGTTTATTTGCAGGGCCTCTCTGCATTTCCCTCAGTTCATTCCTGTATGGGGAGCTTGTAATGATGGCTGTTTTGCCTCTTCTTCTGTTTGGCCTCTGCTTCTGTTTGAAAAAGATTTTTCACATTGTGGAATTGGAATTACATCTTGAAGTGAAACGCTAAAGTTATACGAAACTTTCTTTGGTGTTACTGCAAGACCTGATTGTCCAGGTTGAGGCTCACAAGATTGTCCAGGCTGAGGCTCACAAGAAGGTCCAGGTTGAGGCTCACAAGAAGGTCCAGGTTGAGACTGACAATCTGTTTCAGGATTTACACTCTCTTTTTCAGCAGTTGTTTCTATTGTGTCTGCTGGAGCATATGCTTCTTCTCCGAACGTATTTGGATTTAGTGGATAAATCCTGGTCTTCTGAAACCCGGAAATCACATTTTGCATGGTTGCTGCTCGTATGTAAGCCAACCGAAACAATTTGGCGATCTGATATTGCGTTACCACTCTCCCTGGATGGTTAAGGAGCCATGTCTTCACTTCCTGTCTATAAAAAGTGCTTAGAGGAGCCATGAAGCTTACTTATAACGGCTGAAGCTTGTGGGTACAATGTGGCGGAAAGCAAAGTATTATGATCCCATTGTCACGAGCAATGTCAATAACTGCCAAGTTTTTGACGTGTGTTGCATGTCCATCAAGCAACAGAAGAACTTGTTCGTCTTTCGAAGGTTTTGCGTTACTTATAAAGTGCTGCATCCATTCTAAAAATATTTCTTCTTGCATCCAGCCACTAGGGTGGCATATAGCAATTGTCCCTGGTGGTGCACCATCGATAAGTTCTTCCTTCATTCTTATTCTTGGGAATATCAATAATGGTGGAACATAATGTCCGGCTGCCGAGAAACAAAGCTCCGCCGTTACCAATTGTACTCGCTCTGCTGACGTCAGAGCACCAACCTGCCTCCTGCCTTTCTGCGCCAAAACTTTAGACTTTGTTTTAGGCACAGATGTTAGTCCCGTTTCATCAACGTTATAGATACGTCCTGGTTGGAATTTGTAGGTTTCAAAACAGCTGGCCAGAATTTAATAAAATTTTGAAACAACGGTTTTATTAAACCCCATTGCCCGTGCAGCTGAAGTTGCTTCCGGTTTTCTGAGTGACAGATCAGGATGACGTTTCATAAACCAACTTAGCCAATCAGGTCCTGCAAGTTTCTCCTCGAGGTTGAAATTATGTTTTGAGTCCGTTTTTCTCAGCTAACTCGTAAGCAAGACGCCTTATATCTTTCGTTGTGAGACCAAACAAGCGGATCTCCATTAACTTTATATGCTGTACAAGTTCCCTTTCTTGGTTCTCGGTGAACACACATTTGAAGTTTCCCATCCCTAAAACCAAATATTTTAACATTAGTAAGCTAGGAGTACAATAAAGTAAATACTATAATTTATATAAATTATATTAAAAACTTGTAGGCCTAACCTTTTCTAGCTGCCACTTTTACTGAAGCTCCAATTTTGGCTTTTTTTACACGATCTTCAAGAGTCGACTGAGGTAAATCATAAGTAAAAGATGCCTTCTTATAGCTCATATTTCCTTGAATAACTTCATCAATTGCTTTCGCCATATTCTCCTCGGACCAATTTTGGCGATTACTTATACGAATATATTTTCGTGGCATGTTGAGTACTTAGCCTGAAAATAGTTAAAATTGTAGTATTGTTCATTACAATTATAACTTATATAATATACATAATATAGTTGTAAGCTTCACTAATTGAAACAAACGAAATAAAATTAATTAAATAAAACACTGTAAGCTTGCAATAATTATTAATCATAACAAATCTATCACATTACACCAAAACATCAAAAATAAATTATTTCGTATAAAATAACTATCGCAACGAACATTTCTTTAACTTCAGGAACGTTCCTGTTCATTTGAACAAGTTAGCTTATAACATTACATTAATGACCAAAGTAACAAATAATCACGGGGTGAAACCGGGTACCCGGCAGAACTGGCGGGGTAAAACCGGGTACCCGATTTTACCCCACCGGTTCTGCCCCAAACGCTTAATTTGGTTTTAAACTCTCACAACAGGAAAATTCTAACCCAAAATTGAGAATAATAATATCTGGGTAAAGCTAAGAGAAGTATCTTTCTATTGTACTCACCACGAAATGCCAAAAATGATGTCTTCTCTGTTTGTAGGTATAAAGTAAAAACCATAAAATAAGATGAAACTAAACAAAAAACACGAATATACTGTAACTTGAACAAAACTCGTCCTATCTTCACAAACCTTCTCTTTGTGACTGACACGGGTATACAGAAGACATTCCTACCACTCCCGTTAGATTCCCCCACCCCCCAGGCACAAATTCAAGGCCACCCGCTTCCACCCCGGTACCCGGTTCTACCCCTCCTTCCCCTAATAATACTTAGCACCACGTCTTACTACCCGTTTGAGTTATACGCTTAAGTACTAGTTATGATAATGGGTTAGGAATTGGGAAGGTTGAATGGAGAGGAAGTGAACCCACATTTGCGTGAAGGAAGAGTGGAAAACCACTTAGGGAAAACTACTCCCAGTTCACCCGAGTGAGATTCGAATCTCTATCTCCCCATCCTCGGCTGTATAGCTCAACATGAAACTGGCACGTTTGCTAACTACGCCACCGAGGCGGTTAATCGAGGTATAGTTTAATCAGAAAAGGTAGGACTGGATACCTTTCCAAGTAAACGGAGTTTGAGCTTATATTTATTTGTTTTTTACATGTTTTTATTGACATAGTGTCAGTGGTATTTAATAAATGGTTTTAAATTTTTCTTTTCCGCACGCAAATGCAGGTAGATTTCCTCTAAATTCCACCTTTATCATCCCAATCCTCATCGTTGTGATTAAATGCCGACCTTGTAATAAGACGCGGTGAAAAATACCCACACCTTATTACGACAATGGATTTGATCAAATCCATAACGCCTATAGTCTTTATAACGGAGTGATATCTCTACAAGTGACCTAACAGCTCAGAGTATAGGCCGATCCCAATCATACCAGACTCCTCCTTTACCCCCAAAAAACTCTACCTTTATCCATAAGAAATACTCACACAAAACACGGATATTTGTCAAGCAATAAGAGAATGTCACGATGTAATCAGTTTCCGTCAGAAATAATGTTTCTGCCTACAATGCATTACTGAATACATGATTGCAAAACAGTGTCGACTTACAAACAAACGGCCTGTACCCGTGGCTATGTGGTTGGGGACGGGAGGTTTGAATACATCTTTAGAGGAGCTTGGGTCTATCCTGGGTGGTGAATAGCCATTTGGTATTTGTAGAGGAGTTCGGATTGCAAACACAGGGCTATTTATATATTTTAACGATAATGGTGAGATAAAGAAGGTAGGTCTGAGGAAGTGCATCCACATTAGCGTGAGTATGAAAAGGGTAGATTAGAGTTCTACATTAGAATAGAGATTAAATGAGAAAATAACAGTTATAAACTATTTGTCAAAAACAAAACCCAGTGCAGTAGAACGGTGAATGTTAACCTCTTTACTCCGACAATACAGTAGGTATATTACGAGTCTGACACCTTTTATCAAGTGACCTCCAGCGTGGGTGTCAGATGTTATTGAAGGTACAGCTATTGTTTCTTAGACCTTGATTTTCAATACAATTTCAATAAAGTAATACTAAACTAATATTGAAAGATTACTTTTAAATTTAATCCCATTGGTCGGTGGTATACTGCAGTGTGATATTTTCATTACTATTTTAATACAGTTTAACCTCCCTTAACAATTAAATCTACTAACAATAAATCGTTTAAAGATCAACCTTCCACAGGGTGGCAATATACAATTACCGATAATGGATCCATTAACGGTTTCTGCAGATCTCCTTCCAACGCCAATAAAATGTGTCTCAAAGGATTTTTTATCTTATATTTTAAACATATTTATATAAGAGCCGCACCCAGGCGAAAAATCGCCTTAGTCAACTTTCTGACTTGCCTAAGTCTAATTTGAGAACGGAATCAGAAGCTGTTTATCAAATTTGCCAAAACCCTACAGCACTAGCGCTGTCAGAGACGTCCGGCGCCGTCCTCAAGCATTAGGAACAATTTCGGGAGTAATCAAGAGTCAACACAAGAAACATCTTAACGAAGAAGTATAGACGGGGTGCCCTATTTTCTCGTTAATATCACGTATTTTTAATTTTTTTAAAAAGCTTCCGATTAAATCACTTTACTTACTGACGGTTCAAGGCGAGCTAGGAGAGTGGTTAGAACATCTGAGTACAGCCCAATGAGCATAGGTTCAAACACTCAAGTGGATTATATGGGATGTTCTCTGCCCTAATCCCCCTTTTCCCCCTCAAAACAAAAAAAGTATGGTATTTGATCCTCTACTTTAAGAGTTTAGAAGAATTGCTATGTGCTTCTTTAAGACTTAGCCCTCTCCTTGTGCTTGTTCCTTTGAGTTCGAGTGTTTGCTGATAGCCAGTATTGGCATTATAGACTATAGAGCACGGTCGAAACAAAGAAAACGGCATTTACCAAACTCCGTGAATTAAGATAACCTTTTAATAAAACATTTACATAAAATATGAAATGATGGATTAAATAGACAAGCTATTATAATTGTTGATTAAGATTATAGCCGCATCTAAATATCATATTCTTTGAATTGAAAAACGACACCTGGACACGGGAAATGAGCCCAGGACCTTTGGCTTAGTACGCTAATACTCTAACCACTGAGCTATCCAAGAGTCAGTCATAAGTGGCCAACGATTTTCGCACGTCCATTATAGACTCTGCCTTAAAATACGAGTTAAGAATGACCCTGGGCACGGGACGACTTCTGGATAGCTCAGTGGTAAGAGCATTGGAATACTAGGCCAAAGGTACCGGGTTCCCCAATGACCAGCTACAAAGTTTAAATTTTATGTTTAGACGGTTTTTAGAAAATTTGTGTTAGCGTACATAAAACCACACACACACACACACACACACATATATATATATATAAATATATATATATATATATAATCCCACATTCTCTTAACATTTTTTGTTGTGATTCTATCAAAATAACTTTATTTGATAGGGAAAGGATACACCTATGTTTATAACCTTTTGCTCTAATCTTAGAATTACAAATTTTACCTTAAATTATTTAAATCCATTTCTGTATTTTCTGCTTGTAGCCTGGGTCAGTTTTTATTCAGGCCATATATTTTCCACTGCCAGCTTGCTAGGCCTGCCATAGCTTCAAATGCCTTATAATCTATCTTAAGAGTGGGACAAGCACAACACCCAGTGCTCATCCATCAATTTATCAATGTGAGAGGGTAAACCAATATTTTCATCAATGATAAATTTTCGGCCATGCCGGGAAATGAAACCGGGACCCTTAGCTCAGTAGAGAGACACGCTACCAACTGGGCAAAGGTGTCTGACTCGTAAATCATCTAGATATTAGAAAAAAACCTTTAACTCAAAATATGAGCTTTTTGACTCGTAAGAAATATGCCAATAGTAATTTTCGCCTTAATTTGGTAGAAAACAATATTAAAAGATATCAAATAACTTCTTAAATAATCTGAAATTTCTAAACGTCTGAAACGCATTTAAATGCTTTACCATACAGCGTTCTTAACAGGAGATGGTAGAACTAGACTTTACGACACTAACTACTTGATTATTTAAACAATAAAATAGGTTTACCATGCGAGCGGGGGGTAATAATTAATTTAAACACGTTCGAGAGCGTCTGGTTTGCTAAATGTTTTATTTTATTAAATTTATTAAATAAGTTATTTAGTCACAAAATCTTTAGGGTGATATTTTTATGTAACAAACATTTCAAGGGAATATATTTATATAAAACATATATTTTTTGGAGGGGATAGAATAATAATTTACATATGGAAAAAAAATCTCCTTGGTTTTAGATGGATATGTTAAAAGTGACAAAAATTCCTTGCAACTAGGTAAACATATTAAATATGTCAATAGTTATTTGAACTTAAAAATTCTTCTGCAGTTAATTGTTTTAAGTCAGTGTTTTGTATGAAAATAAAAATGGTTGAATAGATTCAATAAAACTGACATATTTGTTTGTATTTTTTAAAATCAAATACGCCAATTTTCTTACATAAGTGATGTTTATGTATATAAATGATCGCGAATTGTTACCAGTATATAAAATCTAAAAGTTTTCACAGTTGAGGTAGTTCCCGCCAGAAAGAGTAGATAACAGCATTGTATATTCGTGAATTATCGTGCATCATTCAATAATTAACACGTTTTAAACTACGCCGCTTTCTGTCCATCTCAAGACTACTAACGTCACTCTAATATTACGTCACCAGGAATGAGATTCCAAGATTCCAACTGGATACCTCTTTTGGCCTAACTTCCAGCTACGCGTGCGTATCAATGAAGGAGATGGTGTATCATTAGTACTATTTAATAGATATTGATAACATCTATCAAAACTAACAGCTGCACATCACAATCATGACTTGACGTATGAATACGTGAAAATAGATATAGGAGCTGTTAGAGCTACCTTAGACTCTTTCTATAAATTTTAACAATAGATAAACAATACCTCCCGTCAACCATTCATCTCGTATCCAGTAACAAATAATAAAGAGTAGGGAAATAAAAACAAATATTGGCATGCATGCTTTAATTTAATTCAGATTTTATGCCGGGTCTGGGCAATATATAGTGGTTTACTATCCTCCAACCAAACGAATGTCGCCGAGTTATATTAAAATACAAGTTCTCCTTGTTCCGATCCTTTAATCTGAGTAGCACAGGCTGCTGAAAACCGGTATTGAAACTTGAAGTTAAAGTGTGATAAATAATTAAGGAAGCGCGATTGAGTTGTGATAAGGCGTTAGACTCGTATTGCACAAGGTCACCGTCGAGATGGAGGTGTAGGTTCAAGTTCTCACCAAGTACACCGAGGGCGGGGTTTCCACACACGATTAACCACTGTAGTTTTAACATCTTCACTCCAAGTGAGCAGTTCTTTTAACTATTCCCCTCATTCCTACCCCTTCGGATTAATACCGTGACCCACACCGGTGGTCGCAAGGTCCAATGCGTTATTTTTGTGTCACGGTGAAGGTGAGATAAGATTTTTAATCCATATCGAGTGTAGTGAGGATGGTTTTTCACCCTATCTTTACGCAAGTGCGGATACATTTCCTATTCAACTCTGCCTTCCGCATCTTTATTTCGTTAAAGTGAGTAGTGTATATGTAGCCTATAGCCTGGACAAGGTGAGAAAAAGAGGAAATTATCACATTTTAAAATAAAATAAAAATTAATATAATATGATATAAAAAACTTAGTACATTAAAAATCATATAAAGAGAATAAGATGTGTGTGAGTTAACGTTGTAGAGCCGAAACCGAGAAAAACAGAAAAGAGAAACATCGTATACGCAATAAACGAATATTAAGGGTACGCAAACGATTTTTTTTAAACTTTTGTATAAAATATATTATGAACCTGGAGTTTTAAGGTGAGGGTGTAGGAAACGGGAGAAAATTTAGGTGATTTTGCAGTTTTTATATAAAAATATTATTTTGTCAAAATAAATCAAATATTTTTCTCCAGTACAAACATAAAATTTAATTTACATGGCGACCTCAAACAGTTCATGAATATCTGTCAAGGGTGTCCTGAAGTTCAAATGGTGATCATCCACTGTCACTTTGCTCATGAAAGATATTTAACAACTGTTGATAACACCATGTGAAGAAAATTAAACTGTTTGTACTGAAGCAATATTTTATTTATTTTGGCAAAAAAAAAAGAGAAGTTTTTTTAAAATAAAAACTGCAAAATTACTTACCTTTTCTCGCGTTCCCTACATCCGTACCTTAACACGCGCTTGCACATATATTGTGACATTAAAAAGATATACAATATCTGATACCAAAATATATTTTGAAGATATTAGCAGCTATTCGTTTCCTACCAAAATGTATCAGCAAGAAGAAATTTCAACCGTGAATCCAAAGAAGTTTCACAAGGCAAATAACTTCATCAGGGCACTCACCGGTACTTGGAGCTCGTCAGGGAGTAAAAATATACTTTTATATATATTTATCTCTCGTATGCAAATTTCATAAACTCAAATATTTCGATGCTAAGCCCAATTCAAGCCAGATTACGTTAACTTATATTATAGCTAATAATTAAGCACATAATATTAAATACTGAAAATAATATTAGTGGTAAAGCTACAGTGACTTTTATTACTAAATATATTACGTATTACATTTTCATAGAGGTGTGCGAAGATGGGATTTGTCTTTGAAATAAAATACTAGCTTCAAATTAACTTTTAAAAAAACGGCTTCTACAACCACAAAGCTTTGCCAATAATATATTGACATGTAAAATACTCAATTTAAGGTATTATTATTATCATTTTGAGCTGTTACGTAATTAATTACTTACTCTATGGCATTGGGAGCTCGAAAGTTCATTACCGCACTTAAAAAAGTACGTCACCTATCCCCCCCTCTCCCTCTAGTTCTATTCATTTCATCTCATTTACCCCTTATCTCTTTCAGGTTCATTCTAATGTTATCCTCCCATTTTAAAGTTCTGATAATTATTATATCATATTAGAATGATATATTACAAACACTGGTGCAAGCATACATTTTAAAAGTTATTTTAGTGCATACAGTTATATAAATAGGTCTGATATAATATATTTTGCAATAAAAAACAGTTAAGTGGATCCGCCGCTCATAAGAAACGACGAGGCGCCGTGAGATAGAGTGCGCAGGCAATTTAAATTGCGCGTACGTTACGAAGATTGCATAAACATTGAATAGGCGTAGCCGGCACATCAATCGACGACTAGGACCAGAGGGTAATATAAGCCCTAATTTTTATATGGATCCCAATTTCGACCAGTAGCGGTGATTGAAAGTCGCTCAAATTTATCTTTGTATAAATATGTTTTATTTAATTTATTGATCAAAAAGTTATCAAAAGACTCCAAAAATACTTTATTATGGATTACTGTGTAATCTGTCTTTATATCAAATTAAACCAACTATACCGGTATTATTTTATGACTGTAATATTTTTATTTATGCCTTTGTGGCCACATGAGCTTACACTTTTCAAACAACGGGCTTTCTATGAAAACCAGAACATATAACTTCCGATACATTCATTTGTACACATACAGTAGGGTTTTTGTGATTCTATCACCACTGTACTGACCTGGGTACGATGACCTTAATAGGTGTCATACAACCCACGATACAGTGTGAAGAAAGTCAAGTGCTGACATAAGCATGATTGATTGCCTTAATAGGTGTCACGCAACCAACCATACAGTGTGAAGAAAGTAAAATACTGACCTGAGCACGATGACCTTGAAAGCTGGTCCAGCCAGTCCCTTGATGATGGCGGAGGCGTTCAGGTGACATCTCCCTTGAAGCACGACGCCATTCACCTGCAAGAAAAATACGCGGTTAGCGCGACAAACTCGGGCATTAATTTAGATCTCATATTTGTCTGAATTGCAACTATTCTAAGACCTTAAATACTTTGAAACGATACCTTCACATTCAAACATTTTGTATCCTTAAGCCTAAACCAAATGTTGAATTTTTAAGTATGTTGGATATTAAATTTTTTATCTTGCCTGCAATCTAGCCAAAGGTTTAAGATTCAAGTTCCAATATTGTGTTAAGCGTGTATTTTTTTAAAAAAACTATCAAAACAAGCCATTAAAATTAATCAATGCTAGACAACGCAGAAATAAGTACATTTATATATATAAAAGTGGCAGAATGTATAATAAATAAGAATAAGTGTTATCACTTTTAATTGTGATGCTGAGTTAAGGAGTAACAAAAAATTTACCAAGGCAAATTAATACATCTGCTCAAGGTTGGATTGAAGAGAACAGGTGCTAAACAAGATTTTTTCAGGTTTTATAACTAAAGATATCTTTACCAAAAATAATCTAATATTGCTTCAGTAGATAAGTTATTTTATATTTGTCATGGTTATCACGGATTTGAAAATAAACTTTGAAAATGATAGAAAGTTGATGTTAAAATTCCATAATGCCAATAACAAAATTATAAAATAATCGTCTGAACGTTTCCATTTAAGCAACATTTTATTTATTGTGGTCAAAAAACTTTTGCTCTAAAACTGTAATATATGGACATTAATTCGTGTTCCGTTCCATCCCTTCTTACAGACTACATAATTTTTAACACTTCATTAAGCCACTAAAATTCACAAAGTTTTAATTAACCTCCAATAGATTTTTTAATGTAAATGGTTTTTAGAATGAAAAAAANTCAAGAATACAATTAATTTCTTAATTACTGTGAAAATGAAATAAAAAGAAGAAAATGTATCCATTTTATTGCTTTAAAAACATTAAAGCTGTCCCATGGTTGAACAAATATAATTTATAAACACTCTTTGACTTAGTTTGACCTGGCTTCACAAAACATGGTAATTAAATTGGTAGCGGTTTCACGTAGTTCTAACTTTCCCCCATACCCCCTGTTTTATAGATTTTCTTTTATCTTAACAATAAATAATGGTCCATAGGTTTTCAACCGAACAAAAGATTACGCGACACATCATTAATCATAAGATATAAACGGTTCCCTCTCTTTTTCTCAGACAAAACGTAATCAAGGCATCATAGCATTAGACACGAACTTGCAGCTTTGCTCGAGGCATTCTGAAAATATGTTAGGAGAAAATGAAGGAACATCTTCTGGATGAATGTTTAACAGTCAACCAGCCACCAAAAAGATAATTTTGTTTGCTCTTTTAGGAGGTCCATGGGGCGCGGGGGGAGGAGAACCTTATCTGACAGCTAAAAAATTTACTAGAGTTACTTACACGTAATCATACGTCAATTCACGTGAGCTTCGGCTTTAGATAAATAATATCAATACCTATAAAATAACACTAATAATATAGTAAAACATTATCAAGGATGACAGAAAAAAATATGCTTATATTTTTACATTCTCATATCAAGAGAAATTATTGTAATCGTGAAATTTTCTACCTAGAGATGATGATCGTGATGATGATGATGATACTAAATCTTTACTTTTTAGTGTGTCCGAACCTAAAAAGGTGATTTTACAATTTGGTACGTTTGTCTGCCCCTGGCTACAGATCTGAAACGGTTTGATGGATTTTGTTCAAATTTGATATAGGGATGTTATAAGGCCATATCTCCGAACTTTTTTTAAATTTTGACCCTAGCCCTTAAATTAAGTGTAATTTACTAATTAGTTATTTTTTTTAATTCCAAATTTTTCAAAAAATGTGTAATAAAAAAAATCATTTTGTAGTAATCGCTTATGTACTTGTACGCTAGTGGTTTTAGGGATTAGTTTGGTTATATTTAGAGAAAGTGTACCAGTATTTCCGTAGAGGGAAAGTGGAAAATCAACCTCAGTATACCAGACTGAGGTTCGAACTCAATATCCCCGTCATCGGCAGTCAATTTTAATGAGAGAGTGGAGCGTTAGACCATGCGGCCAGCGAAGTTAGTGAGGAGTTATATTGTTGTGTTTAAAGTCTCATTTATCAATATGAGAATAATTTATTTATTTTTAATTTTTAATTTTTCAAGGTCCTAAATATTTTAAAAATATTTTCAAGTGATTAGTAGATAATATATATATATTTTTTTAAAAACCCAACTAATTTTGAAAGAAAATGCAAAAAATATTCGTAGCATATACTGACTTAGAAAAAGTTATTGTTAATCTAGTTTATGACTTAAGTATTGGGATGAGGATGCGGGTGCAGGTGGAACGAAAGAGTGAGAAACCATTTTAGGGAGACACTTCTCCTCAGGCCCGGAAAATTGGAATATCCATTCCTCCAAGCTTTGCATCGAGTTGAGAAAGCAGTGGTTGGACTTGCAAATTAGTAACTCAGCTTCTAGAAAGTTTTTGGTCTTATATTGAAGCTAGTCTGAGGATCATATCCGGAGCAGTATGAATATTCACATGCCGGCAGTACTCAGGGTCGTAACGAAGAGAGATTAAGTTGGGGTTCAAATCTCCAGCCCCCTTTGAAAATATTGTAAGTAATAAAAAATTTGTTCTCCTCTTCGATATATAGGTTAGTAGCTTCTTGGTGTTTTATAAAATTAAGGTGACTAATATCTCAAATATGTTTAAAACAACCATAAATTTATCAAGAGGGATTTAATGCGAGAAAAAAGAATTGTTTGAGTACTCCCCAAAAAAGCCAAAAGAGGTAGATTTCCCTCACCCTTTGTAAACTCAAAACAAATCTACGCACTGGCGAGACAATATGTAGGCCAGAAACAAAATTATTTGGAATTTAAAGAATTTTAATTATTTAAATCTCCTTCGCTATATTCTTATAGGGTGTTTAGTTAAAGTGAGTTAAACAATTCTTAATCTTTCACCCGCCTCGGTGGAGTAGTTAGCTATCGCGCTAGTTTAGTGCTGAGCTAGATTGCTGAGGACGGGGAGATTGACGTTCGAATCTCGCTTAGGTGAACTGGGGTGGTTTTTCCTAAACGGGTTTTCACACTCCCTCAAAGCAAATTTGGGCTCACTTCCTCTGTATTCAATCTTCTCAATTTTTAACACATTAGTGTAATTAGTACTTAAGAGTATAACCCGAAAGGGTAGTAAGACGTAGCGCTAAATATTATTACCTATTATTATTGAATTATTAATCTTTCCAAGCAAAATATTAATTTTATCAAAATGGTATTCTAATCCAATACAAAGAATTCAACATTTTTTTCCCGGTGATAGCAGAGTGGTAGACAACCTGGGGCATGCAAATACACCTACACTACTCTTGCAATAGACTAAACTGCCGATAGTTTGATCCCAGTTGGGTGTACTGAGGGTTGTTGATGTTTTCCCATTCTTTCTCCACGCAAATGCAGCACACTTCATCTAAAACTAAACATTTCTCATCCCATTAGCGTAACTAGAACATAAAGAGTACAACCCGGATTGGTAGTAGGACGCAGCGCTATACATAATATATATATATTAACCACTTTGGGGTACAAAGTTGAACATAACTGATATATGGGGGCAAGCGAACATAAAAGGTTGAATACCATTGGTCTATCATGTCCTATCAACAGCTTTCCTTTTTAGATCATAAGTACAAATAAGAATCTGAGGAGAGGTTCCTATGAAAGGGACAATCTCCTACTCCATCGCGTGAAGAGTAAACGGCCTTGCCTCAAAAAGTAATCCCTCCCTCCATTGTTTTGTTTCGTTTCCGCCCCGAAGGTTCTCGATGTGTCAAGCAACGTGTAGATCGAAAGCACGGTATTAAAATAAATACTTGGCAAATCTCTCTTAGTCAGGAGATGCCGACTCTATACGGACGATTTAATTTCCGCGCGTGAAAACTTTGCTCCGTTTTCTTTTTCTTTTTATTATTTTTATTTCCTTTGAGGAGTCATTCAGAGGAGGCAGATATGGGAACTGGAAATTTTTTCCACAAATCTTTCGAAACGAATAAATCTACGATAATAGAGATATCACAGTATAAAAAGCAGAATTCAGTTTAATAATATAATTTTATATGCTTCAACTTAATTTAACTTATATATGTCAGTATTTATTTATTTGGATATATAACGTGAAATGTCTGAAGTGAGTGATCATATTAGTAAAGGCTTACAAACTAACTTAGTTTTATAACTAACACAACACCCAGTATAAGTCCGTATAATTTATTACAGTGCTAGTGGAAGCCTCAATTTCACCTATTGAAATTTTTTCGGACATACCATGGACATAACACGGGACCCTTAGTTCAGTAGACCAGGCTAGGGACTTTATATGTCCATACTTGATTACGTTTTCCCCACTATATGGTTTTTGACCTCAGTATAGACTAACGCTGCTGCATTTACTAAAATTACTCTTTTCATCTTGTTCTCTTACATTATATAGTACAATCCTAGCCGCCAGATAACATCCCCTAAAGCGTACTTTAAAAAATAAATAAAAAATAATGTGCACTTTTAAACATCTAACTAGGTTATTTAACACGATTTTAAAAATAGCTTAGCATAGAACAGCAAAATTTCACACCCAACATATGACCGTTGCTTCAGGAAATGGAATCATCTCGTCTCCCCTTTCGTTGACAGCGCGCTCTAAAACCTGTTAGACTCTCAATGCATAAAATCGCCTTTTACGAGAAGATCGGAATTTTAAGTCAAATAGGGAGTAAATAGGTACATAGTTTTTTACAAATGTTGTATAATTGTGGTTTTCCAACCTTCTCTCAACGTTGATACTGGATATTTTCTTACTAACTTGACTGCTAGTTCCTACCTCTTAGATTAAGCCGTTTAGGCTATAAATTAATAAATATTTCGTTAATAGGGTGTTTTTTATATACAAGTAACTAACTAATTCGATATCAGTTAAACCACTGGTCACGTGGCATAAGGTGTTAGTTTCTCTTTCTCTTGTTTGTAAGCAACAGGGCATTTGAGCTTTAAATCCCGGGCAGAAGTGTCAATATGATTTTATTAAATGGGTTTTCACTATTTATCCCAGATTATACGGTTACACTTCCTACAAATGTTACCTCACTAATTATAATCACAATAGCATAAATATATGACCCACATCGGTGATTGTATCGTCTATATCGCCACTTTCGTGGACTGGGTTACAGGAGATTGGGGTTCTAATATTGGTCGGGGTTTTTTGAGGATGGTTTTTCCTAAATTGGTTTCTTACTCTCATTCAACACAAATGAGTGTATATTTTCTTTAAATTCTATCTTCCTCATCCTTATTCCATTAGCATAATTAAAGCATGAGTATAGCCCGAACAACTTTAAGAAGCGGTGAAAAACATATGGGTATTTCTGAGGGGTAGCAGGACGTGGAGTATGAAAAATAAAAGGTACCTTTTAGAATAAAAACAATATATATAATACACGAGATAGTAAATTTATCTTGACACTCGGTCACGAGGATGGAACTAACAGCAGGTAACAAAACAACAACAAAACTTTGATATTAAACATAAAAACTTAGCCGTATATCTTGCAACATTCTGAAGTTTCACAGACCGAGAAGAAACATAATGGCAGTTATATTTCCTACTTGACAATAGAAGGTGACAAGACGAATCCACTGTATTCGAGAAATAGCGCCACAACGCCCCACGAGTGGCCTCAAGTAATCGACGCCCCGCTATTGCTTGAAAAGTTGCTAACCAGCACGTGGTGTCATTACTAAAAGGGGGGGAAACCAAGTTTCATTTATTTATGTTTTAATTTGTAAATTTCTTCTTTAAAGTATGGCAACTTTTAAAAGAAACTTAACTTCTTACGTAAGTGAAGAAATATATCAAAATAGCCATATTTAGTAATAATAAATTTCTTAGAGGCAATATAATTTAAAAAAAACCTTTCAAATACCCAATTTGTTTAGAATTAATATACTTTGTTTTTCCTGAAAGGTTGTGAGCTTGCATGTTCCCATGTGTAGTCCATGATCAATATTGGTAGAGATGTGTTTTGGGAATAATGTCGCTGTTTATTATTGGTTGCATTAAATGTTTGAGGTGACTGTATGAGCTTTGTTCAAATTATTTAAAAAAACCTTTAAATTTTATTGTAATCCGGGGGTTAGTTGCACAAATGTTCCTTAAGGGTGGTAGATTGGTTTATGAAGCGGAGCCACGAACAATTTCCATGTGAGTGGCATACACAGCGGTCAAAACATGATTACCAATTTTTTTACATAATAATAATTATTATGATGTTTTTTTCATCTCATAAACCAGGCAACACAGGACAACGGTTTTGCTATCAATCAATGCGTCTCGTCAATGCAAATGAATTAAACCCTCGTCGAAGCTGATCTGACACTTTTGACAGGTACGCCTAGTTACCGACCTTCATACTTGTAATATCAGCTGCAGGATAACATTGTGTGTAAGCAGGTGTAAGAGTAAGAATCAGATAATAGATAAAACATTGTATTACCTTTGTTTTATATTAGGATATGAAAATAATAAGATCAAGCTTTTATTATGAGGAAATACGATCATAGGTCCCCTGCCAATTATCATAGCCTCTAATGCTCGGTACATTCAGTCGATTTATAGCATTGAAAGAAACTATACCTACATTTTAAAACTAATGATTGTACTTAAGGTTCGGCAGAAGGGAGTACAAGTATTTTTCAGTTTTTATAGAATATATATACTTTGGCCAAAATAAATCAAATATTTCTCCAGTAGCAACATAGAGTTTAGTTTTCTGCACATGCTAATATCAACAAATCTTGAATATCTATCAAGGGTATCCTGGAATTTTGTCAAAACATTTTAAATAAAGAAATAAAATGTTGACAAAATTCCAGGACACCCTTGACAGATAGTCAAGCTCTGTTTATATTAGCATGTGCAGAAAACTAAACTCTATGTTTCTACTGGAGACATATTTGATTTATTTTGTCCAAAAAAATGTAATACTATAAAAACTGTAAAATTACTCGTGCTCCCTTCTGCTGCACCTTAATGTCATTGTTTACATTACTCCTGTCCATTACACTTCCTATCACACATGCATAGTTCAGTACACGGCCAGATGGATTTGCAGTGAACTGTAGAACAAGCTTGTTTAAACCCACATTTCAACAGTTCTGCGAGGGACTCTGCTGCATGTGCCAATGAAATCCACAGTAGCTCCCAACTTCCTCCTGATTAATTATATCCATAATAGCTAGGACTTGGCCCCTCAATCGTAAGAGTGGTAGCAAAGTCCCAAATAAACCCTCCTTGATAGGCACCACGTCGGACGGGAAGATAAAGTTCATCCTCTGTAGGTGGAATGTATTCAATATTCGTGCCACGTTCACTGTGCTATAATCAGTGCTGGACTTGTCATACATAAATATTACAAACTTCTGTGGAATATTCATCGCCCCCATTACAAGCTTCTGTAGAATATTCATCGCCCTCATTACAAGCTTCTGTAGAATATCCATTGCCCCCATTACAAACTTCTTTAAGATATCCATCGCCCCCATAATGTCACCACATGACAGAGCCATAACGGCAGATGTAGCTTCTTGAAAGGCACGCCCAGTTTCCCATTCTGTTTTCTTCCCCTTTCCAAATAATGCAGATACCATATCACACCCAGAGAAGTTGTGAAAAACTGGCAATGCAGCAATGGACATTTTTGGGCCAAGTGCTCTGTTAATGATTTGTGCAGTGATGAAATTAAGGATTTTACAAGTCTCAAGAGAGACCCATAATTCTGGCTCCCCAACAAGTTGCTGTACTCCTGCAATGGCAAGGACTAGTACTTTGGTATCAACAGTTCGTAACAGGGTTTATTTGCACCCGCGAGCTACTGCATCTGCTGCGTGGAGGATTAGCCTTTCGACTTCCTGTTTCAAGACTACATAACATATGTATCTACAGTGGGGTACAACTCCTGCCCACTATTTGCCATGCACAGTGTGTGTTTTGCCCATATATGGTAAAGTTCTGTCTTGCTTTGTGGTTCCCTAAAAAAATTGACCATTTACAAGGAATCGTCATATTTAGAGCGATGCATGTTTTTATTGCTTGTAATCCCCTCTTTTCATCTGCTGCGTTGTTAAGGCCTTCAGGTAGATATCTATCCCATATAGCATCGATACGTTCCATGTGTGCTCCTGTCATATTTAGGTAAAGCTTGTTATCCCTTCAATGCGTCTTCGGGTGTAGCTGGTTTTGTCTAGTCGAAGTCCAGTCTCCGGGTGACGTTTGTTTCTAGGCGTCTATCTCGTGGGTCCAGTTGGTGGGGGTAAGGAAGGGAGATGGGGGAGAAAACATAGGCGGGTTCTAGGGTGGCTAGGGTGTGTAAATGGTAACCCTCAGGGCTAAAAGGGGAAATTGGAGTAGGTGGGGGTTGGATGGCTGGTGAGAGGGGAAGACGAGGGGAGGAATTAGTTAACTCGGGCGCAGGGACTCTTGGAGATGCTGCAGCGGAGTGTTGGCGTTCGGGGGTCTGGTGGTTGCAGTCAGGATCGTTGAAGACGGGTCCATGGGTGGGGTGTTGTTTGGTTGCCACTGTCTTCTTTAGGGTCTTCTGTCGATGGGCCTTGCCAGCGCGGCGGGTGTACCCCATCCCGTGAGGTCACCGTCGGAAGGGACGATCAGGTTGGAGGGTGAGAGGACAGAGTCGCGGCAACACGGAGTCGCGGTGGGAGGTGTGGATAAAGTCCTGGCAACGTGAGTCGCAGTGGGAGGCAAAGGAACTTTCCCGGCAACGTGAGTCGTGGTGGGAGGCAAAGGAACTGTCCCGGCAACGTGAGTCGTGGTGGGAGGCAGAGAAACAGTCCCGGAAACGTGAGTCGCGATGGGAGGTAAGGGATAGGGAGTGACGATGAAAATGCTCTTTCCAAAATGACAACAATGTATTAATGCTCTTTCGTAACGGTGGTTCCCCAGGGTGGGCCACCACTAAAAACAGCTCCAGAAATCACCGTGCTATATATCCTCCACGGCTGCCTGGCCTTGTCCAATGGGGAAAACAGGGGCTTCCCATTGGTGCGGGAAAACGTGAGAGACAGTGTCCTTCACGCGAGCCAATAGCGAGCAAAAAAGTCAAAAGTCAAATAGCATGCTCTGATGCTCCCTGAAGGGGAGCACGAGAGCAATTTCCAACACGTACCGACCAATTGGTCACACCGTGTGGTTCGCAAAAATTAAAAACGGGTTGTTGCGTTTCGCAAAGTTCTGAAACAAAGAAACAGATATTACATATTATTAGTAGCATTGGGGCGATAAGGAGGTAAGAAATTTGAGAAACCGAATAAGGTTTTTTTAGAGTTACGTGCGGAGACACTACTCTATGGGGAGCTGAGTGAGAGCCTCCCAAACCACTGTTGTCACATCTCGCTTATTTGAGTAGGGCTTTGGGACGTCAATGTCTTTGATGGTAGGTATATCCAGGTCGCGATGTAGAGTCTCATTCCGGACATACCAAGGTGCGCCCACAATGATCCTCAGACACGCGCTCTGGAATGCCTGCATCCTCCTCATATACGTGTCTGCCAGGTGGACCCAAGCAGGACACGCATAGTCGAGGATCGGTCTGAGCAGCTGCTTGTACAGCGTCAGACCATTCCTTGTTGACAGGGCGCTACGCCTGTTAAGCAGTGGGCCTAGGATTCCCAGCCTTTGCCTCGCCTTGTTGAGTCTCTCGTTTCAGTGTAGTCTCCAGGTCAGTTTGGTGTCCAGCGTAAGTCCCAGGTACTAGCACTGTCCGCCCATCTGATCTGTTCTCCAAACAACCGGAGTGGGGCCGGCCTGTAATACTTTGTTTTCCATGTGAAGAGCACTGTGGTGCTCTTCTCCACGTTAATAATCGTTCTCCAGGTAGTCAGCCACCTCTCCAACTGCGTAAGGTGCGTCTGGAGTCGCCTCTACATCAGCTGCCCTCGCCACGACTCCGCTACTAGAGCCGTGTCATCCGCATACAGCGCCAACTCGGTGCCTGGGGATTTTGGAATATCATTCACATACAGACTGAGGAGCACCGGGCCCACCATAGAACCCTGCGGCACTCCAGCCCAGATGCTTCTGACTTGGGAGGTGGCGTTCCCAAAGGTAGTGGAGAAGGTGCGGTGGGAAAGATAAGATTGAACAACCTTAACTAGGTAGAAGGGCAGATTCAGGGAGAGGAGTTTGAAAAGGAGACCTTCGTGCCAAACACGGTCGAAGGCCTTTGCCACGTCGAAAAAGACAGCACCAGTCAGCCTGTTGATGTTAAAGTTCCTCGTGACCTGCTCCACGAGCCGGACAAGTTGGTGGGACGTAGCGTGTCCCACCCGAAAGCCGAACTGCTCATCCCCCAAGATGCCCACCTCGCAAACATGTCGGGTCAGTTTCGTCAGTAGTAGTCTCTCGAACAACTTGCCTAGACAGTCGAGCAAGCTGATCGGTCGGTAGGACGAAGCTAGGGCCAGGTCCTAACCCGGTTTATGAAAGCAGAGGACGTTGGCGTGCTTCCAGAGCTTGGGGAAGTGACTCAGGAATAGGACGGCGTTGAATAACTCCACGAGGAAGTCAATCGCCTCCAAGGGCAGCTTTCTGAGGACCGCGTTACTGATACCGTCGGGTCCGGGGGCCTTGTTTAATCTTAGAGCGGCTATCGCCCGTGACATTTCTGTCACCTCCGTGGGTTCAGGTTCATCCAAGGGTCTGTACGAGACCGCACCGATGACCTGAGCCACGTGCGCAACGTGCACCGGGTCTGACGGGTTGTCAGTCGGTACAAATTGCGCCTCTAAGTGCTCAGCGAGAGCATCGGCCTTCTCCTTGTCGGAGTTGGCCACCCCGTTGCGACCCACAATAGGCGGCCTTGGTGCGGGGACCCGCATCAAGTTCCTCGTCATTTGCCACAGGGACCTGTCCTGCACGCACAGGCTCTCAATCTTGTCCTCCCAGACACTGTTCCGGTATTCTCGGACCATCTCCCGAACCGCATGGACTTTGCGGCTCCAGTTGGCCTTGTCTACCGGGTCCCTCGAGACTTGCCAAGCCTTCCTCAGCCGATTTTTCTCCCGGACGTGCCTGAGGATAGAATCGGGCAAAGAAGCCTGTGGCGCCCTCTTAGGACGGTGCCTAGGCGTCGAAGCTTCGAGCGACCCCTTGATGGCGGAAGTTATGAGCTCCGCACCATGATCGATTTCCGCCGCTGTTCGAAAGGTAGGGGTGGGTCCCAACCTCTCTCTCAACACATTTGCAAACCTGTCCCAGTTAGTGCGCTTTAGGTTGGGTTTTTCGGGGGGGTCTATGAAGGACACCGCGCGTCCCAGGTTCACAAGAACGGGGTTGTGATCCGAGTCTAGCTCAGCTAGAGACTTCAACACTAACCGCCTTCTGATCCCTCTGGAGACAACGAAGTCTAGGACGTCCGGGAGAATGCCGGGATTGTAAGGAAAATGGGTAGGGGTGGGGGGGCCGGAAGCCACCAGGCCATGTAGATCTATGGCGTCGCGGAGCAATCCGCCGCGAGCGCACATAATCCTAGAGCCCCATGAAGGGTGCTTAGCGTTGAAGTCACCACCGATTAAAACAGGCGTGGTACCTCGAATCAGCACCTCCATGTCAGCCCCCGTAGCCCGGTCGAACCGGCGGTCTGGAGGGAAGTAGATGGAAATGATGCGCACTGGACCGGTTGAAGTCACCAGTTGGATAGCCGATGCTTCCATGTGTTGGAGGGGAGGAAGTGATACGACGTGATGGTCAAGGCCCCTTCGGACCAGAACCGCCGTCCCACCCCATCCCACATCCCCCGCTCGGTCACTACGATGGCAGATAAACTCTGCTAACGAGAACCTCATTGCGGAGCGCAAGTGGGTTTCTCCCAGCAGCATTACATCGACACGATGCTTTGCCAGGAAACTTTCAAGCTCAGCCTTCTTCCCCGCGACTCCGTTGGCGTTCCAGAGTGCGACCGTGAGCTCCTTCAGCACTGGTGGTCCTCTATTCGGGTGTACTGCCATGAGAGACCAGGTAGAGGATGATGTGCTTCATGAACAGGTGGCCTGTGGGGGAAGGGAGGGTCCAGGCAGTAGAGAGGGTGGGTGGCGCGGTCGGTGCAAGTGCGGAGGAGAGACACACGGGCCGACTGAACAGTGAGGCACATCAAGCTGATAGACATATTTGATGTAATCCTCAAATGTTCTGCTGGATCTGGGATTTGACATGTTGACTATAGCCGCACCATCAAGAAGAACCGCTTGCACAGATAAACCAGCTTCATCTGTTAGGTCTTCGAAACACGTGAGACTCTGGAAGAGATTTGACTTTTGGCAAATATTCGGGCTACTCATGTTCGTTATAGACGCTGGAAAAGGCCTTATTTGCATGCCGAAAAAACTCCTGTATATCACCTTCACGGGTCTGGCATGAGATGTAAAGATTACTGAAAAGGGAGCAGTTATATCTTAATGTAGATATTTTATCTCCTAATTTAGTTCGTAGGCGTTTCCTCGGATTACTAAACATAGTAAATCTGT
Source organism: Timema californicum (assembly GCA_902141385.1). Classification (NCBI taxonomy): domain Eukaryota; kingdom Metazoa; phylum Arthropoda; class Insecta; order Phasmatodea; family Timematidae; genus Timema; species Timema californicum. The sequence goes on from CABFOW010000248.1 coordinate 312,674, forward strand.
TCATCTTTATGGGATCCATTATAGCCATGGTACAATTTGTTAGTCTATTCTTCAGGAGGAAGTTGGGAGCCACTGTGGATTTAATTGACACATGCAGCTGAGTCCCTCGCAGAACTGTTGAAATGTGGGTTCAAACAAGTTTGTTCTACAGTTCACTGCAAATGAAAAATCCATCTTTCCCTGTACTGAACTATGCACGTGTGATGGGAAGTGTATTGAACCGGAGTTGTGTAAGCGATTACATTAAATACAATCAATAGTTTTAAAATGTTAAGTATTGTTTCTTTCACTACTATAAATAAACTAGACATGAGAGGTTGTGATAGTTGGCAGGTGACCTATACTCTTATTTCATCTTAATAAAAGCTTGATCTTATTATTTTCATATCCTGATGATGGTACGGTGATTGTGAGATGAAATGGAGGACCTACAGTTTAACGTGGAATCCGAACCACGGTGGAGGCAAGAGGTGAAGGAAGGGTTTGGTAATCAGATAAATCTGTGCCAGGACCGAGGATTGAACCCCGGCCGCCAGCATAGAAGTCTGGTATCCTACCCCTAGACCACCAGGTCACTTGAAGCCCATATAAATCATGTATATTTTGATACCAGTTAACTAGTACAACTATTGAAACAAATTTAAGTTGATCTTGTAAAATGTAAATGTAACAACATATTTCTAAATAGAATATATTAACTACTGTTTCTTGAATATTTAATCTAATAAATTAGATATATCAGAATACATTCAAAAGTTATAAATTTGTTTGGCAAAATTTAAGTTCTTAAGACATTATTTTGAAATTTTGAATCAAAACAATCGAATCATTGACATATAAAGTACGTTGTTATTAAAATTATTACCCACATAAATAGTTTTAAATAAAAATAATGGTTTTATATTATTTTTATTCAAATCACTCAGCACGCCATTGTAAATAGTTCAACGTGCCACTCTTGGCACACTTACACCTGCTCTAGACTCAGCCTTAAGGGAGTTTCACTGCGCTGCTTCAGACAGGTTGAGTCCTTGAACACTGGAGAGTGCTAGTTGCAGTTTTCAGTGATAAGAGCACTTACAAGTGAAACAACTAACTTTCAAATTGTTCGTTATAAAGGGGTGGTGACCTGAACAGAATAGTTCATAACTTCAATAACCAGCAATTCAACCTTCCCCAACACATCCTCATACCCTCTTTAAATGAACAAACCTTTTCAGACAAGTAACTAGTCGACGGTATTTTGAAGATTGTTTTCCACTTAACAATTTGAAAACATTATTTGAACAAAATTAGGACCATTGTATTTCAAGTTTTCTTTGTAATTTGTAATCTGAGTAGGCTCTTTTGGGGGGGCGGGGCGGAAGTGGGGGAGGGGGAATTACCTGAAGCTAGCTTTTTGAAAGTTAGTTTATTGACACTAGAATGTATTTTTTGAATGTTCTCTAGTAAAATCTTCTTTAAAATGAACTGTTTTTAAAAATAATTCTTTGATAGCTGTTGTCCCTTGGGAATGCACCGACCGATACAAGTGTTGAAGTATTTAATCTCTTTCAATGTACGCAGCCATTTTAATCTGAAGGCTTTTTCTGGTGTCTTGTCTACCTTATCTGTGACCTAGCGCTGGAAATAGGGGGTGGGGGGACATGGGTACATTGCCTCCTTTGTTCTCTTATAGAGAAAAAAAGGGGGGCATGGGTTCATTGCATCCCTTGTTCTCTTATAGAGAAAAAAGGGGGGAAATGGGTACATCGCATCCCTTGTTCTCTTATTGAGAAAAAAAGAGGGGAGATAGATACATTGCATCCCTTGTTCTTTGATATAGAAAAAAAGGGGGGGTACATTGCATCCCTTGTTCTCTTATTGAGGAAAAAAAGGGGGAAAATAGATACATTGCATCCTTTGTTCTCTTATGGAGAAAGGGGGGGGGGGCAAGATCTAGACAAAATAGAGCAACGATTTACTTACGATTCTCGCGACCAGTAGCAGTGAACAAGCTTGATTGGAATCATACTTTATTTGCATAGTTTAAGACTTCTTATTATGCATAAATAAGTCCGACAAATCATTAATATATTGTTTTGTAATTATGTGTGAGAAAGTAAAATCATAGAGACCTATTTTAAAAGCAAAACTTTTAATTCAAACATTTTCAGTTTTTTTTTCACTATCAAATAGCCAGCCCCCCATGATATAATGGTCAGAGTACCTGGCTACCAATTTAGGGGTCCCGGGTTCGATTCCTGGTTTTACCATGGTTACTTTCACCGAAAGGGGTGCTATTCAACTGTCACAAGGGTCTGGTTAGTTAGGCTTCAGCTAGATTAAGAGTTTCTACTGATTCCATACCCTCATATTCTTTATCATAATCACCTCATCTCATCGGGAAATGGAATGCGCCTCCACGGAAACAATGTACGATTTATACATTCGGACGTCCCAAGGGCAAAGGTAAGCTACATGTGTACCAGCTAGTTTTCCCCCCAACAGGGCTACTATTGATGTAAATAACTCAGACACGCATAAATATAATCAATCAAATCATTGCTTTATACTAACTAAAACAATAAATTAAAAAAGAGAGATAAAGCGTAAGTTGAAATAGTGATGGGTATAAGTTATTGTGTGCATGAAATTTTTTATTTTAATGGTTAGAAAAATTACCTCTTTTCTTACTCGCGTTGAGACTGAGACTTTGGGCCCAATTCATAGTCAGACTATAGTATAACATCGCAAATGAAGTTTGACAAGCCAACTGATCCCTTCTTTAGTTTGGTTTTATTTTTCTTCGATTATTTTTTTAACTTTAACTAGTTTTTAAAAACTTTTTTTACGTGTTTTATAACCAATCAGAAATAACGTACGGGCACCCTTGTGTAATTATTTCTACTCAACCTAGCATAGACTGTAAATGAAATTTGGCCCCACGTACCTCTCATTCTGGATTTTTTTAAATGTTCAGGCATCTATTAATTAACTAAATCCCTGAGCAGCTACGGGTATTCACGATTGCAAACGGATAGAAATGAAATAAGGACACAGGATGCGGATAGCCTGTGTACAGAGATCACATTTTAATTTTATTATTTTCTATAAGTATTATTATTATTATTATTATTATTATTATTATTATTATTATTATTATTATTATTAGCACCGCGTCTTACTACCCGTTCGGGTTATACGCACTTACGCTAATGTGTAATGGTAGGGTGATTGTGAGATGAAATGGAGGACCTACAGTTTAACGTGGAATCCGAACCACGGTGAAGGCCTGGAATTCCCCACATTCACAAGATGTCTTGTCAGAGGTGAAGGAAGGGTTTGGTAATCAGATAAATCTTTGCCGGGACCGAGGATTGAACCCCGGCCGCCAGCATAGAAGTTTGACACCTTACCCCTAGACCGCCAGGTCACCCTCTATAAGTATTACCTAAGCCAGAGTGGTGCAACATTTTTCATCCAAAGGGCCAAATATTATGATATGCACTGTGGGTCAAATTATTAATCCCATAAACCTAATATAGAACTAAAAACAAAACTTAATAAACCACTATTTTCAATACTTATATTATATAAATTGTATTAATGGTTGGTAGAATCTTTCAAATTTTACGGACAAAAAAAAGTTTATTAATTTCACAAAACCATATTATGAACTATGCAAACAAACACAATTTCACTAAACAACTTAGAACTATTAATATATATATATATATTCAATTAATATTTTTATTTGAATCATTATCTATTTCACATCTGCCACCGAGGGCTTCATTTTAATTCTCCTCCGGCATAGTGTGAGGGCCTCATTTACAGTGAACATCGCCAGTTGGACAATGGCATCAGCCAAAAAATTAATATATAGTGGACAAACATTATTGGTTTTGTCTGAAACTGTGTGCGCCACTGGCTGCAGAATAAATGTTAATCAAAATAAACAAACAATATTTTGTATTTACCTTAGGCCTCTTTCACACGTAACGGGGGTGTCACCCGCCTTCCGTCCGTGTGTCGTTTTCCCACGTAGCGGGAAAAATGAGTTTCGTTCACGCATCATGTACCGACTCAGTTTGTGAAGTAAGTGGAAATGGATCGTTTCGGAAGGTGCTTGTTTTGTAAATGTTATGTTTAAGAAGGAAAAGGATCAACAGGATAGAATGGGTGAATCTCCTCATTTAAAGAGGAGCAGAGTTTGGAGTAATGTCACACTGTACTATGATTTGAAAAGGGACGATGCCAAGTTTTTTTTACGCATGACTATATAATCGTTTGATAAACATTTAGGAAGCCTGCTTCGAGGATCGCATGATCCAAGGCGTCCTTCTCGTGTTAGACTAGATTGCTGATGACAGGGAGCTCTGGGTTCGAATCCCAGTCGTGTGTAGGTCTACTAAGGGAGTTTAAAAAAATCGCGTTACACTCTACCTTCACGCAAATGCAGGTACACTGTATCTAACATTCAAACTTCCTCATCGCTAGTCATTAACGTATAATCCAAGCAGGTTAATAATACGCGGTGCTAAAAGAAAGTTGGGAAAGTTAAATTACCACTTTCTGAAAAGTGATAGGAAAATTAAGACTGAGCGTGGGAAGAAACAGTCCACATCCACTGTGCGTACACACATGAAAAGAAGCAATATTCTGTAGTTGGTGTGCGTGGAGGTGGGCCCACGCCGAATTATGAACAAGTGTGAAAGGATGTATTTAAACAATCAGCCTTTACTTTGAATGGGCCGTCCATTGCGATGGAGGAAAAAAACTCGCTATATGTGAATGGGCCTAAGAATGTTGTTTTTCATACTCTCGTTAAAGTTAGAATAATCCTACACAATTACGATTATTAATTTTATGAATTAAAGCTACTTTTAAATTATTATGTTATAACTAACTTTGTTTCACAGTTATGATTACAAAGAAATATTACAACAGCATAAGAGGGCACTCGGGCAGAATCTGTGGATACGAACAGCACAGAGTAATAATAACAGCCCATGTAATTGTTTTGAAATTGTTGACAGAGTGCAAATAATGATGAAGGAATAATTTGTCATAAAAATGGCAACTTTCAAATCACCCAAGATTGTTTTTATGCTCATCCGTACAGATAAGCTACCGAAATGTTCGAGGTAATGAAATTAAAGCTCGCACAATCATTCCAGAGGAGTTTTTTTTAAAAATAAGTATTATAGATTGATTTTCAAACTCACAACAGATTTCAAAAATAAAACTGTAGTTTTAAAGGAAGAAAGAAGAAATCCTTATACCAGTATATATATATATATATATATATATATACAGTGTCAGAAAAAAGTTTAAGACCACCCATTAAAAACACAATTTCTCCACATTTCAATATTTTTATTTTCTCAGAATATTACAAAAAAATAGTTTTAGTTGCATTATAATGTTTAGTAATCAATAGGACCCCCTCTAGCCTTGTAGCATGCTTTGATCCTGTCAGGCATGGAGTGGATCAGCTTCCTACATTCTTCACGCGTCACTTTTTGCCATAGGCTTTGGACTGCCAATCTCAGTTCTGCTCCGTTTTTGGGCTTCTGCTTTGCCAATCGATATGCCATGGTGTTCCATAGATTTTCAATTGGGTTGAGGTCTGGACTACGGGGTGGCCAGGGAAGCAGTTCAATGTCCTGGCCATCAAACCATGTCCTTGTTGCCTTGGACCGGTGGCATGGGGCGTTGTCCTGCTGGTAGATGTAATTTTCCTCAAGGAGTCTATTTGCTGAAGGAATCATAGTTTCCTGCATAGTTTCACAATATTTGTCACTGTTCATAGCACCATTCACAACCTTACAGTCTCCAGGCCCCTCTGAAGTGATGCAACCCCAGATCATGATTGCATCGCCACCTTGTTGGACTGCAGGGGCGACACATGCCGGCAGAAATTTTTCTGTTCTTGTCCTGCGAACCCTAACCTTACGTCGAGGAAATAGTTCAAAGCGGCACTCATCTGAAAAAATTACTCTCTCCCAAGCTTCTTTAAGCCATCCTAAACGTTCCTTGCAAAACTGAAGTCGTTGTTTTTTGTGTTTCTCATTTAACAGAGGTTTGCGGATTGCAAAATAGGAACCTAGGCCTGCTTCATTTAAACGGTTGCACACAGTTCGCTCAGTTATGTTAATATTATCACAGGACGACTTCAGTTCCCTGAGAAGATCACTGCAGCTAGCATTTCTATCTTTTTTACAAAGCTGCAGCAGCCTACGGTCTTGTCTTAGAGATGTTTTCCTCGGACAGCCTGCCCTAGGCCGGTTGGTGATGGTTCCAAACTCATTATATCGCCTGATTGTTTGTTGCACACATGTTTTAGACACTCCAACAATATCAACAATTTGTCTTTGTGACTTTCCAGCCTTCATTAAACCAATGATTTGCCACTTAATTTGGTCTGATACTGATTTTTTACCCATCTTGGCCGACAAACACAAAATGCATACAATAACCTCAAAGTAATCACATTAAAATCAGCTGATTGGAGGGAAATGATGAAACAGATGTGCCAACCCACTTCCATAGAGATAAGAAATAACATAATGCTAGGATTAATTAAAAATAAGTAATTTTAAATGTAGTTATTAAAAATCTTAAAAAGTCATGATTTTTTCTCTTGATTTAAAAAAAATTTAGGCCACTTTAAAGTTAAAGTACTAATTAGGTTAAAAAAAATAAAGTTTTCAATTTTTAAGCTTTGTGTCAAAACTTTTTAGAGACCAAAAACCATAGCTCTCTGTCCACCCATTTTTTAACTATAAATTTTTCTTTTTTTAAAAATGTGGATTTTTTGGTTGTTTTTGGTTGTGTGCCTTTAAATTTAAAAAAATCTTAACTTCTGAACCACTTGAGCTACAGTAATTTTATTGTCACCAAAATCTTTCACTTTTAATGTATATTCTCATAAAATTAAGAGAGAGTTAATAAAGAAAAAAGTTTAAGACCAGTAAATAAATTAGTTAGTATTTTTAGTATTGAGAGGGTGGTCTTAAACTTTTTTCCGACACTGTATATATATATATATATACACACATAAAAATCGAGAGCATTAAAAATACATAAAACTTACTAATAAATTCAAACTAAAACTTGTTTAAGAGTCGAGAAAATATATAAATACGTGTTCAACGATATTTTTTATGAGTAAGACGCTCATCTGGAAAATCAAACGTAACATGAAATGAATCGTTTCCGAACAAACCATAAAAATATCGTAAACATGTTTGCTCGGGAAAGCGGGCTGCTTATAAGTCTTCTACTTGATGAAACTATTAGAAAGGTAAACAAGTGCCAGCTATGACCTTGTAACATTGCACATGTGAGGAGAGGTAGGCCCTATATTCGCTTTTGCAACAGTGCCAGGAAGCAGGGTTGTTGTTGGTTTAGTGGTTTACATTCCTGCTCTTGATTCCAGAAGTCGGGATTCGACTTTGGGATGTATCTCAACCGGGTACACTGGGGCGTGGTTTTTCATGATATTTTTACTGTGGGTTTTATTTACTCTCTCTAGTAAATGCAGATTAACTTTCCATTTATTTGCCATGCTGATTCTTACCCGCTTAATTCTAGTAGTTGATAACCTTGGTGTTGAACGTTTTGTAACAAAAATAAATGTACATGTGTAATCACGCCATTTCCTTAGGGGGTAGGCAAGAAACTGTGCACTTAGCTCAAAATACAACTCCTTATTTAATCCATCTTCGCTAGCTCTCCCCACATTTTCCTATCCTTGTATACTCCCTTCACTTCTACAACATCTAAACATCTAGTCAGATATGCTATTTTATTCTTAAAATTATTATTATTATTATTAACAGCACCGTGACTTACTACCCGTTCTGGTTATACGCACTTACGCTAATGTGTGGTGATTGAGATTGAGAGTTGAAATGGAGGACCTACAGTTTAACGTGGGATCCGGACCACGGTGGAGGCCCTGGCATTCCCCACATTCACAAGTTGTGGTTAATAGAACAGAAGGAACTGTTGTCAGAAGGGAAGGAAGGGTTTGGCAATCAGATAAATCTGTACCGGGACTAAGGAGTGAACCCCAGACCCCCAAAACCTTAAAACTATTAATGTTTCTCTCTTTAACGCATTCATCTACAACATTTAGCCATATCTTACATGCCGTGAAACAAACAAAAAAAGCTGTTTTCGCAATGTCGTTAGTCTGTCTGTACCTCGGGCTGGAGCCGAAATATTTTACCGAATGGGTTAAAACTTGGGATCTGGGGTTTTCATAAGGTTCCCCCAAGGGTTTTTTGGATTTAGACATTTAACTTTAAATTTAAAGGTAGTTTACTGAAAGGCAAAAGGAGGGGGGGAAATATATTTTTTTTCTCAAAATTTGTTGTAACGATTTTGATTAAATTTTATATCTAAACCATTGTTTATCATTATAAACATAATAGCAATTCTCATTTTCTTGTGAAAATGACTTTAAGGGTACTTTAAATAGGGGAAATTTTCCCAATTTTCATCTTTTTTAGCAACTATTTGAGATACGAAATAACTTATCACTGTAAAGTTGTAGTCCTATTAAAGATAAGAGTACAAATCTTTTGCTTGAAATATATATTTTATAGAACCAATAGTTTCTGAGATATAAGTATATAATTATAATAATTATATTCTTTTTAATTTATGTCTTTGAAAAGGAATTTGATTCTTATGCTCTTTGGTAGACAAAGATGGTTTTCTTTGCTCAAATTTTCTGTAACAGTGTTCCTACAGTAACCCCTCGGCTTCTTTGGTGCTGACTGACAGTTCACAGCTGACTTCTGACAGTCAACATATAGGTATATACCTAAATTTTGACTGTCAGAAGTGACAGATGCTAAAAACATGTTTTTGCAGATCATATGGTTCGGCGTAGGGATACATAATTTGGTCTGGTAACTTTTCAAAGCCGCCAGCTGTTAGCTGTGAGCTGTCAGTCAGCACCAAAGAAGCCATGGTGCTTCTGTAGTTCCTAATGAAAAAGGGTACATAGTAAGTAACAGTGTATATTATTTCATTTATGATTTTTGATGTTATGTATAGATAGATATAGACATGTATAGACGTATCATTTATTTTCACAAATCTTACGAGTTTTTAGTAAATGTTTAAATTAAGATAAAATCGAGAGAAAGTTTGTGCGTTGCGCCGTACCATTTAGTTTTAATAATAAGGTTTGCAGGTGTTATGCATTTTATAGGACTCCAATAAGTTACTTAAATAGGCATTATTAATAATACTTTCAGTAAGCCCACACCTAAAATAAATAATTTATTAATATTATTATTGTTATTAATATTTAATAATATTATTGCATTTAAGGAACCATACGATTATTTCATTTGTTCCTATGCAAAGCTGAAGGCGGTTGAGACAAGGTAAATTAGTTAACGATACGAAGCGATATAATCATTCAGGCAAGGCGAACAAAGGATAGAAGGAAACAAAGCCTCAGTTTCCTCCAGAGGATGTGTCAGCTGATGTAGGATGATTGTACCCTAGCTTGTGGAGAGGGGCCGTGTTTACAAAAGGGGCGAAGCTTTGTTAGGAAAATGAGGTGAGGAAGGGGGGGGGGGACCATAACTTCATGCCCAATCACGACGCTTCTCGCTGTGACCCGAAGAAAGAACGTATATCTATCTACCTCCCCAGGTCTCCTAAGGACCTTGGATACGGCAACGTTCTTTAAGTGAAATCAACTCGTGAAAGGATGGTCCTTTTTAAAAACAAAGTACAAATAGAGTATTATAATTTATAAAGAACGATACGTCAACATCGAGAGCCTAGGATGGTAGTTTATTTATAGTTATGTTTCTTTAGTTACTCAATTTATAAAGCAGTACAGTTGAATGTAATATGGTAAAACTGAAGAATTGAGTTAATTAATGAATATTAGAAAGAGACTAATTATATTCGTTACTGTCCGACACCTTAGCTCAGTCAGTGGTGTGTCTGGGTAAAGGTCCTGGGTTCGATTCCTGACATAGCCGAAAAATGTATCATTGGGGAAATGTAGGGTTCCCCTTGCACAGTGATGAATAGCAGCCCCGGGGCCTAGATGTTGTGTCTGTTCTAGATTTAAGTTAGTTTATAAGTCGTGTACTGATATAATCCGCCATTTCAGAAAATGCATGTTAGACAATTCAAATAAATTTAAAATATATGTCACTTACTAGTATTTTATTTTAGTTAAAACTAAACAAATAACTACTATATTAACATACACACTGTTTTTTTAAACTATGAGCTATAAAATTAATTGATATTCTAACCGAAAAAATGTTACTTTCAGGAAGTAAGGCAATGGTGCTAATGACCCGCTTATATGTTTAAGATGGTACGTTTTAACACAAATACCGTTAAAGACCAGATCCAATTAGTATACATTTATGTATGCAGCTATGTATGAGAAGGATAGCTTAGAAGGAACTTTACCTGTTTTGGAGAAAATATGAGAAAACTACATCTAAAAGCACACGTAAAAAAATCCCACCTTACTAAAAGCAGCAGGGATTCAAAGTCTAGTTTGCCCGTAAATGGCAATAAAGCGCAGTTAACGTCTTAACGCCTTTCACAGCTCGGTACTGCCGCGTGTATGTGAATGTCGACGCCCTGATAAAGAATAATGCAATCGTCATTCGCAAGTCGAAACCTCTGCAAATAAATCCTTAGTGCCAGATCGTAACCATTACCAAAAGATTTGTAGCTTCTAAAACTGACATATTAAATCACAGTTTTATGATTCAACTTTAATAAGCTCGTCAATTTAATATCATTCTTTACCAAGATGGACTTTTGTCGACTATACAGGACAAGAAACATTGAAGCAAGAAAGACAGAGCACAGGGATATTAATCTTGATTTTTGACACGACATGTTGGAGTTACATTCTGACCAGTCTAGGAATACTTCTCAACTTTAATTAAGTATTAAGTGGTAATACACCTATTACTTAACCTCCACAAAGTGTTTCCCTTGAATTAGTCGCCGAAAGATGAACAAATTTATATTTAAAAAAACTTTATAAGTGCCATTGTTATATAAAAAAGTGGTTTTAAAATCTAATATTATTTCAGAAAACTTATCTAGAGTATCTTAAAGATCACTGCAAACTGGAAGAGAGACATTCTCACAAAGTGTGTTATTGCTTCTGGGACTGGTAAAGCTGAAGCTTCAAAACCACTAAACCATCTTCAATTATCTTAGAATGTTCGGTTGTGACCCTTTAAACTTAAGTATTTATTTATTTAAGAAAGGCTAGTTATATGTTTCTAATGATTATCTTTGATCTCTGTAATATGATATTGCGATTGAAATTTCCTTAAAAATGCAGTAATTATAATATATCATGAATATCTTAAAAATGATAAACTTGAACTGTTGATAACTATCATCTCCATTTTGGAGTGAACCATATAGGTCTATTAAGATTTTGGTCTATCTATAACGCGTCTCTTAATTCTGTTAGACTGCTTCATTAATTTAGTGTGTTATTCACAGCCAAAATAAATATGCAATGTTAATAATAATACAGTATAGTTAGAAGCATTAAATTGGAAACTTCATAAACTTATCACCCAAATTTCTCAAATCTAGATTTTAGTTTAGAGTTTTAATATTTTCCAATCAATAGTAATAAATTACATAATAACACTTTTCAAACTCTTACTTCGCAACTAACAAAGTAAAGATAAATTATTGTTGTAATACTCCCAAACAACCCCACCTTAATTTGTTGAGATGGTGAGAAAAAAATAAGGATAAATCACATTTGAAAAGCCACTATCTAGTCAAGTGCACCTCGACTTTTGCGTCCCCGGTAATTAAAAATATTCCAAAAAATATGCCTTAGAGCGTGCTTCTAGCGGTGAGTGTTAAATAATGGCATATGACAATCACAAACGCAAGGCGTAACCAACCATTTAAACCACTGCCAGGGTAACAGTTACCATGTATGTAATCGATATCTCTAGTCAACACAAACTTCAGCCATGATATTTGTTGTTTTTATAGTAAAATAATCATTTGGCCATATAAATAAAATATAGCTTCAGTAGACATGTTTAAATATTTTTCCACCACATAGTAACACAAATACGGTAGTTCTTAAATATTTGCCATAAGAATATTGTAATTTTATAAGAAATTTTTAAAATTAAGAACAAAAGATATCGAGTTTCAGGATGTCCAAGACAAATATATTTAAGAAGTGTTAAGATTACTATGGTTTAAAAGGAGAACTACATATTCGGCCCCACCAAACCTTGATTAGTAGGCCTACTATTTCAGCCCCAGAGACCGTACGAATTTGGCCTCATGAACCAAACCAAAATTGTCATACCATTTTTCACAGACCTAGGATCTTGTTGTGCCTTAGGTTAAGTTTATTTAAGTTATGATCGCGTTGTGTCATAGGTTAGGTTAGGATTGTGTTGTGTCGTAGGTTAGGTTCAGGTTTGGGTTGTGTTGTGTCATAGGTTAGGTTCAGGTTTGGGTTGTGTTGTGTTGTGTCATAGGTTAGTTTCAGGTTTGGATTGTGTTGTGTCATAGGTTAGGTTAGGATTGTGTTGTGTCATAGGTTAGTTTCAGGTTTGGATTGTGTTGTGTCATAGGTTAGTTTCAGGTTAGGATTGTGTTGTGTCATAGGTTAGGTTCAGGTTTGGGTTGTGTCATAGGTTAGGTCCAGGTTTGGATTGTGTTGTGTCATAGGTTAGGTTAGGATTGTGTTGTGTCATAGGTTAGGTTTAAATTGTGTTGTGTCATAGGTTAGGTCCAGGTTTGGATTGTGTTGTGTCATAGGTTAGGTTAGGATTGTGTTGTGTCATGCTATCCATCACTTGCTATATTTGGTTGATCTTGAGAAAACATTCACATCCATCCTTAGTGTAACGCCACAATAACCGGGGTAAAGTCAGCACACCAACGTGAGGCCAAACTCCGACCACTTGACTCAATCCTCACGGAGCTGAGTTCGTATACAGCCGTTGAATCTAGCAGTTTGAACCATTATCTGCACAGGAAAGCCGCATCAAACTATATAAAATCAATACGTTAAACATCCCGTTACCATTTCTTAAAAAAACATGTCAATGAAGCAATATTTTTTTATTGTATCCAAAAAGAAATTGTTAAAAAAATGAAGACTGACCTGAACTTGCTTTCCCTTCCATCCCACCTTAAATCCATATAGTCTCTTCTTCAAACGACTAGTTAACATAAAGGCACATGTTTTTATTTTTCATATAATTTAATTATGATATATTTAAACAGTGACGACGTAGTAGCTATTAATAAATAAATAAAAACGCTAGTAGCGGTATGTTTTCAATTATCTACGAGAAATTTAAGAAAATGTAGCCTATTTAGCAAAGGAAGCTTTTCTCTCGCCACGGCAACAACAGCAGTGTATATACACATTAGAAAATAAGCTGCAGGCTGAATGTAAGCCGCAGTTGGTGATAAATGGCGCAAAGAGAACCGTTTCCACGTTTTCCACCCTACTCGGATTACTGGCAAGTTAAACCACGGCCTGCCTACTGACGATTTGCGCGGGCAGAATGCATTCAACTACTGCCAGCAAAGGCGCGCGGACAGCCCGGGGTATTTATGACCGTTATTTATGATACACAAGGGTTGAAATAGCCTGGAAAAAAATAAAAAAATAAACTTGTACTACTAAGAGGAAATAACTTCAAAAATATTTTTCTTCTTCTTCTTCTTCTAAGATTGCTAAGAATAAACTGATGAAGTCACATCCAGCCAAGGACCACGACGATGTTTGACGAACGTTAATTTTTTTAAATATAATTTGACGAAAAATAAAATTAATACTATTTTAAAAGTTTAAATAAAGTAATAAATTTGAGATTAAGTTTTTTTATCCTTTATTAGGGCCAGTGCACATGAGCGATGTACATCATTTTTGCAATCGCTTCCTGTGACGCTACGTCACCGATAAAAAGATGTTGACACATGCGAAGCTAAGTTGACGCCACGTCACCGCATTTGAAGCAGTGCACACTAGCAATGTGCGTCTATTTCGGACGTCCACACATAAACTTCACACGAGCAGCACGTGTGCACGGCTCTGTGTGTTCACAGGTACTGACTGACAGGACGCTGAGCGGCAACACCCCCATTGAAACCCACGTCCCTTATTTTGACGCGTCACTGACGCCAAATTGATGATGGACCTGTTCGAACTCCTTCATTCTAATCAAAGTAATGCTGGGACGCAACTGTAAAAACGATGCAAGTTGACCGTGTGCACCGAGCCTTATTGTTACGTGTCTCCTTGATCGTTCGGACTTCCCTCACTAATTAAAATACATTGGAATGAGAAAAGTAAATTTTAAAGAAATACTCCTCTCCCCCTTGCCATAATTAATCCAGACTACCAACATTATTTTCATATTATCTGGTTTTCCAGTGACAAAGAAGTAAGGGTTCGAATCCGGAAGAATGTATTTTTCTAAATGTTTTCCCCTCTCTACAAACAAGACGTGTGGGTACATTTCAAATAAATCTCTACCTTTATGCTACTCATTTAATTAGGGCAAATATCCTAACATCCCAGACGAGTTTTAAGACGCGGATCACAAATATAAACATATTCAAAGCCCTGAGGACACATTGATAGTCAAACGTGTAAGTCATTTCAAGTGTATCTGTCAGGGATTCAAAAAGTCCTGAGCTCACGTATCAGAGAAAAAGACAATGCTGCCGATTACAGAAAATATTAAAAATATCCGTATAGTGTTAATTATTACGTATATTTGATATATAATAAATCCAATCTTTTTGTTATTTTACTGCAACCACATCTATAGCCCCCATATTGAACCTCAAGCTATACACTGATTTTTGTAGGAATGGACATCTGAAAGGTTATTTTTACTTCCAAAACCCTACTATACACCATTATATAGCATGCTTCTGGTAAGAAAATGGAGTTTCAGATGTTCATTCTGGCAAAAATCAAGCTTCAGTTGAATCAGAGTTGTCGAGAATGAGAAGTTCAAGACTAAAATCCCAACCGGATGTACAGGGTTTATTTACTTAAATGTTTTCCCGCGCTCCCTCCACGTAAATGGAGGTGCATTTCTTGTAAATGCTCTATTTTCATCCTAACTACATTAGTGTAACTAAATGCAGATAGCCATGATGGAAACTTAAATGTGGTGAAAAAAAAATTGTGTGACACCAGGAGATTAAACCAGAACTTCACAAACTTAGAGCAATAATTTTGTGTTCTTCTATGTCAACTTACTACCCGAGTTTTATGGGAGTTTGTAATAAATTTTTGGAAAACAATTCAAACGAAATTTATCAGGAAAAGGGTGAAATTCTTCCAGTTTCATTATATATAGCGTTATAGCTACAGCATTCATAGCCCAGTTTGTGGAAAGATTAACCAGTACTAATGTACCGTTTCCCGGCCGAATGTACTAAGCGTGCATCCTTTCCAAGGAGACTCTTTCCATGTCCCGATGAGATGAACTGATGGTGATAGTATGAGAATGTGGAACCAACAGAAACACTTAAACCTAACTTAAGCCTAGTTAACCAAACCGTGGTGAATGATGGGGTGATTCACCTTTCGGGACAAATACCCAAAGTACCAGCCGGGAATCGAACCCACGATCCATAGGTTCGTAACCAGGTGCACTGACCATTACACCACGCGGTCACTTATTTTAGAGGTATTCTACTCGCATTTGCGTGGAAGGAGAGTGGGAAAACATTTAGGAAAATTCCCCCTCGGTAGACCCAGCGGGGATTCGAACCCCGATATCCACGTCATCAGCAGGCCAGTATAATACGAGAATGGCAGCTCCGACTGTCCGGTCATTGAGCTAGATATATTAATTTCCTATTTGTACTCGGGTATGTTGTGCTATTGTGCTATAAAATTAGCATCTCGTTGGAGCTAAGAGTGTAATATTAAGCATATTGTCATATAGTAAGATAATTGGTAAGTAGTTTTCAGATTTAGTTTGTGTATGTAAAATCACGTTAAATGCTCCCCAAATAAGTATAATAACACAGATTTAAGGAGCGTTTTAAAAATGTTTTGACCAACCTGGCAACGTAGTTAGCCAACGCGCTAGTTTAACGCTGAGCGCTAGAGTGCCGAGTACGGGGAGATCGAGGTTCGAATCTCGGTCGGGTGAACTAAGGATGATTTTTCCTAAATGATTTTCCACTCCCCCTACCTGTAAATGCGGGTTCACTTCCACTAAACTCAACCTTCCCAATTCCTAGCCAATTATTGGAATTAGTACTCAAGCGTACAACCCAAACGGGTAGTAAGACGCAGTGCTAAAAAAAGTTTTTGGCCTGCTCGCTCTATAGCCTAGTGATTCTCGGCCAAGAAATCAAGCTCCCCTGGAGGTGGTGAGGGGGAGGGGTAGAGGGAGTAAAAATAAGAGGTGGGGGGAAGGGGACGTAATATTCTTCCATGGCCGAGTTCATAAGAAACATTAATTAATTTGTGTCAAACTGTATTTTTTTTAATATGCCCCAGTTTAATGAAATTGGTATAAACATAAAATAACCAGTATTAACTCCAAAGGAGAAAATTTATGACCAAACATTTTTTTAAAGAGTTTTACGATCTTTTATTACAGTTACTTACTGGTAAAATGTGAGTATTTTCGAATAATTTTGTTCATGGATATATTTTTTGGTGCGTAAATGTGTATGCTTTACATGTAGGGGTCTAAATGTAATTATTTAATATTTTCAAATTCACATTACACATGCAAACGCGAAGAATGATAAAAAAAACAAAGGGGTGGGAATGAGGGGTGAGGAGTGGAGGAGGTAAGGGACTTATGGCAGTGAAAATTAAAGTTTGGGCGTGAACACAAAAATATTGTGAACCATTGCTCTAGCCAGTTTATTCCCGTCCTTTAATCCCCTTAAGGGGTCAGGCTCAAGTGAGTTTTAAATTATTTTTATATTTTTTTTTGTTGGTTTGCCCATTCATGATCTCTGAACTAATAAAATTTAAGTTATAAACTTGAGTTATGTCGGGACTTTACTGAGCATTTTAGTTGCTATAAAAACCACTTTAATGTATTTATTGAGGTTTATATTGTAAATCGCTCAAACATAAATAAGTATAATGATGCCATTATTATTGCTTCATATAGATAAAGTTTATAATTATGAAAATCTCGACCTCAAGATTATGAAAATTCTTGACGTTGTTTGTGTCCTCGAACCCAGAAAAGAGAGTCTAAAAATGCTGTTGATCTCCATATTAGTCTTTGTCTCTCCCTGTAGCTACACACATAATTATAAACTAATGTACACTAATACACATTCTGACTAGAAGTTTGTGGATAGTAGATCTCGATTTCTTTATTTAAACAAAAATAACTAAACTTATCATGTTATTTTTGTTACTACATTCTTAACATTTGTCTTTGGATTTAAAGTTGAAATATCTCGTTAATTTCTCCCTCGATTTGAATTAGATATTTTTACTTTAATATCAAGTTAGACAGAAAATAAAGGAATACTAGATTCAATATTATATTACATTCATAGAGAATAACCATTGTTTACGCGATTTAAGACGCCAGTGTCGCAATATAATTAGGCCAACATTAAAAAAAATGCGCTTAAGGTACTCAATCAAATTCTCAAAATTTAAAAATCAAATTGCTTGATAGGAGCTATTAAACTAAAAACATTTTAAGTGGCCCCTCGATTGAAAGAGATAACCAGATGGAAAAACTATGTACATATATGATTCAGCCTAGATTTAAAGAATGTCCTTGCCAAATTTCGTTAAAATCAGGCCATGAATTTAACAGTTATCGCGTAACAAAGAACCGGACAAGCAGACAGATGAAATACCATATGATCAGTTAAAACAAAACCTCACTGTGCTCTGTAAATTAAATTAAATTATTAATAATATTCATATTGGTGATTTAATATAGAAAGGTCTGGCAAACATTCTATCATAATTCAAAATGTGTATTTATTGCTACCAGAGAGGTACAAAAGTTCTAAGTATATAGATTTTAAAAAATATCAAAATTATCGTAGATAAAAATACCGAAAACATATTCGGATAACATTTTCTGCCTATTCATTCGATACCGACCAATACCCATTATTAGAGATAATTTTATTTCTATAATAATACGGGCTCAATATTTTCGTCCGATAGTATTATTATTATTATTATTATCACCGCGTCTTACTTCCCGTAAGGGTTATACGCACTTACACTAATGTGTAATGGTAGGGTGATTGTGAGATGAAATGGATGACCTACAGTTTAACGTGGAATCCGACCGAACCACGGTGGAGGCCTGGCATTCCCCACATTCACAAGATGTGATTAATACACGTCTTGTCAAAGGTGAAGGAAGGGTTTGGTAATCAGATAAATCTGTGCCAGGACCAAGGATTGAACCCCGGACCCCCAGAACAGAAGTCCAACACCTTACCCCTAGACCACCAGGTCACCCACCCTCTTCAGATAGTAGAAATGAAAAAAATAATAACGATACTTTTCCTTCAACACCACATCCCTTCATGTACCAAGAAAACCTCCTTCCACACAACATCAAAGTTCTACCGTTTATATGGCTCAGTTAGGTTCCAGCACAGTATAAACTAGGAGGTCACGTGACCCGATAAAGAGAGACGTGACGGGCCTACCCAATAGACCCACAAATGGTCGGCGACGATGATCTGCCGGTACAATTGGAGGCCCGAAGGCTCAGTGCCGTGGGAATTACGGGCGAGAGGCCAGTATCAAGGGGCTCAAATTGTCAGTCGTACCGTTAACAACCAGGATTAGACTCGCACGTGGTTAAGATCGTAAGCCTACCGAGGCGTTGCGATTCATGCGGTGCCCATCCACCCCTCTGAACTACTTTGGTTCTAATCCCGATGAAGATGGAACTGTAGTCGTATCCTGCTCGGGATCTGGGACAAGGCCATAACCAGGTTAAATAAATAAAATTATAATTATCAGTGGTGCGGGAAAAAGAGGGGGTTATTAGACGGGTATAATGAGTCGGGGATCCCTTACCTTGATTTTCTTGCTGATGAAAAGTTCAGTTGAAATAGCTTTTATAAAATACAAACACATTTTTCGTTGTCAACATTGATAGCATTTTACTTTATTATTAGAGTTAGTTTAGAGGAAATGATAATATTAATCATTAGTGACAGTTGCAGAGCACAGAACTTGACTCATGAATAAATGAAAATTGATCTAGTCTATTTTTATACCGTCAGGTATGTAATGCGTATGTAAATATGGGGTAGTATTCCTTATAAATTCTACCTTCCTCATTCCTAACCCATCAGCGTAATTAAAAGACGTATAACTCAGACAGGGAGAGTGTGGACGCGGTGGAGAATAAAACTAATAATTTTTAGTGCATGTAAAAGAAAGATACATTTTAGATCTGCAAAAGAGAAGCTAAATATACGAAAAAGAGGGAAAATATTATTAAGTAGAACTTATATAAAATATTTGCAATTGATCTTAAAGTTCACCGTGCATCACTTAAATGACGTAAAAAATTTAACAATTTATTAATTTAAAAATATTTAAGATGAGGTATTAAACAACTTTTATTACGCTAAATGTTCAATGTAGTCAAAGTTAAAAATTAAGGTTTCCATTAATCTGTTATATCCATCAATAATTATAATGTGAAAGTGAAAATAGGCAAGTAAAATAATTATTATCTAGGACAGGTAGTAAGACGTGGAGTACAACCAAAAACAGAAGTTTTATTAAAACTAGGGATGTCAAACTCGATTCTTAGATACCTCAATACCCTAAATTCTTACTGGTCTCGAAAGAATCGAGAATGGATCTTGATATTACGATTCTAAATACTTCGATCCTTAGCTCTCAATGAAGGTACTGGAAACTAAGAACGTGGCAAAATTCAGAATGCGTTGCAATCGGTTATCTCACAGATTAGTTTTTTTGTCGTTTATTATTGGTTCAGTTAATGACATTTTTTGTTAATTTAAAAGGCCAGTGATTTCAACAAATTGTTTACTATACCTTTTTAAAATTGTTTATATATGTTTGACTCAGTGAGACCTTATTAGTAAGTAAAAATAATATTACTAAATAAATATCTTAGCTATTTTATTAAGTATGTATAATAATATACTTTAGTACTTGGTAAAATCTTTTCCCTTGTTAAAACTAAAAATAAATATTAAAGAAAAAATTTCTAATATGTTTAGTTTTTCTTAGCTATTCTATAAAGTTGAATAAATAAGTTTTTATGTGAGATTGGATGCTTGTAAATATAATAAAATAGGAAATGTTCAAGAATCGAAATCTAGAATAAAAAATCAAGGTTGAACTTAAGAATCGCAATCGATAAAAACAGCTATCATCAATTAAAACCAATAAAAGAACAAAGAAAAATAATTGAAATGTGTAATCTAACTCTCTAGAGATTTACAATGTGATATTTTTATTAATTCAAACCATTATTTATTTTATTTTTAATTAAAGATCTAACGTTAAGCTTCAAAATGCATTGTTATAACATGACACGAAATATTTTAATCATTCACATCCATAGTGGTGGCAGATCGGATTAATACGTTAGGTTCGCATAGTACTTATCCATCTTTTTAGGGAGATTGAGAATATTAAAACTAGTGTAACTTAAAACTTACTTGTCACACCAATAGTACACACCCAACCACGAGCGCGAGGAATTTGGTATAAAAAAAAACACTATCAAATAAATGTTCAATTAGTTCAAACCGCAATAAGTTGTAACATTAAGGCAGGAACTACCAGATAAATGCTGCCCACCTGTCTAGACACTCGACTATGGGGAAAATCTGCAAACATTTTAATCCAACGCAAAAATCAGAGTTGAAAATATACGCACAAATATAAACGGTGAATAAAACTAGTGTCAAGAAAATTGAGGCCACAGAACTTAAAAAAAATCAACTATTTTTTTTATCCTTAGGAAATGATTTAACAAATTTCAAGTAAAATATATTTTTTTCTAAGCACCGCGTCTTAATACCTGTTCAGATAATACGCATTTAAATGTACGAATTACGCTAATGGGTTAAGGATTAAAAAGATTGAATTTAGAGTAAGTGTACGCAAATTTTAGTGGCGGGAGAATGGAAAGTAATTTAGTAAAAAAAACCCTTCAATACACCCCACCAGGATTCAAACCCCAATCTGCTTGTCACAGCAGTATAGTCTAACTTGAGCTACCTGTCATTATAATTTAGTCTAACACGAGAATGACACCTCAGACCATGCGGAAACCGAAATAAGTTTCAAGTCCTATACTCTGACTCGCTTTTCTCGTTGCGGGCTCTGCTCCCAAACCCCCGGTCAGTTTTCTTTGCAAGTGACGTTGCGGGCTCTGCTCCCAAACCCCCGGTCAGTTTTCTTTGTAAGTGGATGCAAACTAATTTAATTCCAGAGCAGTTTTTTGATCAGTCTTACCGTTTAGCCGCAAGAGACCTCCAAAGAAAGGTCAGCACCGATTTTAAAGTTGATCCACCATTTTAATTTTTTTTGGGGAGTTTAAAATTAAAATTTTTAACTTTTTGGAATTTTACCATCGGTTACAGGCTAGAAGCTGTAAGTTTGCCAAATTTCAAGTTTATAGCTCATCTGTAAGTGACATTAATGCCAGTGAATGAGTCAACCATGTTGCTTTAGAGTAATATAATGGTTTTTTGTGATGGATTTCATACTTGTGGTGGATTTTATGCTATGCTTAAAACCATAATTAGTGAGGGTTTAAATTAAGGGTAAGGAATGAGGAAGGTAGTTCTAAAGGAAGTATACTAGAATGAGCGTAGAGAGAGGATGGGAGAACTAGAGTTATAAATCACATGTTCAACACTACCCTCATTGGGCCTACCCATGATTTAAACCTCACTCTCCACCAGCAATCTAGTATGATGGGGTACTGACGCCTCATACTGTGTGGCTACCAGAGTGGGTATCACATTACGAACCATCCCAAAGCAATCCGTAGAGTAACTTCCTTTCCTGACGCGTCAACTACCGGACATGTATTTGCTCTTAGCCGAGTCACCCACTTGGAAATAAGGCGCGATTGAAATGCAAAGTACATTCTCTTCAGAGTTTCAAAACAAAACACCTCCCTTCACTCTTTCTCTCCCTAAAACACAAAAAAATCATTAGGGCATTACCGATAGGATGAGCGTAAGAAATTCACCTCAAAACTTTTCGTTCGCGCGTTAAATATGAAGTAGAATACGACCAAAAGGAAAAGAGACTAAATAACAAACGAGGGTGCAGGAGAAACCGAAAGAAAGAAGGATACGTTTAGTTGATAATTTAAAAAAATCGCACATTTGTTCTAATTATTTAGTTAAACAAAAGGGCTATCAACGATGTAATCTAAGGCTGTTTAATAAAAAGGTACCTGCATTAGCGTGGACAAAATGATACACACATTTTTATCACACTATGTGGTTGGGGATGACGAGGCTGGACTAAAGAGCGAATGTGCCCATAAGTACACCGGGCCGTGTTTTTAACTTCAACCTTCCCGTTACTGCTAAACAAGACAGACTAGTCTGACACTTAGTCCATGTGTCCACCGATGTATAATATAATTATTATGGTGATATATATAAGAAAAGCAGGGATAAAGATAATTAAATATGCCATTTATATTGTAATCAAATAGCCGAAGCTATTATTTATTCTTTTTAGTTAGGAGTTATCTATTAGATATACTCTGTAAATTGTGTCCTGGTGTCAATTTTCAATTTTCAGAATATGATTCCATATATATGTTAAAAATTAGAGGGAAAATAATATAGGGAGATAGATCAAATAGGTGAAATATAAATATATATATTAATTAAAACCAAAATAATAAATTACAAGAAGAAAACCATATCCAGTGCACCATAAAATATTTGAACACAACCTCCAGTTACCGGGAGCTCATTATATTACGTTACTTACGTCTAATAAGGCGTGAACACGGTTTCGGGCCTGCAATATTGTGTACAACCACAAAAATATTATTTGGTAAGAATAGTTAAAAAAATATAATTCAGCGATAATATTTTAAGTAGTACTAACAGGTAATTAATTATTTTTGAAATTATTGTAAAAATAAAATAAATTAGATATACAAATTGTGAAATTTACAATTCTGACTTGAAACAATTAATAAAAACATTTAAGGCATGTTAAAAATACAAACATCTAAGAAAATATAATTTAACACATTAAATACATTATACGTTAAAAGTAAATAAAATATTAATATTACAATATTCACCCTTTGTGTTTGTTTTGTATAAAGTCAATGTTGGAAGACGCTATAATTTAATTTGACTCCCACTTCAATTGAACTCCAAGTAGGAATAAATTAATTGAAAATATAGTTTATGATTTGTGTAAATTAATATTTCTCTCGGATTTATAGTCCCTTATTCCACGTTAATGACAGCTTTCGCTGCAAAATTATTTTCGACTTGTTTTAATATTCGCTATTTTCATAAATATGACGCGAGACTCGTCTAATATATCAATTCACTAGTCCCGAGGACGATGCCTGCGAGTATCGAAATTTCATTGCACTAAGTTCGTCTGTCCTACATAATTTAAAACTGAGAACGGTTAAAATGTTATAAAACATCGCGTATAATGTTAGTGTATGCAGTCATAAATTTAGTTTGCAAGTTATGTGATGGTATGAACCTCTATTTAATGCGCGAAGGTTAAAAACGAAAGTTTGGATCTCAATGTTTTCTGTTAGGGTGCTAACCATTTTTGTTAAAATGCATTTACTATAACATTCGTACATTAATTTAAAAGTTAAATTAATATCACATAATATCATAAAGTCTGGTTAAGCTTGTTCTAGAATAATTAAGATAGGTATAAACTACCATTAAACAAACAGTACTAGCGATATAAAATAAATTAAAATATAATTAGTTTTAAAACATAGAGTCAGATATTTTCTCGAATCTTGAACATAATTAAGAATTTGAGGGTCCCATCCTGAGTTTCTATTTCTTATGATCAAATAATGTATGTTCGAAAGTATATTCTTCCCCTCTCTCCTCTAGCCCTCTTCGTTTCTTTCCTAAAATAAATGGCATGTAATGGGGTATGGGCAGCTCAGTTTGCATCAGTTAATTGGTCAATTATTTAGGTGGCGACCCGTGGGAAAGCAAGTCGACCTAGCGAGATTGGATGCACCGCGTCGTTAATTAGCGCACTCTGACGATCAAATTAAGGGGGGACGCTGAGAAACTGCTCGCTATACTCCCTGAGCCACCGCTCGACCTTATTGAATAGTGACACGCTCCAAGGCCACGCGGCGCAGGACCGGTCAAGATAAAAAATAAAAAATAAACACTCAAGAACTACAGTAGACCCCTGTAGGAAAAATAGTTTATAAAATACAAATCTATTTCCTCGTAGTTAATATTGATATCTTATTACTTTAGTATTATTACAATAGTATTTTTAATAATTCGAGATGCCGTGTAATATGATGTAGGTTACGCCTGTTATACATAATTTTACATAGCACAGATCTGAGACATAATTATAATTAGAATAAAATGATGCGGAGAAATTGTAAATATAAAACAAATTTATGAATGTGAAGAGATCAATGAAATGTAGATTCAATTATTGATAGGAATGCTAAGCAATTCAATGCTTAAAAAAATAGATAAGAGAGAAAAAAAACTCCACCGCAAGTACAAAAACCGAAGGCAATTATTAGTTTCCTTTTAAATTCTAATAATAAGTACACTTAATTTACTCTGAAGGTAAGCAATCTTACCTTGCATTATTCCACTATGGCTCAGCCTAAAATATAGGGCCATAGTGTAATCTGTTAAGGTAATAGTGCTTTTAAGCTGCATGAAAACAATCTTACCTTGACAAATTACACCATGGCCCTATATTTTAAGCTGAGCCATAGCGGAATAATACAAGGTAAGCTTGCTATATTTCAGGGTAAGTGAGGGTATCTACATAATTACTGTGTATAAATTTAAGAAATTAAGACATGAATCTCGTATTGTGTATAAATGCTGTTGTTGGAGAGGTCAGGATTCTAATAGCGGTTGGGTGCACTAAGGGGTGATTTTATAAATGTGGTTCCACTTTAATGTTCTCTTAGTCTCTCCACGCTAGTTAAGGTATATTTTCTCACAGTTGTCCTGATAATTATAAACCTTAAACTTAAGTCGTTAATAACACTTGTAATAAAAGGAACAAAACATGTGGTTTTGTCCAAACCGGAAATTGAACCAGTCTCCTTTGTAGCTCAAAGTTCAAAAACATGACCGAGCTCGCTTTAGTGGCTAAAGGGACTAAGGCGTCACTATCGTGTTTGGCCTGCTGAAGACTGGGAGATCGGATCCCGGTTAGATCTCTCAATGGTTCCCCACTCTACTTCCACGCAAATGGGGGCGGATTTTCTCTAAAATGCTTCTATCCTGATCACTACCCGATTAGAATAGTAGTCATATATGCGTATTACGTGCATAAGTAATAAGACACGATGATAAATTAGAAACAAAACACGGGAGAGGTATAAGTAGACAGGATTTTCTGCGCGATGTTTTACAAATGGTCCGAGATACACACATTTTTATCACACCAAATTTACCAAATAGGGTCGGGGATGAGGAAGGTGGACTATAGAGCGAATGTACCCATAAGTACACCGGGCCGTGTTTTTAACTTCAACCTCCCCGTTACTACTAAACAAGACCAGACTAGTCTGACACTTAGTCTATATGTCCACCAATGTATAATATAATTATTATGGTGATTATATATATATATATATATTAGAAAAGCATGGATAAAGATAATTAAATATGCCATTTGTATTAGAATCAAATAGCCGAAGCTATTATTTATGCTTTTTAGCTTGGAATTCTCTATTATATATCATATTCTGTAAATTGTGTCCCGGGGTCATTTCTCAATTTTCAGAATATGATTCCATTTATATGTTAAAAATTAGAGGAAAAATAACAGAGGGAGAGAGATCAAATAGGTGAAATACAAATATATATTAATTAAATAATCTCCAGTGTTTTGATTTTGCTAATTAATGGTAACAGTGAGTTACGTCAGATAATACCTAAAATAACAGTTCTATCGACAATTTCCAGGAATGAATATAAATGTAAAGAAAAGCTCTAATCAAACAGACACTTAAATAAATTTAGATTTTAACTTTTTTTTTCTATTTTCATTATTGATTGTAAAAACCTCTAGGGTGTTGATTCATCATCACTTAAAACTAATACCTGATTATAAGTGTTCTTATAATATTTGGTATTAAAAGCAAAACAACTCTAGGAACAAATAATAGGATATCAACAAATCTATTTGAGAGACGTAAGTATACATTGCCATTGATGAAAAGAAGTCGACATAGGGTAAAGTTCTCGCCTCAGGATCCGATGTTCGTGGGTTCCCAGCAGGGTTCGAAGGATTTTTCTGGAGCGATAAAAATCCATAACACAAACACCTTCGAAAGGGAAGTAAAGCTGTCGGTCCCATTTTGATTGTGGCATGTAAAGGAACAGTGGAAGATACGTGAATATACTTTTCCCGGTAAAAATGGCAGCCCTTCCACTCTCATTGATATACATTCTCGTGTACTGATATAATTAATCGGTTTGGAAAGTGCACGTTAAGCACCTCAATTGCATTAAATTCATTATCAATAGGTATTTATTCCTACCAAAACTCGGCTTTTGAACAATATAGCTTGTAACCAAAACAACTTCTTGAAAAAATAAAACTAAGAGTGAAGTTATATGCTCTAGCGTTGTTCAATTCCAAATATTATTTTCTCTAACTTCAAAATAAGTCCTTGGATAAAAGCCAGTACCTATGAGAGTACTACCACTTGCTCTGTAGGGCAACAGGACAGCCCCTAAAAAAAATTGTACATATGGTCACCCAGGTAAAATCGACAATGCTAGTTTAATTAAGTCCACAATATGTTAAAATCTGATTTTCGTGTACAAGTATAATTTCAATTTAAATAGATAGCAGTGCACTAAATCAAGCTATGTGTGTTATTTTTCGTATAATATAGGAGCGATGAGAATGATTAGAGATCAATGATGAAACTGGAATCCAGCAATTGTTGGTATTTTAGTTCTATTGTTCTGATTATCAGCGTATTGTCCTTATTAAGTCCAAAATCAGACCTTATTTATCATTCGGTGAACTGGAACAAAGCCAATTTCAAAGCGATACATTTGTATTCCTGACAAAATTCTACACCGAGTCGCTTATTGTATTCACTCTAATATATGTTGGAAAATTATGTTTATACATAAATAAATAAAACTTCAACCAATTCTGAAGGGTAACCTGGTGGTCTGAGGGTAAGGTGTCAGTTTCTGTGCTGGGGGTCTGGGGTTCATTCCTAGGTACCAGCACAGATTTATCTGATTGCCAAACCCTTCCTACACCTCTGACAAGACGTGTATTAATCACAACTTGTAAATGTGTGGAATTGCAGGCCTCCACTGTGGTTCGGATCCCACGTTAAACTGAAGGTCCACCATTTCACCTCACAATCACCTTACCATTACACATTAGCGTAAGTGCGTATAACTCGAACGGTTAGTAAGACAGGGTGCTAATAGTAATAATAACAAATTCCAGTCTTACTCTACTAGCATTGTGAATTATACACGCATCTATGGTTTTACTTACCTACTCTCTGGCATTAATAACTCGAAAGTCTATTACCACATTTCCAAAGTACACCACCTATCACTATCGTGAGATATTTCTATCCAGTCCACCTCATTACACCCTTTTGTCTTTCAGATCCATTCTAATGTTATCCTACCATCTGCGTCTTGGCCTTCTCAATGGTCTCTTCCCATTGGATTTACCAGTCAATACCCTGAACAAGGTTCTAGATTCTCCCATTCACGCTGCATGTCCTGCCCACTGTAATATACGAGATTTGATTATCTTAACAATGTTTTAGTATGAATTCAGGGTATGCAACTCATCATTATGTAATTCCTTCATTTTCCCGTATATTCATGATTTTTGGGACAAAATACCATCTTAGACACCTTGTTTTCTAAAAGCTTTAATTCTTTTTCATCATTTAAGGTAAGAGAGCCCGTTTCACAACATTTGAGAACAACCGGTAAAATTGTTTTGTTTATTAAACAGGCGAGATGTTAACAACTTACAAACCTTTATTATATTCTTATTTTCCACTCTATTATTATTATTAGCACCGCGTCTTACTACCCGTTCGGGTTATACGCACTTACGCTAATGTGTAATGGTAGGGTGATAGTGAGATGAAATGGAGGACCTACAGTTTAGCGTGGAATCCGAACCACGGTGGAGACCTGGAATTCCTCACATTCACAAGATGTCTTGTCAGAGGTGAAGGAAGGGTTTGGTAATCAGATAAATCTTTGCCGGGACCGGGGATCGAACCCCGGCCGCCAGCATAGAAGTCTGACACCTTACCCCTAGACCACCAGGTCACCTTTTCCACTCTAAGAGTTTGCTAGTTAAAATTGTCCTTAAATATTTAATTTAATTAACCAAGTCCTATGGAAGAGCAACTCTAGTCTGTTTCATTTTCAACCCAATAGCGTAATCAAAGTGCGTACAGCCCGAATCAGTTGCGAAACGCGTAGAAAAAACAAACCAAAAACAACCATTTAGATCTCAGTCGTGTTCGAGAACGTTGAGCTACAAAGGAGACTGGTTGAGTTTCCTGTTTGGTTGAAACCAAAAGTACTAGTGATTCATAGATCATACTCCCATGTGTTTTTAATTACAAGGGTCATTAACGATTAAGTCTAAGGTGTATAACTATTAAGATAACGATGAGAAGATGTACCCGCATTAGCATGGAGAGATATGAGAATACTAAAGTGTAACCCCATTTTTAAAATCACCCCCTAGTGCATTAAAATAGTATTCGAACCATGACCTCTCCTACAACAGTAATTAAACGGTATGTGAAATTAATGCCTTAGACCACTATGTCACTGTCACGAGTTTTTCCTAAACGTTGGGTCACAGGTGCTAAGTTCTCCTCTTACGTTTATATACATGTAAAAATCATCATATTGAATTGGTGAACTAACACCTAAAATTTTACTAATTATTTTCATAAGAAGAACCTTATCTGACAGCTAGAAAAGTTACTATATTTACTTTCCCAATGTTCCTACGTAGAGTAATGTGATCTGCATCTGTCAGTATTGATGGATATGATCAATACCTATAAAAACATAAATTGTATAGTAAAATGATTTCAAAATAAACTACAAACGAAGTTTGTATTTTATAAATTGCTCTTCTGATGAAAATTGGACAGTACAATAGAACCTCAACTAACAGAGGTATTTTAACTGATCCACGCGCTAGTATCAAGGTCACACAACAGCTGTGGTGGCGTACAACCAACACAGAGTGAGCAATTTTCTGTTGTACATTTTACACTTAACCTATTAACTTTCATCCTATTGCAGATAAATAGCTAGAAGTAGTAATAGTTCAGCATTATATTATATTCATAAAAAAGTTTCTCAATAAAGTATCTACTAACAATGTTTCTCAGTATCCGAAACGATTGCGGATCAGGATAATATAAGATATATATATATATGAGATGATATGGTCATGTAGTGACGATGGAAAAGGAGATAACAACAAAGAGAACGAATGAGTTGAGGTATGTGGGGAAAAGACTGCAAAGGAAACCAAGAAAGTGATGGGAGGAGCAAACTGTGGTTTTCCTACCCTCTCTTTATGCCCATGTGGGTTCACTTCCCCCGATCTACCTTGAACATATCTACCCCTCGACGTTGTTAGTAACCTTGGTATTAAATGGTGGACTAACACTGAACAAAAATTGTAAATAAAATATTGCTCATATTCTTTTATACTATTAATTTGAAGAGTTTGTTTATCTGTCATGTGCATTGCGTGATACATAACGAACGCAGAAGTATGCGATTTAAAAAATTAGCAGCCCTTGTGCATGAGCGTATACCCATTAAAGCAATAAATTTAAAAAATATTGGATTATATTATTTTTTAATAAATTAAAAATGAGGTCGGAAGCAAAGCAATAGTAATCAAATGTTTTTTTTTATATCTGTCATGAGAATTGTGCGATAGTTACTTTTCACGTACAATTATTAAACTAAAAGCATTTCTCCCGGTCATACAATTCTAGCAACTATTTGATATGAGCTAGAATTAATTAAACTAGGCCCTACCTACAACGCATTCGAATGTTTGCGAGTAAAGACAACCAAGCCATTAGTGGTCAACAAACACTTTTGATTGCGTCCTGACCCAAGTAATTAAATGGAGAGGCGTCAGCAATTATCTAAACATTGATCTGTGTTATTGTGTCGTAGCTGTGTTCAAAAACCGACACAAAGTGCTTATGTGCTCGTACGAGGCGCATACACGATTTAACTACCGTCTGGATACTGAAAGTACTACATTTTTAAATAAATAATTTTATTTTTATGATGGATTATATATACAAGATATTATAAGTTTTAATACAGTTTTAGTCCCATCTAAATATTATATTATTTAAAATTGAAACAAATTACATCTAGAATCTTTGACTTAGTTCGTCAATAATCTCACCACAGTGTTATCTAGGAGTTGTTCTAGGTGGAAGATCAGGTGGATATACCAGAGTGACAAATGAAGAAGAAGAGTGGGTGATTAGAGAACCATTTCGGATGTGATTCTTCGGTACAGAGCAAACTGGATCGGACACATCATTAGGAGAATCTGTCTTCTGCATGACGACAAAGAAGGAAAGGTTGAGTGAGAGAGGAGTTTAGGAAGAAGAATGAGTCTAATACTGGATGGCATTAAGGAAATAAGAATATCCTTGGAGCTTAAGGAGGAGGCAGAGAACAGGGCGCATTGGCGGTTTAAGTTCACTGACAAGAGGAAAAGACCTGTCGTGAGACAGAACACCTAATTATATTAAAGTTAATTTGTGGTAATTGCAACCTTTCACTCTCCTTGTCTACTTCTAGACTGGTAGGAAACTCCAAGGGGACTTAAAAATAGATATAATAATAAAGCCAAAAAATATATTGGAAATCATAAGCCTTAAATAACTATAAATATTGTGCAATTTAAAATATATATAGACAGCCACCTCATTGTTTGTCATTTCCTCCACAGAGGACTGACAACTAATAAATTATCCAGAGAGCGTAGTGACAGATGGTAAAAACAAACTTTGATATGAAGGGCGTTTTCAAAAATTTGAGCATTTTTTTTTGCCAAAATTTACAACATTTTACTTCCTACTTAGGTTTAATTTATATGTGTATTGATAATTTATATCAAAAAGGACAGCTGCAAATAACATGTCTTGACATATAAATATCTAAAATTTTTGAATGTTAAATAGTGAAAATTAAAATTGAACCGGAGCTCGGGTCAATCCACTTTTAAACGTCGTGCTGTTATGATGTGTCACTGCGCGGCTCTTGAACTTTACGTTAATTTAATTTTTTTTAAAGTCCTCACAAAATCTTACTATTTGTCACTCTACAAGTCCTACATGTTACGATATATATTCAGTGGCTGGTTTCTAAAATTTTAGGTACTGGAACGCACTGCCCCGCCCCCCTTCTCAGATTTTTTTAAAAATAGAAGCTTTAGAATACGTGTTTTTAAACCATTTTCTTCTAAAAACAGAAACAAATGATTTAAAATTAATCATAATGTGATTGTGTTTGAATGAATTTCGTGTTTGCCTTAATAGAGGTACCTGAACGTCGTTCCACCACGGTCCGGCAGAGGTTAAGCACTATATATACACAAAAGTAGCATTCAATTGATTCTAAACAAATTGTTAATTATATGAATAAAATAAGAGTTTGTAATGTATTGCACAATTTATATTATGGAGTAATTACTAATTATTATTTCATATCTACTCTGCGCTTCCATTTAATCTTGATTTTTTTCGTTCCAACCCTTCACCTTGTTTCCGTATTATCCGATATTTATCTTATCCGAACACCTGTTGTCCCAAGGACGCTACTGTGTGTGTGTGTGTGTGTGTGTGTGTGTATGTAGGGAATATATATGTGAGAAATTAGAAATAAACAAATAGAACATCGCAAGAATTAACTGTGTTTGGCACGTCCAATATGCTTGCTTATATATTAAAGTATATTTGTCACGTCAGGGAGTGTAGAGTATCTAGTGCCGCCAATCAGTCTAGGGATATGTGTTCGATTATTGTATGGGGCAGCAGTAATCAAGTTAGCGCTAGAGAGATGTCGGCGATTAATCCAGTTTATAATCCATCTTGTCCCTCGTTAGGCATCTCCCTTACCTGCCGGTATAGCCTGTTATCGGGACGATCACGTTGCTGTGAGGTGGATGTTGAGAGGATGGTTGGATGGGTAGTAGGGGAGGAAGTTTGTTCGCGGCACTTCTCGCGGTGAAAGATTGGACGATCTTTTCAAGAGATTGAAACAAGCATAGAGCTGACGAGAGAAATTGACTTACGTTTCTCAACTTTTTTATTTTATTTAAAAAATATTATATTTATATTTTGGATTAACGTGAAATAAAGTTTCAAAATTATGTTATTTTTTAAAACTCTTGTCCTCTTTATAAAATTATAATGTTTATGCCCGTACTGTGTGTATTGAACCAAAACCAGTAACACTTCGGAGCCAGCGAATCAGTTTTGTCCTCGTTATAAACCAAGAGGTTATGTTCAAAAGGAGAGGAATTGCGGAGGCAGGGAAGTAATCCATGACAAAAATGTAGGATTTAGCAATGTAAACTAGTGTTCATCCATCTTAAATACAAGACTACCTGCTTTGGTGTCCGCATGGTTAAAAGAAGCTACTACTCTCGCAATAGACTAGGCTGCTGATACCTGGGAGATCAGGGTTCGAATCCCAGTTGGGTGTAATTAAGGCAGTTATTCTATAATGGT
>CABFOW010000249.1:0-13034 GCA_902141385.1 Timema californicum
AGGCTCCTCGTTAATTAATTGTTTGTATTATATATAATAAAAGCGTCTGATAAATTCTCGTCTGTGAACACGTACAGAACAATTTTAGTTGCGTGTTTACCACATCCGGGTGGCTTGACGTGGTGCACGTACGTGTATTTCTAGATATGGGCCGAATAATATAATTTTCGAATCCAAATCATACATTTTTTTTTATCTAATCCTAGAATGTTTTTAAATATTTAATTTTAGTTAGTGTTAAAATATTTAGAACTGAATTTAAAACAGGTTGCTTAAGGTGGAAAAAAAACATGGTGGGAATAACAAATGATATTTTGTTTATCATGCCGAAAATGTCATAAACAAAAACAATTTTATTAAGTTATTAAAATGTCCTTTTTTATGATTTTGTTGCCCTCCCAACTACATAAGCTTGTATATTTCCTTTTATCAATTGTTTTTTAAGATTGTAATAAAAAGTCAAGGTTTTTTAATAAAGTTATCCTAGATTTTTCTTAAACTCAAATATTTCGATTAGGTACCACACGATTCGAGCTTCTCATGTATAATATACATGGGGTACATCTATAAGGTATCTAAAGACATACGCACAACTTGAAATAAGTATTGTAGAGCATTTAATCTAAATTTAATATGTATGGATTTAGTGTGTATAAATTATAGCCATATACTGATTGGTTAAATTATATGAATACGATAGTGTTTTAGGGCATCTCCCATCTTGGATAACTCATACCATAGGTAGGTAATACAGCTCGTACAAGACGATGAATAGTCGTGTGGTTTTCTATAGTAATCGTTACAAAGTAAATAAATGTATACCACTGAAAACATTTTACTATGTTTTATAAATTAATTTTTTTAAGTTGAAAATGATTATTTAACTTTTCCCAATTTTACAGTAGTCAAGTTTAGAGTGGATAAATCCCGCAGTTTTATACAAATTCATGTTAGAATGTAATCTTGTATTTAATTTTCGTGTTACTAATTGGACGTGAAATGGGCTCTTAGAGTGTTACTGTAAAACCAACTTTCTGATGAACATAAGTATCGAAAATAGAACAATTAAAATTCTTTATTTTAAACTCTTTTAACTCTGGAACGACAAGTAAGCACGACTTAATCTGCATTTTTTTTTTCAATTGTTGGTATTGGCCCCTACTTTCTAGTATTCCAAATGCATTTAGTTTAATATTTGAGTGTAGTAACGAACACTATTAGCAACAGAGTGTGGGAATTTTACACTACTAATTTCTTCACAAACACACAACGGTCTAAGGGATCAGATTGACAATATTGGTTTTTTAGGTTACACGTCTTACAAAAGTTATTATTAGCACCGCGTCTTATTACCCGTTTGGGTTATATGCACTTACACTAATGTGTAATGGTAGGGTGATTGTGAGATGAAATGGAGGACCTACAATTTAACGTGGAATCCGAACCAGGGTGGAGGCCTGACATTCAACACATTCACAAGTTGTGATTAATACACGTATTGTCAGAGGTGAAGGAAGGGTTTGACAATCAGATAAATCTGTACCTGGACCGAGGATTGAACCTCGGACCCCAGCACAGTAGTCCGACACCTTACCCTAGAGCACCAGGTCACCATCTTACAAAAAAAGTTCAAGGATATCCATCTAATGAGATAGGTATGATCAAGGAAGTATGCATAGGGAATGTACCAGCATATGTGTGAAGGTTAATTGGAAAGCCACTTAGGAAAATAAACTAAGACATCCAGTTGGGATAGATGCCCCGACCTTCCTTTTTGTCCACGTTCCCACAGTTAAAAGTACCTCGCAATATACTGGATAGCCAGTGACCAGGTTGAGGTTCGAATATTGACCAGGTGCATTGGGTGCCACGTTTTAGCTTTAGTTAACCACTGGTTTTGATATCCTCTTTCCACGCAAATGCGGGTGCAGTTTCTTTAAAACTCTGTTTTTTATCCTTTCTTATCCGTTAAATAGCCCTTGTTTAGTAACGAAAAAATGTTTCTAACAGCAACATGGTGTAAGTAACTTACACTAATGTATTTCTGGAACAAACACAGTAACCAAACTCCAGACCGTTTAATTGCCTCTTATTGAAAGGGAACAAACGCGCAAACACAGCGTTTAATGTTCAACTTCAAGGAGAGTTAAATCCTGGACGTCTAAGAAAGTAGAGAGTTGGTCTACTGATTGAGCCTAGCTAATTGATATTATATTATATTTCCAGGAAGGTAATAAATTGCGGAAACCTATATTCTGAAGAGCTACTAAAAGAGCCGTATTAAAAATTAAACCTATATGTTATATAAACTAACGATGACTACCGACTCTGCGATATGACTTATGTTTGCCTGAATTCCTAGGTTGTATAGGACTACAATTTTTGTATTAACCAATCTTGGTTTATTAAAAAAATATTTTTTTGTTGAATCAATCGGACATCTTATCTAGAAGAAGAATATTGCGAAGTATCTATACTCTGATTTTGTTTGTAAGAACTGTTTGAAAAATGCAAACATACATATATCTTTGTGGCCAAAATTGATAACATTTTACTATTATTGTTTGAATTATTTTGTAGGTATTGATAATATTCATCAAAAGTTACAGCTTCAATTAACATAACTTGAGTTATATATATATATATATATATATATTAAAATTATTTCAGTCACTTCATTAACTAACAGATAATCATACTATAATACAGTATGATTTTTACGTTTTTAATAATTATCCCAAGTCAACTTTCATCTTTGTCTAAGTCACAGAGTTTAAGGATCGGGCACGCGGGCTCTAGTTTGAGGACCCCTGTACTATTATGTACCATACAAGAGAGGGTAATAGTGTAATAACGTCAAAGTAAGACTGCTACCGTTCAGGTTAAACGTACTGTACACTATCTACTAAAGACGTACCCTATAATAAAACGAGACGGGTCGAACCGTCGCGTGTGGGACCACGCGATCTTTTAGTTTCGAGGATCGACGCGATTTAGGGGGTAGGAGGAAGCTTGATGACGCCTCGGGGCCAGAAATAGTAAGCAACCCAAGAGCGGACCGACGCTTGGGGCGTCCACACCACGGGAGGGATGCGCCGCCATTAATTCTTCAAGACTTCTTCGGGGCACGAGAAAAAGCGCTGAAACATTTGTTCTTCCGACGCTGACTTGAGAAACGGTTGAGATCGAAACGTTCACTTTTGGATGTTTGTTTTAAGCCGATACGAAGGATTCACTTGGAGGAATTTTTCTTGAAAGTGCAGATAGGATGGTAATATAAGCGATGATCTTATGTGAAAATACATTCAAGACGGACGTCTTTAATGCGGGTCTAAAAATTTTGACGT
The DNA here is from genome assembly GCA_902141385.1 of Timema californicum. Lineage (NCBI taxonomy): Eukaryota > Metazoa > Arthropoda > Insecta > Phasmatodea > Timematidae > Timema > Timema californicum. The sequence goes on from CABFOW010000249.1 coordinate 3,348, forward strand.
TAGTCCTAAAGTTTATCAAAAATAAAACTTGACGCGATACATACGTTGACATACGTTATTTCTCATGTATAATAAAGAAACCTTTAAAACTTAATTTAAAATCAAATTATATAATTTGTCATTATTTATTAAATTCACTAAAACAATTTAAAATTTTATAGATCTTTCTTTGTCATGCATCAATGAATAACTATGCTCCGATTTTCATCAACTGTTTGCAGCATGTGGCCATGTCAGTTTAGTAAAATACCTTCATCTTCCTCAAGCCATCCACCACTATTCATCCTTTAATTTCTTCCATTCTTCTCCTCTCACTTGTACATTTTTGCTATCTGCTACTCCCATCTCTTTATTTGCTTACCTTGTGGTTTTTTCCTACGTACTTATTTTCCTTCATTTTCTTTTGCCCCCTCTCCTTCTTCATTTTCATTATATGCCCTCCTACATACTTATTTTCCATAATTCTATTTTACAAACCCTTCTTCTTCATCTTCATTACATACCCATATCATCTTAGTCTTATCTCATGTACTCCTTCCTCACCTCCACTCCTGCACCTCCTTCTTTCCCAGATAACTTCATTCCTAATATTGTTTATCTTTGTGACAGCTAGTATGCTTCTCACAAACTTCAAACTTCTGTTTTTAAAGATACAAAAAATATCTTGCCCCCAAAATTGATGACATTTTACTATTTTATCAATGTTATTCTATAGATATTGATAATATAGACTATATCAATAATATCAAATACATATCACATGACTTGACATACGAATATAAGAAAATAGAACTAGTATATTTACTAATCCTTACCACTACTCTAGGTGAATTTCGCATTGGTGGGTACACGGTAAAAATAGAAGACTCATCTAGTATGATTTGCCAAATATCAGGAGTCTTGAGCTTGAATCCCACCTGATTTTAAAATTAAGCGTATTTAAATCAATTTTTTTAAATTGTATTATTTAATTTTTAAATGTTTGTATTGTTTCCCACAAAAAATAAAACTTCGGTTAACTGCGTGCAATAGTCAATGTATTTAAAGTATTGAAACTAAAAATATGTATTGTACAAAGTTAAATATTAAAATGCCTGGTGGTTGGATGATGCGTGAATAAGGTAAATGGCAACAGCGCTGGATACCAGCAAAGTAGAGAACTATATTCTGTGAGAAAACCTTACTTCAGAAACATAGTTAGTAGATTATACAGTGTGTTGATAGCTAAATACATGTTTTCTAACTTTTGTTTGCGCCACGGCTTTCTATCCGTTCATGGATTACACTAGTTGGTTAAGGATGAATAATGTTGATTTTAGATTAAGTGTACCCGCATCTGAGTGGATATAGAATAGAAAACAATTTAAAACCACCTTCAGGCCTCAGTACATCCGAATGGGATTCAAACTTCGATCTCCGCGTCATTGTCAGTCTAATTTATTGCAAGAGTGATGCCTTAGACCATCGTGGTTGAACCAACCGGTGGTCCGTGGGCCAAATATACATTAAAAATGTGGCCCTCACAGTATATTGGAGAAAAATTAAAGGTTAACCCTCGGTGGCAAACGTGAAATAACCAACGATTCAAATAAAAATATTTATTTTAAAAGTTTATAACTACATTATATTAAATGCATTTATTTTATTGATAAAAATGTGTATAAATTTATATTTATAATGATAAGCTGTTTTTGAAAAAGTGTGTGCGTGCATATTTAAAATAAATTTTTGGAAGATTAATATATTTTTTGGCAGTTAAATTTTAAATTTCCTACCAACCAAAAAAATAAAATGTAGATATAATATTATTGAACGTTATTGTTTTATGGGGGTTGATTGTAGGCTTATGTTAAGTTGATTGGATAGTTAAATGTATTTTTGGCCCACGGTACAAACTGAAAATAAGATTTGTTCCTTGGGATGAAAAACGTTGAACCACTCTCCCTAAGACCATGCGGCAACAAAAGAGGGTTTACTGATAATTTAACAAAGCTAGCGTTATGGTTATAATGGTTTGTTTTCTTTATATTTTCGCACTATTTTGTATTATAAGCATATGTTACTCAAGGTAATAAAATATAGGTGAGGAATGTAGAACTTTAGAAGAAATGTACCAGTAATTGTTTGGAGAGTTATTGTAAATCCTTTAGTTAAACCTCCAGTATAAACCCAAGCGGGATTAAAAGCCCGATCTCCATGCCAGCCTCATGCCAGTCTAATATGAGTGAAGCGTTAGGCCATGCAACTACTTATGCAAGTTGGTAGGAATAAATTCACGTTTATAATCTGTAATATTTTAAAGTTTTAAATTACCGTGAGAGGAAATTAAAAAAAATATATGAATACACCCATACCGATTTATTAAAAGATCGGGGTTAGAATCCCATTCACGTGTACTGAGTCTGGTTTTCCTAGATAGTTTCCCATTTCTCAATCACATAATTGTGGCTATATTTTTCTAAACTATACCTTATACATCCCTTCTCCACTAAAGTTAATTGCGGATAACTCAGGCAGATAATAAGATGCGGTGCACACATAAAATAAAAGCTATGTAACATTTTATATACACATTAAAATAAACTATTCAAGGAGAAATTAAGAAGAGGAAACAGAAATACGACAAATTAATTTTCAGAACGATTGGTGTCCAAGCCATTCGCATTGTGATGTTATTTAATATGCTCACCTGCTTTTAATATAATTTGTTAAAATGAAATAAATATCTTAGATGTTTTTCAAGAGTCTCTTGGCTAATGGCCGTTTTAATTATGATGGATTTTTAAGGTATTGATAATAGATCCCCGTTTATTTCAGTAGTCAGTAACATTTATCGTATTAAAAACAAGGGCATTTTTAATTATATTTTAATCGCGTATGTGTATTTATATTAAAAAATCTATCGAAAAATGTATTTGGAGGTTATGGACGCATCGAATATTTTAGAAGTGAATCAGTTGTTTTTTTCTCATCTAGTTTGGTGGGACTTATTATTAGAGAGTGCCGATTTTTGGAACTGATTAATAGGTAAGAAATCGATTATTTTTCATGCTTGATCTACAACGTTATCTAATCTATGCAAGATTGACTAATTACCGTTTAAATTCAGCTGGAATTCTTGAGCGACCTTTTTGTATGACATTTATCTTTTAATTTTGCGTTGTACGTACATTACCACCTTTCCAAAGGTAGGAGAAAGTGTTGTATATTTTGTATATTATTTCCCTTAATCATTATAGCAAGATTTCATTTCCCTAACTGTACACCCATTGGTCTCAAGTAAAAGGGTCGCCATACCGCAACATTATTAAGTAGGTGAAAACGAGGGGCTAGAAAAAAAATTGTCCGAAACGATCCACTAAAGTCTGACTTGCCACAACACTCTTATATCTCGCTCAAATATTTCTCAAGTGTTCTTTATTTTTATTTTATTTTTTAGACTAGGGTACTAGAAGACCAACTAGAAATGTACACCCATCCTTTGAGGTGATTGATTTCTTTTATGCTACAAACACCACATAAAGGAACCAGGTTTTGTGTTACCCATTTATCACTGAAAGCGATTCAAGTCAAAGCATATATGAAAATAATAGCAGAATTTATTGCGTTGGGAGGAATTGCTATGTAATGCATAGGATGTGCAATCTGGTAGGAATGTAGAACACTTTTGTAGAATATAATATGTTGTTGGACATACTATTATTATTTGAAACAGTAATAAGATGACCAAATTTGTCGTCAAATATTTTTCTAGAATCGCTAAACAAGGCGTGTCTAGTTGTAAATACTTCATAGTACGCCAAAAACATATTCATACATACAGTCTTGATTGATCTTGTGTGTCTAGATTTCCATCAAAGATCTCGGTAAAGATCAAGATCATATATTTAAATAGTGTTCTATGGGGAGTAGACTTTGAGATTCTCAACCGAGCTCGAAAGAGGTTGTTTTTTTTGCAAAGCTGATATTTTATAACCTCACTATTAAAATTTATTTGAATAGTACCAGTGATTAATTTTATTCCTAACATGATTTTTTTAATTTTCACTACTAGTTGATTAGCGCCATCCGTGTTTACATGGTCTAAGTGCCAACCTCATCTAGTCTGATTTTCTTGTGGAAGGTGTGTTGGGGTTTAAATCCTAGATGAGCAGGGTGACAACATTTTTCCTAAATTGTTTCCACTGATTTTTACCTTCCTCATCACCTACTTCATGTTTGTGATTAAATGTGGTTATCCCAAACGATTGACTACAAAAAAAAACTACACTTTTTAAGTTTGCGGTCTCGCCAAAGGTCCTGCGAAGAATAATCATATTCTTTCAGTAAGGATCCGAGAGATCTGACACTATTAGCATTTGAGAGCATAAAATAATATAACAACAATATTTTTGTGAAATTATGTATACATTTGAAATTTATTCAAAACCAGTCGAAATAAAAAGTCCTTAATTCATGAAGATGGCCTCCTACTTTAACTTACTGGATTACACCCTGTTCTTGCAATCTACCCAACAGCCTCACACATATGCCTGTTACTTCGAACAGTTGCAAAGGTTCGTTATAAAAGGTTACCGTTGTTTCACTGCCTCTGTTATCATTCACTTATCCCTTGCTTCCGGTGTAACCCGTATTCCCCCCACTCTTCTACCCCTACTCCAACGACTTCCACCTCTTTTTTATGTTCGCCTTCCACAGGGCACGCGTTTCACTGATAATGACTGGTTTGTTGAACCTTTTCCCAGATAAGAGACAGAACCACCCGGATATGTGATACATCTAAGTATGAACAGACTTTTTGATTCAAGGGCACCACCTACTTGGAGGGACATATTTATACACTGTGGTATTTGTTAGGCCTAGTTAACACTTACAAATGATGCCCGCATATTAATGTCCCCAAACAAATCCATTGGGTAGCTGCACTTGTGTTTGAGAAAGCCGCAACAAATATTGTGGACAATTGTATGTTGGCTGCAGTGAGCTTTGAGAAATCATAGGGAGTTTAAGTTAGGTAGATGCTGGAGTCAGTGCCAGTTAAATAATTATATATAGCCTGTTAGTGCAACTAAACGAAGGCGGTGATGAAGCCGTAAATATTTTTCAGAAGAGATTGAGTATAGCGAAAATGTCCTTGAAGGCTTGAAGTTTGAAGACTAAGCTGAATTTAAGAGTTTCATGCGAATGACACCCACCAAATTCATATCTTTGATTCAGATTATAAGTTCAGATATATGTTAAAATGAAACCAGATTCAGAGCGACGATAATTATCATAGTTTGAATAAATATAAATTTGAGGTGCAAATCTCTGAAAATGGCCAAGGTTTTATTGAAAATCCCACATATTTATAACCCGAGACAGAGAGGAATACAAAACAAGGATAAATTCGATAAAGAATTGGTCACCAAGGAGTGGTCTAGTCATGACTAACAACGAACCTATTTCTACCCACCACGACCGTCTACAAGGGCGTGTATGCGAGCAAATGTATGTGTGTGTGTGTTTTCCATCCTAGACGGAGTACAAATGCAGGGAGGAATTTGCGTGTAAACATTTATTTCTGTATACGGGCGGACGCCCAAAACAGTATCAAAACGGTATTTAAATATTATGTATAAATCTTTGTGGGAAAATATGGGTCAGTGTGGACAAAGATTTATAGGAAGGTCAGTTCTGAAGTTTCAAAATTCCTGAAACATTTCTCAATTATTTTAAAATTTTGACTTACGGGTCTATTCTCCACCAAGTTTTAGTACTTGTTTGAGTTATATACATACATTAGTTTGGCTAGGGTACCAGTAATATTTTAGAGGAAATTTATAAGCACTTTCGTAGGGGACGAGTGGGAAGAATTGTTCTCGGTACGTCCGACCGGGTTTCAAACTCTGGTCTCCTCAACATCACCAATTCAGTCTAATATAAGAGTGATGCGCGAGGGCGTGCAGTCACGAAGTGTCTCTTTATGATCGTCTTAAATTGACTTTGTTTGAGTGACGCTATATACTTTTAGGATTGCAAAATTTGACATAAAACGCCGTTTAAAATGTGGTTTGACAATTACTTACTTTATTCTAAATTATTAAAAGAATGTATTAAACAGATTTTAAAAAAACAATACATATTAATATTGCGTCATTTATACACTTTTGCGACGATTCTGAGGTCAGTGGAGTGATTTACAATAATTCTTGAAATTATCAATTGTTCAAATTAAAATAGGAAATTTAACTGTGTAGGAAAATTAGGGATAATGTTACCTAGATGTTAAAGACTATTTTTTTTAAATGCAACCAATGTAAGTATTTAATTAAAATACTGAGCATTCCCTTTCCTTGGAAAATATTTATCTTGTTAATAATCTAGTAAGTCTGAGATGATTTAATTCAACAGAATTTTATAAAATATATCATACTAAATTTATATGAGCTCTTAATTTTTAAAATTCCTCTCAAATAATTTATTTTATCAAATTATATCTCATAATCAAGTTTCTCTATTGAAAAGCACCGCTAAATATAGTCAAAATTCAACTAACTAATTTTAATGTACACAGTTTTAAAAACACGTATTTATCAAAGAAAATAACACAAAACATAATGATTTAGTTTTTTTAACCATTTTTAATAAATCAGAAATATTTTCAAATACTTTTTCTTATTTTTTTCCTTCGTTTTATACTAGAATCTATAGAATAGGAATATATAGGCCTACATATCGGACGAAACTTATAGTAAAATCAGAGTCAACATTGCCGCGGGAGTACCAACCATTTATATACCCACGGATATTTGAACCACTGCCAAATACGGTGTTCCGATACCGAATAAAGTGTCACGCATAACCGAACTTTAACCATGGTTAATAAGCATGTGGGAGCTTAGGGGAGGTAAGAAAAGTTAATTGTTTTAAAGTCAAAACTCTTTTAGGTTAAAAGAATTCAAATATTTCTCCGATAAGAACGAACTTAATTTTCTCCACATGGTGACCTCAACAGTTCTTGAATATCTGTGAAGGGTGTCTTTGTATTTAATTACAACTTTTTCTCTTCACTTAAAAGGTTTCTCATTTAATAACGCTATTCTCATGACAGGTTTTCAACAACTATTGATATTACCATGTGAAGAAAATTAATCTAATACCGGAGGAATATAAACTTATTTTGGCCAAATAGTTTTGACCATAAAACCGCAAAAACTGTGACCTTTCCTCGCATCCCCTATGCTCCTAACTTAAAGGGGGGTCGAGAGTAGTGTGAGTATTTTTGCGGTTTTTATAACATTTTTCATATAATAAAATAATTTATTTATCCAGTAGATTAGTTTAATTTTATTTAAAAAGCTACTTAACCAGTTAATGAATATTTTCCATTATATTAGTAGCAGTTTTGACATAACTAAGGATAAGAAATGTTAATATATTGGTCAAGAGAATATGCTCATTTTCCACCCGGATGTTCGGGATTTGCTTCTATGATTGAATACTTTAGGAAATGATATTCCCTCTTATGATTACTCAATACACTTGGCACGTGAACTCTGGTGCATTTATTTATCGATTCAGATTACCCTCATTGTCTTTACTTAGATTAGAGTAAGCTAAGACTAACCAATCAGTAAAATAAGACGTTTATCCCTAAAATTGGAATAACATTTTTTAAAACCAAAGTAAAGTTTAAAAAGTTGTTCTCACTTGCGAGCCCAATAAACTCATTTTCGCTGAAGATCTGCCCATTAATGATTTAAGTTGAACTCTAGCTACGACTATAACTAATTTCGACCTTAGTTTATTCACGAGAAATTCTTACAGCCAACTGATTCCCCTTCCACCTCTCTTCTTGTCTCCGCTTCTTTTCACCTGGTTCCCTCTTGAAACTAGGGGCTGTATTTTTGATAAGAAAGTGAAACGGCCTCTCGACACGAAACTCTTCTACGAGATTGCTTTCAAGTCATTTTCAATCTTCACTTACGTCTGTTCTTTAAATTAAACGTGCTTTTTCTTATTTTTGTCTAGGTATGTTTTATTTTTTGAAGAGTTACGAACTACTGGTTCTATTCAAATAAAATAATCAAATACATCCCAAAATGCATACACTACGGGTTTAACAGTTGGTTTATGAAAGTAAAAGGAATATTTATAAATATTACGTAGTCTACAGTCCAATTTTAATTATAAGAGCCTTATATAACTGCTAGAAAAGGTAATAGATCTTCTTTCGCGCATTCATACATTAGATCATTTGACCAGCAGCTGTCACTTTAAATAATTTGTTAGCAATAATTTTAAATTAACATACATAATAGAGTACATTATTATAAACTTTGTCCACAAAATACAATTTTATTTGTGTTCTAAAATAGATAAAAAGTAATCATAAAACTATTTTACTATTTAATATTGTAATTTTACAATGTAAACAATCATTTCACTAAACCCCAGTAAAATTAATTAATTTACTTTTTAAATGAATTATTTTAATAACAAACTATTATTACATGTATTATTTCAAAATAAGTTAAATTTCGAAACCATGCTACCAGTGTTAATAATTGGACTGCGCTTATTTATATATTCCTTAAGAGCTACAGCTTGTATGTAGAGTAAAATGTGAGATTCCTCTCTTACACTCCACCCATCTACCTCTCCAACCACACTTTTATACCAAAACGGCCACATATAATGTCCCTTTCTAAAGGATCAACACTCAATATTACACTAAGCTTATTTAGTCTGGTTTGCCGATGAAGGGAAGATCGGAATTAGATTTACATTCTGGTGTTATTAAGGTGGTTTTCATAAATGGTTTCCTACTTTTCCTCCACTCAAATACTTGTTTTACATTTCATCTAAATTATAGTTTCCTTATCCCTACCTTATTAGTGTAATTAAGTATCCAGTGTGTCTAAAGCCTTTGAAATATATTTAGATGCGAAGCGAACTGATATTTTTTTTTCAACTTTCCTCCAACGGACTAATTATCTTATCAACTGGGTTTCAGATAAGTCAAATAAGGCAGACACAATTAAACTTATGAATAGATGTGACACAAATATGATTTTAATATTCAACGATATTTTTGTTTTATGTTTATAAAATTAACTAGTTTAAAATATCTATACGACCAAGTCAAATAATATTTTTTCTAGCTCTGTGTGTGAGTGTTGATAAATCTATTCTGATTCTTAGGTTCAAGGGGTAAAAATTAGGTAGATTGAACTAGAAATACATATTCGCGTACAGATATTATAATTGAAAAATATTTAGTGAAAAATGTCATAACTACAGCCCACCAGGGTTAAAACCCCATCCACTTAGGTGGCTGCCTGCTCTAAGGTATATTCTACGCTAACGATTAAAACGCTAGCAACCACGCCTTTGAATGAAACCCTTGTTATCAAGCTAGAAAATAAGTTTTCGTCTAGACTATTTTTTAACCTACCTTTGGGGGCGTTAAAACTGCCTAGCGGTAGAAACGCGAGTCAAAATACACCAGACGTTGCCTCAATGTCACAACAAGTCTTTCAGCAGGAATAATAAATACTTTTCCTCAAGATGGTATCACGTTTTGCAATATCTTCACTGTCCCGCCTCGGTGGCGTAGTTGGCTAACGCGCTAGTCGTGTTTAGCTCAACCACAGAGGACGGGGAGATCAAGGTTCGAATCTCGGTCAGGTGAACTGGGGGGGG
>CABFOW010000249.1:13042-25594 GCA_902141385.1 Timema californicum
TGTTTCTAAATAGTTTTCCACTCCCGCTCAACGCAAATGCGGGTTCACTTCCTCTAATTCAACTTTCCCAATTCCAAATCCATTAGCGTAATTAGTAATTAAAGCGTATAACCCGAATGGGAAGTAAGTTGCGGTGCTAAATAAATAAAAAATAAATATCTTCATTCACTAAAACAAGTAGTTAATCAAATGAAACTACAGACATTCTATAAAACAAAAATAGCTTCTCTGGGTACAGTCTGTGATTCATAAACATAATATTAAACTGTCCTATTGAGAGACGGTTTGATGGTGTGGGGTGAGTCCACCAAAGTCTCTTTTGACGAGTTTTTTTGCGAGTTTCCTCCAACAAAATAAGTCCCACAATACAAATTTTTTAAACCATTCTGCACAAGTGGAAGCAACAACGGCGACATTTAAATCCCTAGTGTAGAATAATTAGCGTTTTTATAGCGTTTTGATAGCTGTTTTGCAGTCAGGTTTATATTCAAGATTTTGGGGGCGTAAGCTAGCGGCAAAACCGACGCGTTTTAACCGCTAATGTAATATCGGCCTAACGCGCCACTCTCGCAGTAAACTAGATTGCCGAAGAGGGGAAGATAGAGGTTCGAATCTCGGTGTGGTATACTAAGGAGGGATTTTCCACTTCTCCTTCGTGAAAATTTGGATACACTACCTGTAAAACATATCCTCCCTGATCTCTAAAACATTAGAGTAATTAGTAAATAAGCGTATAATCCGAACGGATAGTGGGACGCATTGCTAAAAAGAAAAGAAAAAAAGATTAGAACCCATTCATCGATAAACCAGAAAATATGATTGACACCTTTGTCCGTGCCTTCCTGTGAGAATTCTTATCTCAATGAAAGATGATATATTTTAAATATGGTACGTTAAATTATAACGTGTCACATTTCTTGTATGAATCCGTTTTATGACCTGGTGGTCGAGGGGTAAGGTGTCAGACTTCTGTGCCCGGGGTTCAATCCTCGGTCCTGGCACATATTTATCTGATTACCAAACCCTTCCTTCACCTCTGACAAGACCTGTATTAATCACAATTTGTGAATGTGGGGAATGCCAGGCCTCCACCGTGGTTCGGATCCTACGTTAAACTGTAGGTCCTCCATTTCATCTCACAATCAACCCTACCATTACACATTAGCGTAAGTGCGTATGACCCGAACGGTTAGTAAGACGCAGTGCTAATAATAATAATAATAATAATAATAATAATAATTCCCTTTTACTGTTAAAAGAAACTGCATTTGTAAATTTAACATTCAACGTTGATATTTATTTTTAAGTATTTACATTAAAATTTAAAGCTAAGGAATAAAAAAACTTATTTTCTCTTCGAATTGACTTAAGAGATAAAATATAAGGTCGTAGAATTGCAAATTTTAAAGAATAATATAAAAAACGTTCGTGCCTTATATACGTTATAGAATGGTTTGAGACATGCTTTTTATCTACGCTAGTCTACATTTACATTTTAGAACTTGTAGTTAAAAGAAAGTGGATTTTTTTTTTAAAGCATACTCCAGAAGCTTGAAAATTAACCCCGCTTCAAACGGAATCACGTAAACCGCTCTTTAAATTGGTTGAGTGTGGTCCTTAATTGAATGGAACTCGAAGAATCGGTGGAAAGGAGGAATCGAAGAAAGATAGAAGAGATATAGAGCTAGGAAATGAGAACAAATAAAACGTGCAGCTATGGATGGAGATAAAATTAATTTATATATAAACACAAAGTAACTTATCTCAAAACGATATAAATATTATGGTTCAACAAAGAGAATGAGATGAAAAGAAATGAAAGAATTAGAAACAAAGAATAAAAAAAACATTCGCGAGGTTTTTTTGTTTTTTTAGGAAACTAATAAGAAACTGGATGTTAGCTGTGAGGTCAGTGAATCTTATTCCCGGGGGCTGTTCAGACGAACATCCGGGGCTGTTAGTCGGTATTGTTTTTAAAGGGGAAAAGAGAGAGGGGGGGAAGCCCGTGTGCGGCACAGAGGTTTTTTTAATCGGAAGTCTACTAAAGGGACCTAGTCACACAGTTACCCCTACACTCCACCCTACCACTCTTCCCCACTCTCATTCTCTCTCTCTCTCTCTCTCTCTAGGCTCTATACACCTTACATGCGGGCAGATCTCATCTCGGTAGGGTTGAACGCAAGGTTCCTCCTCTATAAACAAAGAACAAAGGAATATATTCCCATTTGTGTTGACATTCTCAGGGTTGAGAATTGAATATTTTCCTACTAGACATTTTTCTTTCTTTTATAAAGAGATAAAAATGGATCAATGAGATTCTGGTTTGCATGCGATTGAAAGGGAACGATGGTTAAAACTTGTATTCTTAAAGTGTTATTTTTATTACCGCATCTTACTACCCGTTCGGTCTATACTCATTTATTTTGACTACTAATTACTATAATGTGTTAGGGATAAAAAAGGCTGAATTTACACAAGTGTACCCGCATATACATGGGAGAGAGTTTGTAAAACCATTTAGGAAAAACCACCCTCAGTACATCCAACTGGGTTTGAACCCCAATCTCCCCAACAAAGTCAATATAGTACTTTGGTATATAACTGTTCTACTTTCAGGTTTTTTGTCTTCGGCTACACTTTTGTTTATTATTTATATAATAAAAAAAAAGTATTTTGTATTTCAAGATTAACATAAATTTTATTATAAACCTATTTAAAAATAAGACTGCTCTTAAGTAGAATATAGAGCTTAATGGGGAGTGATATGGTGAGAATGTATTAATAGGTAAAGTTTTAACAAACTCTGCTTACTTATGTAATACTCCACGCTACGCCACTGAAAAATAAGTTTTTAATTTTAAGTTTAAATGCCAATAATGGCTTTTGAAAAACTTTTGAAGAACATTTGGTCTGAGTATGTGGCGAAACTATGTGGTATATCACGTCCCTGGACTTTCCGTTCCATAGATAACCAACAATTTAAAGTCATGATTATCACTATCGTGTCCATTCAACTCCCAGGTGATATTTTAGATATTTATCTACAAGTTTGTTACCTATAATAAATAAGGACGCGTCCCTAAGCACTGTTGTATATAATAGTACTGTTTATGGTTAAAAATGTAATAAAATTGCACCAAAACATTTAAATTTAAAGGAAATGGTGATAATTATGTTTTCAAAGTAAATATATCTTCTTGGTAATGTCTTGTTTCTTTAAACACTAAGATTGTACTGTACATCACAGTCATTTTATAAACCGTATAGTATTTTACTTGTGTGTAGTTTAGTTTATTACAACCAATTTCAAATTAAATTTTTGTCAAATTAAATGTGTAAATGAAACCTTACTAATGAAGCACGCATTTAAAACCTTTTGAATATTTTTTATTATTTTTTTAATAAATAAATTTATTCAGGCTCAAATTATATATTTGCTAAATCATGGTTAATGGAAATAAGAAGATACAAATTAACTTTTTTTTGGGGGGTAAGATCGTGTATTAGTTATCCCCAAAAGATAAAGAGATAACGTTTATTTAGAAATTTAATTTCTGAATAAATAACATAAGCTTTGGTAAAAGAGTTAGATTACCAAATCTCTACATCAACTCAAGTGTATAGTATAAACTGAACAGATGCTAAAAGACTTGGTGCTAAAAGAAAATGTGGTACTTAGGTAACTGTTGCACGTAAGGATAGTTTTGCATTTCAATGGGGCTAGGAGGGTGAGGGGGAGTTCCTAGCCTATCATGTGGCAGCGTGTGTCTTTGAATCACTGAATCAGAAACAGGAAGTGAGGAGGGTGCGGAGGTGATGGTGGAAACACAGGTCATTCGGGTCAGCTGGAGTATTGCTGGCGTGTGCCGCTTGGATGTGCCACCTATGTTCGATCCACCCACTCACAGACAAGTATCAAGCCTAGTTAGAATTGCGCTCAACGCTAAATAATGTCAGTCAGAGCGTTTGGAAACAAATTTTTTTTTGTGTTTCCTAATTAGACAATCAATAAGTTATACATTTTGAAAGAAAAATCTTTTGTGTTTCCTAATTAGACAATCAATAAGTTATACATTTAATTAACCTTTAAAACTACAGAAAAATTTATAATAATTTACGCTATGGCCCACTTCGGTGGTTGCATAATCTAATATAAAACATCAATTTCATGTTAGACTGGATGCCATTGACGGGGATATTGGGGTTCAAATCTTGGTCAGCTGTAATAAGGATGTCTTTCCGAAATAGTTTATACCGCTCTTCCTCGACGCAAACATGTATATATTTCATCAAATTTATACCTTCCTAGTCCGTATTTCATTAGCTTTAATAATATATGGGTGGTTATAACCAAAATGGGTACTGATATGAGATGTGGAAAAAGTAATACAAAACTTTATTATGTAATTCGCACCTGTGGACCCATGAACCGAGGTGTTTGATTTGTCAAGAAAAAAGGAAATTTGAATTCGAATCGTGGCTGGGTGTTTTGAGATTTTTTTTACTTTCTCTCGACACCTTGGAGAGAAAGTATTGTGATTGTCAAAAATATTGAGCTCAAGATTATGATAAATGTCGACGTTTCATAACCCCCCGAAAACAAAAAATGTGTTTTTCAGGATTCCGTATGTCCGTACCTCGGGCTAGAGTCGAAAGTATTTTACTGATTGGGCTAAAACTTGGTACCTGAGGGTTTCGTAAGGTCCCCTGAGGGATTTTTGGAAATAGATATTTAACCGTAAATTTAAGGATAGTTTGTTGAAGCGCTAATAGATAATAAATAAATTTTCTCTGAACTCGCTCTAACGTGTTTGATTTAATTTTATTGTCTACACAGTGTTATCATCATAAACAAGATAGAAACTCTCATTTTCTCATGAACATAGCCTTGAGAGTAATTTACATGGATGACATTTTCCAAATTTTATAATGTCTACGCAATTATTTGGGATAGGAAATAAATTTTCATTGTAAGTAATACGCACTATTAAAGGTATGAATCTTTTAATTTGAAATATATTTTTTAAACCAATAGTTTCTGAACTATAAGCAAATATAATAAGTTTTAATTTAGGTCTATGAAAATGAATGTGATTCTTATGTTCTTTGGTGGACCAAGATGTTTCTCTTTTCTCAATTTTTCAGCAACAGTATTCCTAGTTTCTAGTGCCATAGAGTAATTAAGTGACATTGAATATAATTTCTTTCGTGATCTTTGGTGTAATGTTTCTACAACTATGTCTACAACTAATATTTATTTCCACAAATATTAGGAGTATTTAATAAATGTGTATTTTAAGATAAAGTAGAAAGTCTTTGCAGTGCACCCTACAATTTATTTCTTAAGTGATCTCCCACACTCCTTCCAGACATGTGGTCTAATGACATAAGCAACAATCTGGTCTTAAACTGTAACAAGGAAATTAAGTTTTAATTTCCAATCAGCTGAAATGTGTTTTTTTCCTGAATATTTTCTTCCCCATAC
This sequence comes from Timema californicum, assembly GCA_902141385.1. Classification (NCBI taxonomy): domain Eukaryota; kingdom Metazoa; phylum Arthropoda; class Insecta; order Phasmatodea; family Timematidae; genus Timema; species Timema californicum. Next base: position 18,528 of record CABFOW010000249.1, read on the forward strand.
TTCATGCAGGTGCGGTTATTTTTCTCATCAATAGGCCTACTACTTGCCATATTGGAGGTAGTTTTATTTTAAATTGCATCATCGCTCGTTTGGGTTGTACACACATTAATTATGATACTGTGTTAGGAAAGAGGAAAGTATAATTTAGATGCAATTATTCTGCATTCACATACGCTTTGGAAGAACTAAAACACTTCAGTAAGCCCTTCTGAAAATTAAACCTTAACTTTCACGTCACCAGACCGGCCAAAATAAATTAGCACGATATTTAAACCACGTGCTCGTCGGCGCGAGTAATAGATATATGTGGAGCAAACTATATATATGTAACTATATATACAGTAGCCCCATGGCTTCTTTGGTGCTGATTGACAGCTCACAGCTGACTTATGACGGCTTTGAAAAGCTACCAGACCAAATTATGTATCCCTACGCCGAACCATATGATCTGCAAAAACATGTGTTTAGCAAATGTCACTTCTGACAATCAAAATTTAGGTATATACCTAAATGTTGACTGTCAAAAGTCAGCTGTGAGCTGTCAGTCAGCACCAAAGAAGCCATGAGGATACTGTATATATAGTGTGAGAATCATGGTTATCACATTATATTTATAAGCAATATAACTATTTGAAAAAAAAAAGTTTTACACATTTTACCAGTCCTTGGTTGGCTCTTCAATGTTCTCATCCACAAATTTGTGAAATACAATCTTGTGGAAAGATGAGAAGTGTGTCCTCGAATAAATTAGAATATAGTTTTTCTCTCTTTTTTTGGGGTTTTGGTGATTGAAGTGAAATGTCCTTGCTTCAAATTCTTGTAGAATTTTTTTTAATACTAATAAAAAAATACTTCTGTAATATTAGTTACTAGTTTAACTAGTCCTTTATAGCTTCAAGCATTGAACAACAATTTTTTAAAATGTTTTTACCAAGTTGTTTTATCGTGAAAACAATTTTCTTTTAATCCAAAAAGAAGGAAAGATTCCGTAAACATTTTGTTTGCTCTCATCCCTCCCACCTCCACATCCCCTACATCCCTGACATCCAACGAACCACAGCGTGGCACGATTCAGCGATATCACCAAGACAACGCAGTTTAGCCTCTCATGCTGTTTCCACTTGGCTAAAAACAGGAAATGTTTTAGTTACGTCCCACATCCCTGCTGGGCCTCCCATTTAGCAACCAATAAAAACATGTTGCAAGACACTACTGGAAAAGATGTTGCCATAGGATTTCAGAAGGAATATCACGTTTATATAAAAAAATTAAAATATACAAGTCGATTATTTGTTATCAGGTTTATTTTTATTTTGTGTGCCCCACGTCTTAGTACCCTTTTGGTCTCCCTGTAACTACGCGATTGAGGTAGGGATTAAAACAATAGAATTGAAATGAAGTGTACCCGGATGATTTAAGTAGATGAAAAAAAAAAAAGTGGGAAAATATTTATGAAGTAACGAACATACATCAATACACCAAACCAGGATTAAACACAGATTCAACTTTAAATCCAACCAGAAGATATAGACGCTTGTTTCAGCGTGTTCATAGATGCGGGTTATAAATCATTGTTCACTTAAAGATCCAAACAACAAGAAACAACAATTAAAGCTATTTATTTTTACTTACTTAACGTTTTTAAGATGGTAGACCTATAAAAATAAAAATGTAAATAGCCCATTTTGGTGGCCGCATGGTCTAAGGTGCTTTTCTCACATTAGACTAGACTGCCGATGGTGGGGAGAAAAAAGGTTAGAATCTCATTCGAGTGTACTGAGTGTGGTTTTCCAAAATAGTTTTAACTCACTCAGATCTCTCGCTCTCTCGCTCCGCAAATGTGGGTACACTTCCTTTAACTGTAACCTTCCTTATCCCTAAAACCCCGAGGTAAGTTAGTACTATTTTTTTAATAAAATGTATGTACCACCAGCATTGATGGGCAGTGGACACGCTGGTCGCTGACTAGATGCCACGCTCACCTTGATGTAACTTATCTGCCAGTGACGGGAATATTGGATATTAGAGTCTCGGACTGCAATACTGAGCGTGGATTCAAAAAAATGCTGTTGCATTAATTCTAAATTATACCTTACTACTATCTACCCCACTAAAGTTATCAGAATGGAGATAGCCAGAACAAGTGGAAAATAATCTGACTAATTTTAGAAGAATAGATATTGGACGATATCTGAATTAGAGATTTGTTAGTAAGTTAAATAATACAAATGAATATAATCATAGTTCTTTCTCATATATTCTAAGTCTAAGGCATTTGTAAGTTACAAAAGTACCCCCCCCCCCTCCCTATTTTTTTTTATCTAGAGCAAGTTATATCCAGTCCACGCTATTTATTACACCCTATCTCTTTCAGGTCCTTTCTAATGTTATCCTCCCATCTGCGTCTAGGTCTTCCCAATGGTTTATTCCCCTTGGTTTTACCAATCAATACCTAAAACACGGTTCTAGATTCTCCCATTCACGTTGCATGTCCTTCCCACCGTAATTTACGAGACTTGACTACCCTAATAAGGTCATGTGATGAGTACAAAATGTTTAACTCATCATTATGTAACCATAATTCCCCAGTAGTCTCATCTCTTTTTGAACCAAACAATTGCCCCAGCACCTTCATCATAGCTCTTTCACTCTGGAAATATATTTTGTGTTAAATAATTGAGTTCTTATTCTTTCATAACTTTAGCACCTATAGATGGTCAAATACGTCGATTCTCATCCTATGCCAACTGGAAATAGTAATGATTTATAATATATTTTCTTACAAGAGAATTTATGGGAAAACATATATTTTTAAAAGAAATTATCACTACTGAAACTAAAATGATCTTATTTGCAATGGTAAAATGATATTAAAAGAAACTCATATTTCTAAGTTGTCTTTTATCTACCTACGCTGTACGGAACTGTCTTCTAGCTCAAGATGTATTCCATCGCTAAAAGAAACTTGTTACGATGTTAAAATGAAATAAAAAAGCGTCAATTTATAGAAGCATTTACATGAAAAATATCAAATATTTGCATAGTAATGTTTTATTTAATTTTTTTATTAAAGCAAAATAATTTCCTAGAGGAAAAAATACCTTGATAAAACACATCTATTTGAAAAAATGAAGTAAAAATTAATTAAGATGAGAACATTTATTAACAATTATAAAAATGCACGTTCAAAAATATTGTTTATCACCTCATTTTTTTATCAGAGTTGAGATTATTTTTTTTACTGTTTAACGTTTACTTTAATTTGACTTCCCTGCGTGTTTATACATCTCAAAGTTGACAGCATCTGATGAAATGATGTTTCCGGATGAAAAAAAAAGGTAATAGAAGTGAAGGTGTAAAAAAGAAAACAAGGAAATAAAATGTTGAATAAAGAGAGAGAGAGAAAATAAGAGAGAGAGAGAGAAATATAAAAGAAGGCGAATGGAAAAGTTGAAATTTGATTGAAGTTCCTCGAAAAAGGGACGCGTGTGTTTACAGCACTGTTAAAAGTTTTGCTATGGATGTTTGATATGGAAGCTTTCAAGACATTCGCCCTCACTTCGTCCTTCAAGCACGTATAAGAGTCGTTGAGTTCATAAACTACTTCTCCATTTGAACATAACAAAAAAAGTCACACGTAAACATTTATTTATTTTATAGACCTAGCCATGGTGTAGAGTTTTTTGACGATACGTTACAGACGTTGACTAACTCACATCTCAGGGAACTTTTATCCGTCCTCTAATAGTCTAGATTAAGATTAACTGTTTGTGAAAGTAGGTATTTAGAAATCGCAATAGCCTTTAAATATTTTTCATGAGAATAGTGACATTTGAACAGGACTTTTTATCTTCATTTAAATTTGATTTTATTTCTGTTAGTCCTATGACAAATATTCAAGAATTTTCTGATAACTTATTAATATTGAAATTTAAACTAAACATATCTCACTGTAATATATTAACAATTTTGAAAAAAAAAGGTGTTTGTTTATTATCAAACTGAAAAATAATTTATTACATTAATTTGAATTTCTTTCAACCAATTATAAGTAAGCTAAGAATGTTTAAATCCATAAAAAGCAGCTTAAGTCAAAGGAACTATCGGTTATAATAACATAGTAATAAAAAATAACTATATTTTTTAAACTAACTAGTAAACAAATACCATTTGTAAGAGGATGTATAGAGATATTCCATCGTATTAACTGTGAAGAGTCTTGCTTTATTAAATTCCTCATTTAACCACGAATAGATTGAAATATGTTAGTGAAACTGTTATTTGTTTTTATCTTTATTGATACTCTTTATTTTGCTGTTAGTTTTATTAGCCTCTGCACACAATCCCTTTATTATTAATCCAGCTTTCATTAACTATACTTATAAATGTATATCATAGAATGTAGCAAATATTTCAATATTTTTCAAAACTAATTAATAGGTATTATAATAGTAGTATTAAAAAAATACAACTGTAGATATAATATTATATTATATGGAGCAAGATTATTGAAGTTTGTACGACAGAGCCACGGGTTATTCCATAGTAACCTTATTGCTTTATTTGCCTCTCAACAAAGTTTAGACCCATTTCTGTGGTATCGGTGTACAAGGCGCCATCCTCGCAATAGACTGTACTGCTGATTACGGGGATATCGGGGTTTTATTTACGATTGGTTGTGAACAATTATTTTCCACTCTCCCTCCATGAAAATGCAAGTATATTTACTCTAAATTCTGCCTTAATCATTAGTATAAATATGTGGATAGTCCAAACGAGTATTAGGACGTGATGCAAAAAAAAAAACACCATAACTTTCTGTTAAAAGTAATTACGTTACCTCTTACACGAAACGCTTAACCCTGTCTCGAATTTTAAAATTAGGTTTGTCTCTGAGCCGGAAGCACTTGCAAGAGTGGGAGGGGGTGGGTAATAAGGGCCTTAATATTTTATCCATTTGGGGTTTTATCATCTAATTTTGAGTAGAATGTTGGTACATTTTTCTAAAAGTGTCCCTTTCTTGTAGTGTATTTTAGTATAGACTAGGGTTCAGTTGAAAAGTATTTAAAACTTAAAAAAGGGGTGTTGTTCTTTAAGCTGATTTCACCCTTTGCCCCTATTACCAAGCTTTAGTGTAAGTGATAATTATAACCACCCAGCCTCGGCGACCGCATATTCTAGGGTGTCACTCTCGCAATAGACTTCCGATATCGGGATTCACATCACGATCAAAAATATTAAGGGTGCTTTTTCCTTAAGAGATTTTCCATTCTCCCTCCACACAAATGTGACTTTACTTTCTCTAAATTCAACCTTTCTTATTTCTACTTCGTCCAAATGAGATGATCATATAATACCATTAGAAGTCTTAAACTTAGCTTAAGCCTAATTAAGCAAATCATGGAATCCATAGGAACAATTCCTCTTCATAAAAAAAAAATACCTATGACACCACTGCGAATCAAACACGGACCTATAGATTAGTAGCCAGCAGAGATAGATGACCACTAGACCAAGAGGTCAGCCTCGTTTTAGAATAGTGACGAGAGAGATTGAGTTTAATTTAAATGGTTTGTAAAATAATGGTCGATAATTTAATGGAAGTTAAAGTAACTCGATACTATAAACTACTACTATAAGACTATACAATAAATTCCACATTTTCTTCGTTTAACCGTAATACAATCTTTGTTGTATTAAATCAAAAAGTAATCTATTTTCAAAGTTTATGTTCACTCCACATTTGTGTTCTATTTTTGGGATAGTGAAACGGGAGTAGCTTCAGACTTCATAACGAAATGAATAATGCAGAGGGAGAAGACTATCCTACGTCCAAAGCTAGACTCTAGTTTCTAGACCAGTGTCCATATATACCGGGTATATTGTTCAAAGTTGTCTTTTTCCGGTAGGTTGGGGTGTTCCCGTCAGAGTGTGATACCCCTCCCCTCTAAACTTTACTGACTGCTCACTAGGGATAAACATTCAAGGAAGTTATTCTTGAAGCCGCAACGAGCGCCACACTCACCCTTCAACCCCTTCCCCAGATTTTGAAATTCATATCAGAGAGAGAGGGGGAATGCAAACCAATAGGATTTGATACCGTGAAAGCGCGTCGATGTGTGTCTGTGTGTTGAAGCAACGCTCACATACCTGCCACTCTATGTAGGCATAAACAAACACACTCGTATTCTCCTCAAATGATGTATGAATTATTAGTTAAGAGAGTGACGTACGTAACTACACAAAGAGCGAAGGCATTCAGAAAGGATGGTTGTGTGGTAGAGATGATAATAAGAGTGGAATTTACGAGGGGGAAGGGATATTTAAGGATGGGGTGGAAAGGAAGGGGAAGTATCATGCCAAAAGATACTACTAATTTTGTTTGTGTGTGGTGTGTTGCTCTGCACAATTTTAATAATTCATATTTTCTCCAGTCTTATGGTGTGTGTGTGTATGTATACGGTTTGAACACAAGTTAAATGTGCGTTACCAAAGTCAGTGGGGGCGAGAAGTTTAACGTCAGGCTCATTTAGTATGATTTTCCAGTGACTGGGTAGCAAAGGTTCGAATTCCAGTTGGGTGTACTAAAGGTAATTTTGTACCCAAATAGTTCCTTACTTTCCCTCCACGCAAGTATGAATATGTTTCCTCAAATTTCTACCTTCCCCATACCCCTACAATTGGGGTGGTTGGTATGACTATATATACCCACTTCTGTGGCTGCATGGTCTAAGATGTTATGTGGGGGGTCAAAAAGTGTGTGTGTGTGTGTGTGTGTAAGAGAGAGAGGGAAGGAGGATTATAGATATATTGGATGGGAGGAGATGGGGAGAATAAGGATGAAGAGATGTGGAAGAAGATATTTTATGTCAACACTATGGTAAAAATATAACCAGAAAAAGAGTTAAAGACATTATATTGTTAGTAAAGAAGACATTAATAAAGGAATACTTACTCCAGTGAAAGTGTGACACTGTACCTCAAATAAAGATTTAATTATGAACAACATTTTGTTTGTAGACTTTCTCATTTATTTTTATTTTATTTTTTTTTTGGGGGGGGGGGGG
>CABFOW010000249.1:25854-61691 GCA_902141385.1 Timema californicum
CTCCCGTATGGATTTTTCGGACATCAAATATTCCTGCACCCTTTTTGGTTAAGGGCTACCAGCCTGAAAAATTTCAGCCTCCTAGGTTTTCTGTATTTAGAGATTATTTTCAGCTGTTCAGAGGAACTAGTAATAATTATTACAGTGGAGACTATTGATATTATTTTACCATGTACATACATACATACAGGCATAACTACATATATACATAGATACATACATACATGTATGCATGCATACATACATACATACATACATAAATACATACATACATGCATAGGAATACATATATATATATATTATTATTAGCACCACGTCTTACTACCCGTTCGGGTTATACGCACTTACGCTAATGTGTAATGGTAGGGTGATTGTGAGATGAAATGAAGGACCTACAGTTTAACGTGGAATCCGAACCACGGTGGAAGCCTGGCATTCCCCATACATATATACATACATACACAGGCATACACATATACATACATAGGCATACATACATGCATACATACAAACCTAATCACGCCATTCCCTTAAGGGGTAGGCAAGAAACTGTGTATAGAGCTCAAAAACCAACAACCAACCTCGTACTTATCAATCCCCACTAACTTTCTCCACACTTCCCTATCCTTGCATACTCTCTTAGCTTGTATCTCTTAATGTTCCTCTTTTCCACACATTCTTCTAAATTCTAAAACATTTAGCGACGTATTACCTAGCCTACTTCTTCCTTTTGAGCAACACACTATTCTATCATATCTATCAAAAGTGATGTGTTTTGATGTTTGAATGTAGGAACATTGTTTTAATATCGGGCTTGGATGTCAAAAGAATGAATTATTAATTAAATTAGATCATAGTTGAATTCAATTAATTTAGGAGCCTATATTGTGAAAAAAGAATATGTTAAAAGCTTGAACTATAAATAAAAGCATGAATGAACGTGAAAATGGTTTACTTCTTGTTAAACTTGTCTACGATATTATTAATTTCATTATTGTTCTTATCATTGTGATTATGAATATATTATTTTGATTTTTCTAATAAATGTAATTTGTTTTGTTTTTAAATCTATAGTTAAATCGAAGAGAAGACAGACGACTTTGACTTCGGTATATAAATAAAGGTAGTTATGCATTGTTACTATTATTAATGTAGCATTTTTTTTATCACCGCGTTTTACTACCCATGCGGGTTATACGCTTATGTATTAATTACACTAATGGTTTAGGGATTATGAATGTTTAATTGAGAAAAATTGCACACGGATTTTCGTGGAGGAAGAGTGGAAAACCATTTAGGAAAAACCCCTCTCAGTGCACCCGGCCGGGATCGAATCCCTATCTCCCCGTATTTTTCAGTATAGTCTAACAAAAGAGTATCTCGTTAGACCACGTGGCCACAGAAGTGGGTGTAGCATTTATTTTATATCAAAATGCACATTATTATTTTTGATTTAACTCTATGAAGCTCGCGGAAATAATTATTATAGTATAAATCGTTGTCAAGAATAATTTCAAATACTACAGTACATTCATTTTACAATATAATTCATGTTTTCCAAGCCACCTCGGTTCTCTTTTATTCAACCATTTTCCTACCCCCCCCCCCCTTACCTCCATCACCCTACCCACGTCACCGTTGGCACATTGAATGTTAACGCTACTTCATCACGCATATAAACACACACGAGTACGATTGAATTTATATACGCACCTGATTTGCATGTGACTGGCGAACGAAATTAGATTGTGTGTACCTTCCCCTGGAGTTCATTAGCTGAACTCTGATATTAGGTTAGAGCGTCGCACGCACTAGTCGGTCAAAACATTCCCTTCCGCCTTTTAAATTTTCTCCCTTCCCATTTCTCCAAAAAAATAAAATATATAAAGAGCATTTTGTGGACGAGAGGTCAAAACATCAAAATGTGTCATATTATAATGCCTTTATCATATCAAGTCCTTTACTGTGCATAGCTATAATCTATTTTTATATCACACAATACCATTTGGTATGTTAGTAAGATCATTTGAAGGGACACATAAAATTTTCTTACCAGGGTCAATATTATAAAAATACATGCATATCCATAGTCTAATTTTCATTAGAAGGGCCTTATATGAAAGATAATAAGGTTACTAGGCCTAGTTTTAAATATTCATAATTATTTTACACTCATTACTGTTTCCAGCCTTTGGTAATTCATGATTTTGTAAGGGTAAACCCACATTTAACCCATGACACATTTTTTGGCCCTGCCGAGATTTGAACCCGGGATCCTTAACTCACTAGACAGACACGCTACCGACTGAGGAGTCGGATTTTTTCAAGTATGCATATATATAAATACAGCGTCTTACTACACGTTTAGGCTGTACGCCTATGTATTAATTACACTAATGTGCTAGGGATTAGGAAGGTTTTAATTAAAAGGAAGTGAACCCGTAATTGTTTAGAAGGATAGTGGAAAAGCATTTATGAAAATAATACACGGTGCACCAGACCGGAACCGCATCCCTTTATTCCGTCTTCGGCAGTCTAGTATATTGCACGAGTAGCACCTTGGAATATGGAACCACCAAATTGGGTTATTCAAATTTAAGCTCATGTGATCTTGAGCTTAACTTGAGCTGTAACATACCTATATTGTAACACAAATCAAAAGTAAAGCATTATCAATTTTGCCCGTGAAAAAAATATGCTTGTAATTTCTAAAAGGCCTTTCATATAAAAAGTGGAGTAAAGTGTTGATATAAATCAGAAAATACTTGATTTTGAAGATGAAGCTATATAATAATGTTATTTATTTGCTACGAGTCAAACGACCCATGTATCTTATGTGATCTTCAATCTTCAATAACTTATTAGCAGATGAGGAAGGTTAAATTGAGAGTAAGCGTACCTGCATTTAATAGGAGAGAGTGTGTGAAACAGTTTAGTAAATAGAACTTCCTTGCCAGAATTCGGATTCCGACCTCCATGCCACTGACAAACCAGGACATATGAAACTGACTTTTAGGGATGATCCATCTGTGTGGGTCCCTATAATTAATTAACTCGGCTCATGTACATATTTGAGAAGAAAATAGCATATTTTGACTATAACAATTATTATTAATAGTAATTGCAATAATTAGAGGATACGTTAAAGAAATATCTTCAAGTATACAAAAAAAAAAGTAATCACACCTAATTTCAATATGCAATGAACAATGGAACTTGATTTTATAATCTATAAGCATCGCGTCTTACTACATGTTCAGTCTACAAGCATTTGAACGAATTATGTTAATGAGCTAAGGTTGAATTAAAAATAGGTGTTCCAGCATTTGCGTGGAGGACCACCCTCAGTACACCCGACCTGGATTCCAACCCCAATCTTCCCGTCATCGGAAGTCCAGTCTATTTCGAGAGTAACGCCTTAAGCCATGCGGTCACCTAAGCGAGTTTGATTGTAATACTGTTTGGATATATTTGGTTGTGTTTCATTATTAATTTCCTTGCAATACCGACAATATTTAGTACTGATGAAGGAATTTATTCGTCATTAAGATAATACTTTTTATTCTACCACTCTTTACTTTGTTAGCCCAACTCTTAATAGTTTTATTCTCCAGTGAAAATTATTTATACATTTATAATCGTATTTAAATATTATACAATAGTTAGCGTAATTTTAAATTGAATGTTATTTTAATTAGAGGTCCTTTCTCATTGTCGCTCGTTAGTGACCAATATAATATAATATAATTGAAATACACTAGTAGTTTAACCTGATTCGGTTACCGCCTAATTTAAGCCATCACTCTTGCAATAAACTAGACTGCTGGCCAAAGGCATATCGGGGTTCAAATCCCTGTTGGGTGTGTTTAGGGTGGTTTTAACTAGCGCCCTATATCAAGTGACAAGTATTGCATCTGGTGAATTATTTTAACGTTACCTTAATCTTAAGTGTAACTCATTAATTTAACCTATCCTCAATGATGTCCAAGGCGTCACTTTAGAATTTATTTGGATTTCTGGTGACATAAATATCTAGATTTAAATCCCGGTCTATTATATTAAATGGCTTTCCAGTCTCCTTCCACTCGAATGTGGGTACATTTCCTATTAATTATATCTTTTCTATCATATCTGTATTATCGTAACTAATATAATCTATTTTTATTAATGAATTAGTAATAAAACGCGGTGACCTGAAATAATATCTCAAGTTGAATGTAAGGAACGGATATTTATAATTGTCTGTATGTAACAAATGTAGTATTATTAAAGTCGTGCGAGGGATTAAAAAACACCATATCAACCTTTCTTTATTACTTTTTTACATTTTGCTAGAGTATTTTACACTTTAGTCTGAGCGTTGTGCCTAAGAAAAATAATTGAAATGTAAGTCCCTTTAATAACTCTTATTTTAATAATTCACGTCATACCTCTGTGATTTGCCCGCTAGAACGCCGCTTCGTTTCAAATCGTAAAGAAACAAAAAGAATGAACAGCTCTGGAGCGACGGGGTGTGGGGTAGGTAAAAAAAAAAATTACAATTAATGTCACGAATTCTCACTAACTTTTCCTTCTGATTACATTTTACATCTTTGCGAATTCAATAATTTAGCAGCAGCAATGTTGAAGACATTCAACAACAGAATTTACGCGCTCTACTTTGTAATGTCGGCTCACGTATATACGTGGTTAAGGTTTTAAGGGAGGTTTTCTTGGGTGCTAGAATGGTTTATTAACAACTCACCATATTTCAATTTTACAAGCTTTAAAATTTTAATAATTATATGTATTTTTTTTACAAGGCCACTAGTTTAATTAATTTTCATTTATTATACTCCTTGTTTATTATAGTTTCACTTTTCCATCTTCTAGTTTAGTTTAATTCCGGTTCTCAATCTACTGGTTTAATTTAGTTTCGGTATCTGTCTTCTTGTTTAATTTATTTCTGGTTCCTAGATTTCTACTTTAATTTATTTTCTGTTAACATTCTCCTTGTTAAATTATTTACGATTCCCAATCATCAAATTTAATTTATTTTATGTTATCTTACTTCTTGCTAAGTTTATTTTCTATTCCTAGTCTTCTAGTAAAATTGAATTCATATTTGTACCACACGAGTTTGATTTATTACTTGTTCCCGGTCTTCTGGTTTAATATGATTCTGGAATATTCTCATTTAACAAAAAGTCTATTTGGGGAAAGTATAAATATAAATTTGACTTTAAAATTGTACCAATATAAATATTTAGAGAAAATATATAATAATAAAACTATAAAACATATTTCCAATGTTCATAAATAAATATCTCTAAATGAAGGTTTATAATTATAAAACCAAATATATGTAAAAAATAATGTTATATGATGTATCTTGTTTATCGATTTAAATTTATGAACAGGATTTTCCTTTTTGTTATTACTTCCTAAACATGTTTTGGGTGAAGAGACCTATTATGTAATGGTTTCCATACTGTATTTGTTTACAAATGGACAACTAAAGAAACTTTTAGAATATAATAATATATTTTTCGCTTTCAATATTAATAATATTTTATCATATTGTAATAATGTGTAAATGGTGTTGAAAAGGTATGACAAAAGCGAAAGATGCATATCATAATATAGCTTGAAATATGTCTACGTGAAAGAAGATCTCGTAACTTTATTATTAGCCAACAAAACTGTTCTATCTAATTTTCAGATATGTTAATTTTTAAGAAAATTTGATTCCCTATACTTGGGTGACTTGGGGCTGGTCCTAAGGAAGGCAAGAGATTTACGTTTATAAATTTGTGAAAATTCTTTATAAATCCTTTTTTTCAATAAAATAATGTCTAAAAATTACATAGAGATATAAAAATCGCACTCGGGACTTAGAGTCGGAGTTCGATTCCCATATATAAGAATATTTTTCAACTATATTTATTTTAAATTCAAGTCACGCCAAGAGATGTCTCTAACGATAACTAGTATTATCTCTACCCTCATATAAATGCTTAGGTATGAGTCGTAAGGTCACCATTCAATCCCAAATACATTAGTAAAAATATACAAATAGCCATGGCACGAGATAGTTCATCAAAACATGCAACAAAACATGTTAAAAAAGTTGTTTTGCAACTTGTTGCATTTTAGTGCTTATACAACAATTGTTGTAAATAAGTAAAAAAGAAAATCGAAACTAAACAGGTTGCAATCAGTTTGCATGATGACGTCTGAGGATGATGTCCTACGTGCGCCCGCAGCTTGTGTTGTTTAATCAAAATAATAGGAATATAGTGTTTTGGGTTTGGCCATCTTTACTAACTAGAGACAAATACTGAATACATAATTAATGGAACTCAACTGTAGGGTAGTTTATTATTATTATTATTATTATTATTATTATTATTATTATTAGCACCGCGTCTTACTACCCGTTCAGGCTATACGCACAAAGTTTGTAGGGTAGTTGGAAAGAGTTGTGAAGAGGGAGGGAGGGAGGTCCTCCATTTGTGCAAAATGATTGAAAACAGAAAGGTTTATTTTATCTTTACCTTCAACCCACGGTGAAACAGGTTGTAAAACATGAAATTTGTTTTGAATCCTCAATGTTTTAAAATATTATTCCATTGATTTTACAAGAAGTTGTAAAACATTGTTTCAAAACAACAAGTTTTAAAACTTGTTGCATAGTGTGAATGGACCTTAGATTTGGCCTTTTCTTCATGACGAAATACGAGTATTACTGAAAGCAACGTCGTAGAGATTAGTTTTTAAAATAAGTCTAGTAACTTTTACAAGTGTTGTAGACTGAATTAATTTGTGAAAATGATAAAGTATGTTTATGAGGCGTAACGATACTATCAAACATTTAATTTATGTTCAAACAATCATCAATATTATATGAAGAGCACACCAACCTGAAACCATTTTGACCAGATGAAGATAAAGTTACATAGAACATTGTCGTTCATGTGAAAATTAGCAAGTATTATAGCTGCGCCATCTTATAAAACTAACCAATACACGAGACTATTTATTCAAACCAATTTTTTACTATCAAATTAAGATAATACATGTACTATTCTTCGCATAGTAACATTTTAATGGATTTCCAAAACATTGTTTTTTTCCTAATTTTATTTTCATGTATCTCAACTGAACTTAGACTTTAATTATATCTACTACATTTGTACAAAACAGTATCTTTGTTGTTTGATTTTTACTTAATTTTAAATTTACTCTACTTCATCAATGCCAATCTTCCAATGTGTTAAATAAAGTTAACTTCGGGGCGGTCTTATGATTACTAGATAAATATTGCTATTGGGATGTTAAAGTTAGCGACCAGATAAAGGATATCAGCCACTTTAATATTTTACGCGTATTTTGAACCTAATTTATCTGCCGGATAGCTATCTGAAGGATAAATATATTTGTATGCAGAAAACGCAATGTTGGTACTGTTTTACTGATGCGCGCATGCGTATAAGTCCTGCTTCAAACGCTACTACCTGCAAAGTGGCTACAACGTTCAATATTTGTTAAATAATGGCGGATAAACGAGTGCGAGTAAACAAATGGCGTCACATGGTCGCTGAAGCTAAGATGTTTTGTAAGTACTAAGTTTGATGTTTGAATAAATTTCGTCAATAGTTGGGTACAACGTTTATATAATTTAATTTCTTGTACTCACATTTTGATAATTTGTTGTTACATAAATATAACTCGACAAATAGATTGTCAGTTTATACAAAAGTGGAATTAAATGTTCTAGCTTTATCTAGTTAGAGCCTGGACCTGTGCTTACTAAATATGTGAACCAAGATTTTAACCTAAAAATTATTCTGATAGGCTAAATCTAATGAAAAACAACGCACCATTATGGCAACAAACATTCTAACTTTCAGATAAATGTTATCGGGTACTTAAACCTCCCGATAAAAATGTGATTGATAAATACATTTTATCTGGAAGATAAATGCTATCTGGAAGTCATAAGACGCACTTTTGACTTATCAACCAGATATAAATATGTATCCGTCGGATTAATACTTATCCGGGAGTCATAAGACCGGCCCATAAAAGTTATTTGAATATACTTTTTTTTTGCTCAATGTACTATTGCATTAACTTTATTGACCAAAATTTGTATTTTGCAAGATAATTAAACTGATTTTATGGGTGACATTGTGGTCTAGGGATAAGGTGTAAGACTTGTGCTGGGGATCCGGGGTTCAATCCTCGGTCCCGACACCGATTTATCTGATTGCCAAACCCTTCATTCACCTCTGACAAGACGTGTATTAATCACAACTTGTGAATGTGTGGAATGCCAGGACCTCCACCGTGGTTCGAATCCCACGTTAAACTGTAGGTCCTCCATTTTATCTCACAATCACCCTACCACTACACATTAGCGTAAGTGCGTACAACCAGAACGGGTAGTAAGACACGGTGCTAATAATAATAATAACAACTGGTTTTATGATGTTATAGTTATATGAATTTCTCTCTACACATCAAGTATATTTCTTTATAAAAAGATTAATCCTAATTTAATTTTTATCTAATTTATTATCATGTACTATTCTCGATTCTACTCTTTGTTCTATTGCAATTAATTGACTGCCTAATGCGAAGAAAGAAATATTGCAAGGCAATATGTTGCTAACCAAACACAATTTTAATCCTTATTAGCTATTACTACTGTACTTATATTTAAACTATTCTTTCTGGAAAAAAAAGTTTATTCAAAAAATCAAATGAATGTGATAGATTTATTGTGAACTAACAAAATTAAAATGCATATCACGGAAAATTGATATGTTTATTTTAGATCATACAAACCCTCTATCTATAAATCTATCTACTGATAGTGAAAATTAATGATGATTAGTTGTACATTAATATTAACAACGTAAGAGATTGGTCATGTTTAACAGTTATTACAGTTGGAAGATAACATATAACATTGATCCTAATTACAGTAATTATTCATTCATTATTGTTATATTAATCTTCATCAAAACTAAACTACATCGCACATTATGCCGAAGGATACAAGAACACAATGTTGTTTGTTTATGAATCAACGATTGACCAGCAACGATAATGATGATTATGATGTGAAAGAGAAATTAGTAAGATTACTTTATTATAGTATTTATTTAGTAACTATGATGATATGTTACTAACGACCTGGTTTTGATACAATTAAACTTTTTATGAAAATAAAAGAATAGTATCAACTAGTAATATAACTAAACACAACTAAATATTACTGATAAATTTTGTTTAATATTACATTTATAGCCATACATTTCATCTTCCGTATAGGGCTTCCAATTAATCTGGATATTCCGGGAGGGTCCCGGAATATTACACATTGTCCAATTTTCCGGGTGAACCTCATTCCTCCACTCAAAGCACAAAATGTCCCAGAAATAAATAAGTTTCTTGCGGCACCTTTATACTCTAATATAAAATTCCCTACTAATCATACGTTTATTTAGATAGTTAAATAAACATGACATAACTATAGATATTGTTTTAACGACTGATAGTTTTTAATCAATTAATTTTATTCAAAATAAATGTAATTTCAATATGTTTTATTTATTAATACAATTTTAGTATACATGACAGGTTATGAAGGTAAACTAGGGCAAAATTGGCAATGGTACTTTATTCGACAACACCAAAGGTTTTAAAAAATAATTACAAATGTTAAGCATAACATGACTTGATAGAATAATTTTGAATTTCTGTCTTTATTTTAATAAATAACAGAGATATTGCAAGTAAACAGTAATACGTGACATCCTGTACGAAAGTTTATTTTAGTCCTACTACAAATTCGTACTTAGAGTCCCAAAACTATATTATAAATAGTTGGCAGCCCTACTTTCGTAACGTGTAGAGAAACTTATCATGTGTGTACTAATGAATATAATTTAATAGCGCAATCCATATTAATAGAATGTAATACATTCCCTTAGGTTTAGTCTTATTTATCATTTACTAAGTTTTTTTTAAAATTATTACATCATCTAAATGTTTAAGTGCCTTAAGTTAAAGGGATATTTATGATAAAGGTAGGCACGAGGAAATACACTCGAATTATCGTAAGGAAGGTATGTGGAGTCAAAGGTAGAAGATCCCACGTGGGAAACTAGCTTTAAATCCACCCAGTCGAGATTTGCACCTGGACCATCCATCAGTGTTAGTCAAATCTATTGCGAAATTGATGCTTCATAATATTGTTGATATATCTAGGTTAAAAGGTTTTAATTACCGAAAGTGAACATGATATCATCTAGGTTACCGTGTAAAGTTTCCAGCTTACCTTGACGGATGGTGTTGTTTAAAGAAAGGGCCAATGTATAATCAAACAAGCTGCAATTGTCATCTTTAAAGGGTACAAATAGGGTCTAATTCTAACTAGTCAATTAGCGTTTATTTAAACTTAATTTACCTGTAGTATTTGTTATCGTTATTAACCAAAACTTTCATCCTTGTTAATTAACTAATTAATTATTTGTTGCTCAATAAAACATTCTTTGTTTGTTAATTAATTAATCAACACGGAATAACATTTAATTAGAAACGTATTAAAAAGTAAATTTCACGCCTCCTTCATGAAATTCTTATATATTTGTCAGAAATATTCATCAAAGTAGAGCAATGTTTTTATTTTGCTCAGAACACGTTTTCATCGGCGGGATAGTAACAGACTCTAAAAAGGGATGTGCTGGGACGCTTAGAATTATTCCCATGGCAAACAGGATCTCGGGAACAAGATCACTTAATTAGTTCCATGAGCTTGTAACCGACACTTGTACATTTACAGTGGCCAGTACGTTAAGGAGCTATTTACCAAGGAGTGGATGAGGAAAAGTTGTTGATTCCTAGCTAGAAATATATGGTTCATTTCAAGTAAAATTAATGTAAGAAACACCCATCAGTATTTAATAATTTTTTTAAATACTGTAGTATGTATCAGAGTGTCTTACTGTATGTTTCTATTACCGAGCTACACTTTTTAAAGAATAATGGCATAAACCCGTTTCTCTGACCGCATGGTTTAGGGCGTCACTCTAGATGTAAACTAGACTGTCGACGACTGATATATAGGGGTTCAATCACGATTGGGTGTATTGCCGATGGTTTTTTTCCTATATTGTTTTCCTACCTCTCTCTACGCAAATTTTGTTACACTTCCTCTAATTTCAAACTTATTAATCCCAAACACATTAAAGTAACTAGTACATAGGCGTATAATCAAATCGGATAGTAAAACTAGATGCTAAAATATGTAGTAATAATAATAGTCCTATAGACATAAACACGCATATTTTATAGACACGTGTGGATTAATTTTCCTTGCATATAAGCACGTTATTGATTTTTATTTTCATTTATTTTTTATGATGGAATTTATAAATAAAAACAATTTTAATTGAATAACATTTCAAATGTACGATTCCTCTTATTATATATTTTTAATTGATGTAAAACGATGTTAGCGAAGAATCATCGCTTAAACTGTTAAGTGTGTATATAATATCATATAAATATTATATTGACATGTAATTTGCATTTTAAATTTTAAATTTGGGCTATTGGTAAACGTTCGATTAATTTTAACTTTAAAAAAAATATAGTGGACTAGAACTAGCTCACGATTGGATAGGTTGGAGTACTTTAGAAAGTTTGGCAAAGAACTTTCAATGTGTCAATCCCATCAAGTAAGTAATTTGAGTAAATAAGTGTCTAAATTATTGGAATAATTCATTTTTAAGACGATTTGTTTCCCTTCTGAAAAGTTTGATATTTTACACATAGTTCTTGACCCAAGAACTTCAATTCTTTCATGGACTGAATTTAGGCCTCTGAGGTCAGATATGGATGCAGGAGCGTAGCCAGGAGATTTTCAGTAAGTGTGGGGAAGGTTAAATAAAAATTCGGCAAAGAGATTAAAGTAGTCAGCTTTTATTAATTAGTTCAAAATAAATTACTTATTCACATATTTTATTGAGTACATAGATTCATACGGGATGATAATATGTATTTCAAATGTAAATATACTTTTTGCACCAAGGAAATTAGGTCAAGTATCACCATGGTCAAGGAAAATTTCAACAAGAAGCGTTTACTGTTGACCATCAACTTGAGTTTATAACTAAATAATAAACTGATAGGTTGCGATATATTTTTCATCTTGTTGTATGGAGCAGAAACTTGTACTCTTAGGAAGATGAAAAAGAAATACTTTAAGAGCTTTAGAATGTGGTCCTGGAGAAGACTTTAGAAGTTCAGGTGAACAGACAGGATGACAAATGAAAGGTCCTAAGAAGAGTTGGTGAGAAGAGAACCATTTTATATGTGATTATTTGGTGCAAAGAAAGTTGGATCGGACACATCCTGAGGAGGAACTGTCTTCTGCACGAAGTGATGGAAGGAAAAGTTGAGGGAAAGAGAGGCTTAGGATAAATGAGGAATCAAATATTGAAAGACTTTAAGGAAGGAAGAAAATTCTGGGAACTTCTGGAGGAGGCAGAGGAAATGGCGTATTCATGGTTTAAGTTTACTGACAAAAGGAATGGACCTGTCCTAAGACAAAACGCCGTCGCTCTACGGTATATATAACACAAACCTGTTATTTATGATTTAAACATTTTATATTTTAGATACATTGTATACATGTTATTTTCATATTCAAGTAAATCAACAACAGTACAGTTACAAACTAATAAAATCGACACAGCCTAAATTAAATTCTCCAGAAAGAAATGCAATAAAACAGGATCATTACAACACATAGTAATAAATAAATTGTGAACGTTACCTATACAAATTATTATTGGGTCACGTTCCAAAAATAATGTCTCCAATATTGGATAAGTGATCGCTAATACAAGTTTTTACCACGCAATGTCCAGGAATATCAAACTCTTAAAGGTGATATGATCAGGTATTGTCATTCTTATTCTGAAAATTGAAAAATGACACCTGGACACGGGAATCGAACCAGGTGTCCAGGTGTCATTTTTCAATTTTCAGAATATGGTATCTATGAGGGACTATCCCCACTAAAATGCATTAACAATAGTTTCGGCTATTTGTTTCATTAATTGTCATTCTTGTCTATTAGTACAGATTTATATCAGATATATAATTTAAAAATAAATAAATAAATTAGTATCATTTTACTGAGGAAATAGAAAAGAGCGTTTATGCATCTAGATTCAATAAGGCTCACATGCTGATACAAACGTTTAAAAACATGATGAAAAGAAACATTTGTCTGTTATTTTGTTTCATCGTGTGTCATTCCAATTTGTCCCCATACTTTAAAATGAGTCACTGCACACTTGTCGACACAAGGTGGAACAAAAGCGATGACACATGATGACACACAGTGAAACACGTTGAAACAAAACAGCTGTCTTCCCAACTCCCTTGTTTCATTCAGTTTGTTTCACGATTCGTGAAAAATACGCCACTGCGCAAGTGCAAGTCGGGCAGTCGGGCCACGTGACGATAGTTTCCTTAAAATTGAGCTGTGTTGATCATTATTCTTTGGTTTGTGCTAGGAAATGACGAAAAAAGGCTACCGGTAATGGGTGCAGATACATGAATGTGTAATTTTCCAAAGAACACTTTTCAATTCCTTTTCATTAATAGGGTTAATCCAGTATCTCTTAATTTATATTTTCTCCTTTTTTACCAACCAATCCCAGGAAATTATAGCTAACACTTCATCAGTATCAATATCGCCAACATTACACGCTGCCATCTTATCACTGACTGAAAATTTTTGTTTCATTATATTTTTGTTTCATCAAGTTTCATTTGAAAAAATAATTGAAACATTTTTTCTGTCGTGGTTTCAAGGTGTTTCGTTTCATTATGTTTCGAAACGTTTTATGTCTGCGTGTATTCACCCTGCCTAACTGATCGACCATCATCAAAAGAGACTACATCATTTCCCGGTGTGAAATGATATGTTAGTTCCCAGGTGTGTATAAATAAACACTATATCTAGTTTTAAAATAGAGTATTTTTTATTCTTTAAAAAGAAAACTAAGCATTAAAGCATTTAAATAATGTATTTGAATATGTGGATTGTTGATAAGATAAAAAAATATATTTTTTAATGTACACCTTTATCTGATCGTTTTAAAGAAACTAAGAAAAATGCTAGTAATTTTTAAATAAAACTGTATGATGGCGTTACAAATTTAAAACTAATAAAACTACTAGAACAAATGAAGAGAATGTTGTAAGTGATAACTTAACCTATTCTACTCATTTATTGTATTTATTTAAACTTTGGAGATAATTGTCAACTTTCACGTCATAATCATGATTTTGTTGAAGGAGATGTATATTACCTGCAGGCTTTGGCGTTCATAGTACAATTATTTACTTTTAATAAAAGGATTTTTAGTCACTTAATACAAGTACAGCTTGAAAATAACCTTCTTAAGGAAACTTACAATCGTTAAAATGCTCCATTTTACGACCATGACACTTTTTGCTGTTTGTATTGGCTTCACTTAACGCCTAACTCTAAAATAACTCTTATCACATACGTTTTAATATTATTTATAAATTATTCCTATGTTATGTCATATTATTTAAATTTATCTTTAGTTTTATGAATATAATTTACTTAGTTGCGATCTTAGACTTATTTAATAGTCAATTTTGTTTAGTTGTAAGATAAAGCGGGGTCCTTAATTTGCCTATTAAACCCATATTATTATTATTATTATTACTATAGTAAACAAATTCAGAGATTTTATTAGCTCACTATGCTATCATTAATTAAATAAAACTATGCGTATAACAAACTGATCGGGGATGATTGTATTAGTTTTTATACGTATGAATAAAAAAAATTAAAACTGCATGCCAGCATGCTCAAGTCTATCAGTCAACTTGGAGTGCTATTTTGGACAGCTCTCTGTTGCCAATACTTTCACCAATCACAACAAAAAAACTCAATACAACAAACTGAAAAATTGGCTTAGATACGAGCTAAACCATCTCAGTGGTAAATCTTTGGATTACAAATCCAAAAGTACCGTGTTTTATTCCCATGTTCAGGTAGTGATCTTTCACTTAGATGGATACCATTATATAAGCCACCAGCCGGCTATAGGACCTTAAACAACGTTTTTTTATATTTTACTTTCAAAACTAGTTTTATTTCTATCATAAAAATCAGATGATGGTGTCAAGTTTATCGGCAACTTCAAACGGAAATCCAGCCCTTAGTAGAGGACTATACTTCGAGTTAAGTTTTTAAAGAAAAGGTAAAATTCAATTGGGAAGATCAAATTTTACGGAATAATTTTTAAAGGCTTGGTAGTTGCAACCATAGTGATTTTAAGGGCCAAGGCACTATAAATCCGTCATAATATAACGCTACAGTGTTCCCTTCCATGCTAGTTCTTGAATGATGGTAACGATATCCCGCAGAAGGAGGCGGAAGTTAAGGAGGTATCAAGTGAAAAAAGCGTCTACTCGTGATATAAGAAAGAAAGTCTAATGTTATAATTTTATTTTAGTATCCTTAAATTACAAGGGTAAATCTATAAGGTATAATCACGATTTTAGTTTGTTTCTAACTCAATGATATAACTTTTATTTTAAATGGGGTTTAAACGTGATCCGATTACACTTTTAATGTGTTTTTTGGGGGTATTTATAGTTTTATAGGTAACCTGGCGGTCTAGGGGTAAGGTGTCAGACTTCTGTGCTGGCGGCTGGCGTCAATCCTCGGCGCCGGCACAGATTTATCTGATTACTAAACCCTTCCGTCACATTTGACAAGACATCTTGTGAATGTGGGGAATGCCAGGCCTCCACCGTGGTTCGGATTCCACGTTAAACTGTAGGTCCTCCATTTCATATCACAATCACCCTACCATTACACATTAGCGTAAGTGCGTATAACCCGAACGGGTAGTAAGACGTGGTGCTAATAATAATAATAATATAGTTTTATAAATACAGATATTTATACCAATACACGTGTTACAAACTAGCTTAGTGTATTCTGGTGTATCTACTAATATATATCTATGATTGGAATTGAGTATGAACATGTAGGTAAAAATGATTATATTTTTTCATCACCTCATCTGGAATCGAATCAAGAACCCCCCAGACTTTTAAAATTCTTATTTAAGAACTAAGCTAAGAAGAGGGGTCACAACACAAGCCACATCCATAAAAGTGTTGGTTTGAAAAATATTAAACCAATAATAAGATTTGCACATTTGTTTCAAATCAAGTGTAGCTTATCGGCGTATATCATTAAACTTTAATTTAAATCAAAATCCCTCCCACCTCTTTTGATTCAGCCCCTTGTGAAAACAACACTCGTCTTAGCTGAGATTCAAACCAAGTGATTCGAGTTATTGGTCGAGTGCCTAAAGCCCAATAACCTTAATCCTTTTTGAAGTACAAACTATGATGGTTTTAGAACATGGTTGCTTAGCCAAACTATGGCACGCCATCAATCTGCTGATAGTTAAATTAACGAAGTTTTTAATTTGTCATAGACTTTTATAAATATTAATTATTTCCCTTATCCCACCGATTAGCTTAGTTTATCAATACGGTACAACGTTATTAAATTTTGGAACAACCGTTTAAATCTTACAATATAACAAGTATTTATGTATATTTATTTTATGGAGTGCTGTAAGAGGCACGATGGCTAGGTCATGGCCCCAAGTGTAGGCACGCAGCTTAATAGTTTGAGAATCAATGGTTTTAATAACACGCTGAAAATATACCGTAACGGTTCCAATTTTATTTTATTAGAATATATGATATTAAGACATATTAACTTATACAAAGTGTGTCAGTTACTTAGCTAACATATATGGATAAATTGTAAATTGGTTAGAGAATTAAGCGACGTGTCATATGGCCTAGTTTAATTTCAGATTATTTTTTAGTATGATTTAATATTCATGACTAAACTAGTCGTAGGATTGTTCGGTTTATTTTAGTTCTACGCAATCTGATCCTGGTTATCTAAGTTTGAAAATAATTTAATTATATTAATTTATTTATAAAATGCTTGTTAATAAGTTTAATACATCCTGCGTATCGAATTAGTTCAATGCCTAGCAATGAGCTAGAGTACAGAAAAAAATTACAGAATAAAAACAGTTACATATTTGAGAATTTGTATATTAACAGGTATAATGAATACATATTTGGTCTGCTTTTATAGAATATTATAAATATAGTAAATTTTTAAGTCTGAGGTTTGAAAATTTAATATTTCCGTGAATCTGTGTACCCTTTGGGGGAGTTACCGGATGGTGTGTTATAGGTCTCACTACACAGTCTTGGGATATTTCAATAATTATAACGATGCTTTTATAGAATATTATTAACATCTTGAATTTTTAAGAGTGAAGTTTGAAAATTTAATAATATTTCCGCGAGTCTGTGTGCCTTTTGGGGGAGTAACCGGATGGTGTGTTATAAGTCTCACTACACAGTCTTGGGATATTTCAATAATTATAACGATATTTTGATTATATTATCTAAGGCAGCAAAGCTGACGTCTTGTTTCTCCCAGCGCAGTTATTGTATTATTGTTACTGTCTAATATTAGGAAAGAGAATAAGAGATTAGTTATACCGATGAGAATGTTATAGGTTAAATATTTACAGATATATTTTTATTATATAAATATATATATAATTTATTTTAATTTGTGAATGTGTGAACGCTATTATGACATTTTTACTGTTTAATACATAACTATCTTCAGTAATATATTTGAATAAACTTCTCAAAACACAAGAACGGTTTTTGGTCTATACAACAAACCCTGTTAGTTTGACAAGCAAGAAATTTGACTTGGACAAATTTTCTCCTGTCTATGACGAATATTATATACTAAAGATAAGCTGAATATCAATGTTGATCCTCACACTTATTTATTTTATAAAATCGCAATGCAATTAGATTCTCTTTTGTTTAGATAAGTTTAAACTAGCTAAATTGATATTACGCTTGTGACTACAAACACAGGAAGGGCAAATAAAATATAGTTTATAATTAAATATTTGTAGCGGAGGTTTAAATAATTAATCAGTATGCACCAGAAGTAGCATATATTACACTTTCAAAGGCTATGGTGTTAAAAAAAGGTATTTGTATTTAAAGGATTGAATTATACTGGTAGCACGCTTCTGTTGTAGAATTATCCAAACCCTAAGACGTCATTCCTTCAATAGACTAGACTGCCTAGGACGAGGATAATGCAGTTAAAATACTTGTCAGGTTTACATATATAAATTGTTTCCCAAACTCCTTCGACTCAAATATGGATACACTTTCTCTAAATTCAAACTTATTAATACCTAACACACTCTCTTAATTGGTACTTATGCATACAAGCAGAAGAGGTAGTAAGAATCTGTGCTAAATAATAATACTGGCAAGGCTTTTTTTTAGCACCACGTCTTCCTATCTGTTCCAAATACACGCTTATGAGTTGGGATTAGAAATGTGAATTTAAAGTAATTGTACATAAAATTGCGTGGATGGAAAGTTGAAAACCACTGTAGAATGACCACACACAGTATACATGACCTTTTCGTCAGCAGTCAATTATATCACTAGAGGAACACCTCAGACCATGCGGTCAGCGAAATAGTCTTATAAAGATAATATATATACATATTTTGAATTAATTTAAAAAGGTATTGGGAACAATAAAGTAACTAACTAGAAACAAAGTTTTGAGAGTTAGGTTTGTTTGGTAAGGAGAAAATAAAGTTAAATGAGTATTATCAACTTGTTGCTTTAATTTTTTTATTATTTAATTTACTATCCAATATGACCAATTGATGCGGAGCTCTACTATTTATTATATATGACTTTAGTATAATTTGATTCTAAGTGCCTAAATCGCTATTGGTTGCACTTTGAAAGCATCAAGTGATCCGGTCTCAATCCATTCCTCAAGTGTAAAGTGTCTAATAATCAAGTATATATATATATAATATAGGATATCATATTTAGAAAACCGAGATCAGTTCAAATACTTAGGAAATCTGCTGACAAAGGATTCCTACTACACCAAGGAATTTAGGTAAAGGGTCGCCATGGTGAAGAAAGCTTTCAACAAGAATAGCTTACTGTTGACAAGCAAGTTGAGTTTGGAACTGAAGAAGAAACATATGAAATGCTACATTTGGAGCAACGTTCTGTTTGGAGCAGAAATTTGGACTCTCGGAAATATTGAAAAGAAATAATTGGAAAGTTTTGAAATGTGGTGCCGGAGAATACTTGAGAAGATCAGGTGAACGGACAAGGTGACATACGAAGTCCTAAGAAGAGAGAGTGAGAATATGTTTCGGTGCAAAGCAAACTGGGTAGGACACATCCGTAGGAGGAACTGTATTCTGCATTAAGTCATAGAAGGAAAGGTTGAGGGGAAAAGGAGCAAACGAGGAAGTGGGATTAAAATATTAGATGACTTGAAGGAAAGAAGAAAATTCTAGGAGCTTAAAGAGGAGGCAAAGGTGATCAAAGTTCACTGAAAAATGGAATGTACTTGTCGTAAGACAGAACACCTAATGATGATGATAATAATAATCAAAGTAAGTAGAACTCTCTCTAACAAGTGTATAAACCAGTCTACGTAGCAGCAACGGGGAACAATTTGGTTTAAAGATAGTCTAGTCCGAAGTAACCTGAAGAAGGTTCTATTGATTGTAAGAAAGCCCGAGGAGGTAGGTATAAAACTTTTTTTTTTAGAAAGGAGCGTATAAAGAGTAGGGGGTTGAAAGAAAGAAGAATCATCCTAGAAGAAAATAGGAGGATTCAGCATCAAAAGGTGTTCCGAGAGTGATCCATGTCCAATGAAAACAACCCAAGGAAAATCTGGGATCAGTTGATAAACTAACCGGTTTTCTTTCCATGGACGTCTTTGAGGAAAGCCCCCTCGAACGTTAGAAACCCCAAGGCTTCACTTAAGTTTAAAAAAAGAAAATTCTTGTCTTAGTGCTTCCTTCCGTTTACGGACCACATGTTATTCACTTGATTCTTTTTACTTATAAAAGACGGAGATTTTTTTAAATGGAAACACACGTATATAAGAAGTAAACAAAGTGATTTTTTTTACTGTACCCGCTTTTTTTAAGGAAATAAGAAAGCATTTATTAAATATTTTCGTTGCATTAGGACTTGTAAACCAGCATGACGGAAAAATATTTTGCTAGTGGTTTGTCGAGTAAAAAAATATTTTTTATCTTGAGATGGTCCTAGTTTATACATAACAAATAATTATTAATTAAACAGCCTATTATTTTAAATATAATTATTCATTTATCAACATTACTTATGTATTAATGTACAGAATACAACCAACACGTAAACAGTTCTTGTGTTTTCCAAAAATAATATAAAAATGTTTTATTATTTTATTAGTATTTGTATTATTGTTATTATATATTAATGATTTGCAATTATTTGTAACAAACTTAGAGAACTATTTACTTTAAATTTAATTGAGAATCAATTTTAAAATTTCAAAAATAAAATTTAAATAAAAATAAAAATAATTGACTTCTACTTATAAATAACATGCTTTATGAATGGGTACATTTCAACTTATCTAACGGGTAAATTTCAAACCAACTTAAATATCAACTTTAAAAGCAAGAGTAAATCTGGGTGGGTGTAAGCCATGTTATATTATGCACGAAATATGTGTCACATTCCATTTTATGTCAGTTAAAAGATTATATCTAAACATAACTTTTTACATTTAATGGAGTGTTTAGCTCGTTGCTCCTTAAGAATTAACATTTAATCTTTCTAAGGGGGATATAAACAATCTGCAATTATACACTTCATCCAAAATACGTAAATCGAGAAAATTAACATATTATCTGATGGCTTTCACCTACTGATTAACATTTTAAAGAAACACATATTTACGTATAGTAACATTAATAACTTATTTGTTAAACACACACATTTCAAAACCATTATTTGTTAGGGCAGTTAAAAACATATTAAAAATTAATAATTGAATGAATTTAAAATTTGTATTGAAAGCTTTCATAGTGGTATTTATATATTTGACTTATATTTCTACCTAAATTTTGTGTGTCTAATTTTTAAGTGACGATTTACTGTCGTAACATATGATCGAGACACTACCATTGGCAATGAAATCTTATAAAATAATAATCTTTCAAAATAATTATCCAAAATACTGATTATTGTAATTATTCAAATGTGAATAAATATGTAGTTATATTTACTAAATGTGGACTTAGTAATGGGAATAAATTATATTACGTCAAAATATATACGTAAACAAACATTTACTTAAAATCATTATAAGTAGGCAGCAGTGAATTTTTATAATCCCCTTTTTACTGTAGCACCCTCTCATAAACTCAAAATTTTATATAGTACTATCACCTTAAGCAAACATTTTAAATGCTCTCTCATGTGCACAATCCTCAATACTTCATTTTAAAAGTATCTTAAAGCACAGCATTCTTTAAACATTATTCTAAATACCATTTAAATTGCATCATATACTATTTTCTTAAAGTTTTTTTTTAAAAGAATACAGTTCCATTGTAAGCTTTTAAAAAGTGAGCCACTCACTTGTATACCTTTAAAGTGCACCATCTTCTTTTCCTATGTTTTTAGATAGGTACTCCAGTTTAAAGGGAGTAATATATAACCGTACGCTCTTGTTTAGTGCCTTTTAAAGTATACTAAAGTTTTACAGACACACATAATATGTGAAACATTATATCTCACAAAGTTGAGTGATTTTCTTCACGCTTTCAAATTTGAACTCGCTTGCCCACCAGTAACAGACATAGCTTTATCTGGCAGTCGTGTAATTACTGCCCCTCCCTGACGTCCTCCCAAGAACTGAAGACTTTCTCGGGAGGAGGCATGATGACACCGCAGAAACTGTGGAGAAAGGATGCCTCATATCCGGCAGGATTCTAAAGGGCAAGGGATTATCGCGTCGCTCCAGCCAAATAGGAAGGAGTCCGCTGGATCATGGCAGACAGTCTCTCTTAAGAGAGAGCATTCACGAGGAACAGAGTAGAACATTGTCAGGAAAGTATCAGGGATGAAGAAGATCTGAGAATAGAAGAAGAATCTTTTTTTATTACTACTCAATGGACAACGTTGGCCCAAAGAGAGTTTGTCTGAATTCTACTATGAAAATCCGAGTTTCAATGGCTGCTCATCTGCCACTGAGATATAGAATTTGAACATGGAGATTTTCAACCCTATTTCAAAATAAATACCAGTTTATTGCTTCAGCGTACTTCAAGAGGAGTGGTTCCTGTTCTAATGAAAGGAACTTTCGCTAATGTGGATCAATAAAACGAGTTCAACTGTGGACGTTTCTTTTACAACTCAAATGAAAGCTTATATTTACTCATTAAGTAGACTGAGATCAACATTTAAACATGTTTACATTAATTAAATTTCATCGTGAATTCTAAAGACGTAAAAAAAATTGCACCGTGCAAGGCCCTACAGTGAATGTATTTATAAAAACATGCTAAATGTCTCAAATTGCAATAAATTTAGCCGAATAATTTTTTGTATATGTTTAGTTTATTATACAAATAAAACCTTATTGGAGTTCATCCCAATTATATAACCTAAATTTAATTTTAATAACACGCGCATTATCTGAAATGGTAGAAAGACGCGTTGATAAAAAATCATTATTAACTCTCTTTATCCCTCTTTGCTTTAAATTTAAATCTTTAGAACTCTACATCAAATTTGCCCTTTGTTTTTAAAACGCAAACAAAATTTTCTGACTTTTTGAATAGTTAGTAGATCTTCTTATATGAATTAATACGCCAAGATAAGTGCTGTAGAATAATTGCCACTTTTAACAGTTTCAAGATAAATAATAAATGACTTCCTATTGGTGCAGGCAGCTCTAAATTTATTTTCAGTAAACCTTTATTAGTGTCAAGTCAATTTTACCTATTAACAAACGTTAAATCTAATTTTGATGTTTTTCTTGCATCGTGTTTTAATGCTCAACCAGGCTAACTACATGTTTATATTCACACTAATAATATTGGGATGAGTATGGTAGAATTAAGAGGAAATGTACCCTCACTTGCATGGAGTTGGAGCAGAAAACCCTTTAAGTAAAGGTGGAAAAAACCATTTAATAATAAAAGCATAATACATTCGGAACGGATCTAAACCCTTATCTTATCATCACCAGAAAACCAGAAAATACTTGGCAAACTATTTTTAGTGATTGTTGTTACCTTGATCTTCTTACGAGTGGAATTTGAATTTATTTTTTAGAAAATAAAAGCAATTTTCTTGTTGTCAACATTGGCGATATGTTACTTTATGATTATAATTATTTTATAACTAATTATTGATATCTATCAAACATGTTAGTTGTAAATAATATGTAGGCCTACATACGTGTTACACGTGAACGTACAGTGTGGGCCGGAAGCAATTAAGACGATATAATATGCCGAGAAAAGTGATAGACAATGTACTGAAGTTTTCCTGACGTCCGGTGGAGCTCACCTGAATGATAATATCCTCAAAATTGATAAAATGTAGTATGCAGTTTGATTTTGTTCAGCTAGTGAATATTTAATTTTCAATTAAAGTGTTAATTGTCAAGTTATTAATCTTCCAATTGTTTCAACCACACCATATATATCTAGTAACTTTTTATAGCTGTCAGATAAAGCCCTTCCCATTAAAATTGGGATATAGTTATTGATAGGGAACATTACCTATTAAACCAGCGAGGAAGACCACACCAGGAATACATGCACCAGATCAAGTCGGGGGTGGATGTGTGACTTACCAGGAGATAAAAAGGGAGGCAATAAGAAAAGAGGAACGGAGAATTGCTGCTAATCAATCCTCGGGTTGAGAACCAAAGAAGGAAAAGCATACTTATACCTGAAACCAAGCTTTAGAATTTGATAGGCAAATGCGAAACAAACAATTGTGATACTAAACTAGTAAACATATTAAATACATTTATAAGACGTTTCTTCCACACATTTATTTTAGTGAGACATTGGTAAAGCTAGTACTGAAAATGTAGTTCAGCTATTCTAGCAAGAAAACAACATCAATTTGTCTGTTTTATTATTCTTTTTAAGAATCTGTAAAATGTGCGAAAGCGGAGGAGCGAAAAAGGTTACGGTTAACTCCGGAAGGAGTAACTGCGCGAATAAAAGACTTAGAACAAACAATTAGTGTTTCAAGGAACTGTTATTTCGTAAGAAGAGAAAATTACTTTTTTTCAAAATAAATAGTTTAGCTGGTTAAAATATCAGTTTAATTTAATTTAAAGATTTTACCATGTATCAGAATGACTTGATATGTTTTATAATAGGAATGTACAGTACGTTAAATATCCAACATAGCTGAATATAAAATAGCCTTAGGGTTTTTGTGTCTTCCTCTCGTTAAACATTTTTGAATTTCTTTTTTTCGGTGCTAATTGGCACTTTTATGCCGATGAGTCTTAAATGCCCAAATAATAATTCATGATCAGCTTCCCACAATGAACCATCTCTTAGTTTTGTTCCCATTGTATTCTTAGTTAGATCTGTAATGGGGTTACAAGTAAAGCTTGTCGTCTAGTTTCCCGGTTACGGGTAAGTCTGAGTTTGAATCCCGTGCGAGTGTAATCAGGGTATTTTAATATGAATAGTTTCCCACTCTACCTCAACTAAAATTCTACCTTCCTCCTCCCTACCTCAAAAGATAATATATTTATATAATAACCCATATTACGGTTGATAAAACCGATACATTAGATACACAATTACCTTTAAGACAGGAATTTTACTGTGGCACAACTTTGTGATTCTTTATTTGAAAAGAGAAAAATCGCGTTTAGTGAAGTACTAGTTAATTTCAAAAGGGTTAATTTTCAATTTATTATTTTGAAGTATGGTAAAATGGTATTCCAGATACCAGTCTCGCTGTTTTCTGATGATCACTAGAAAATACAACAATACAATACGATGAGTGGATCAAGCTGTATTACTTACTATTAATTAAGAGCTATCCGTATCACTGCCAATCAACCGGGATATTAGATTGTGACATGTTAAAACAAACTGGTAGGTGTGTGAAAATACCTTTCCAGGCAAAATTGATGGTTCTTTTCGCTCTCACTCATAGAAATTCTCGTGTGCTTATATAATCAGATGGTTTATAAAGTGCAGGTTAAATACCTCTAATAAATAAAATAAATAAATAAGAAATGCTGAAAATAGTATCAGCAGAGACTATATTTGAACTTAAAGTGATAAAAAAAATTACCTACAAAATTATTAAAACAAACATAGAAATATAACCATAAACCCGTAAAGAATGTATTCGACTAATTCAAACAGCCATTTTACAAATGAAAACTAAAAATCATATATGCAATGAAAGACCTCTAAAATCCTAACATTTGGCATTCAACCAAATTTAATATTGACTTACAAATATGTGCTTAGGAAGTAGTAGGTAACCCCTGTACAGCTTAGTTGCAGTGGCATAAAAGCAAAGAGTAAATAGATTTAATAGGCTTAGTTACATTCTTATTCCGACAAGTGTGTGTTGGAAAATTGTGTGTTTGAGTATTTTTGCATTTATAAAGTGTTTATAATATTTAAAATATACTTATTTAACTCAAATGTCTTCTTAAATTGACTATAAAATTATGCACATAACAAAAATATTAATTGAAGTTATCAAACTACTAAAAACTACCAAAAAAGACTTATAAAAAGCGTTTACACAAACAGCAGATCATAAAAACAATGTTTGTACATATGAGCATTTTCTGTGATGTATTAAAAAGAAACCTGATACGTCAACAAAATCTGGGATCTGAATGTCATTACCACTTTCACGTAGCCTCGGCTTATTGAAACTTTGTATAATACATTCTCGTCCATCCTAATATTCCCTCTCTATTTCAAAACAATGCTAAGCAAACACATGATTCTCATCTTGTTAAGTTCTCTCGCAAATATAGTGTTATATTTCTCTGACGTTTTTGTTTGTCTAAATACGTAGCTTCAACGTATAATTATGAACATAGAAATGGCCAAATTACTTTATGTTCTTAAATCAGCTTCATAATACTCTTAATTATAATTATAATTATTATCATAGCGATAACCATAATTTATTAAGAGTTGCACATGTATTTTAATAATTTATAACCCGCCTTGGTGGCGTAGTTGGCTAACGCGCTAGTCGTGTTGAGCTCGACCGCCGAGGACGGGGAGATCGAGGTTCGAATCTCGGTCGGGTGAGCTGGGGGTGGTTTTTCATAAATGGTATTCCACTCTCCATCTACGCAATAGCGGGTTCACTTCCTCTTATTCAACCTTCCCAATTCCTAATCCATTAGCGTAATTAGTACTTAAAAGAGTATAACCCGAACGGGTATTAAGACTCAGTGCTAAATAATATACCCTAATTATAATAATAATTTATATTTTAGACGCATTTTAATATTAATTGTTATTGGGAATATTTCCTGAATTAGCTCTGTATATTAGATTATCTATAATATTTTTAGAAAGGTAGTGTTTTTAGTGAGATTAACACTTTACTTGAAGAATTTATTGTATTATTATTATTATTATTATTATTATTATTATTATTATTATTATTAGCACCGCGTCTTACTACCCGTTCGGGTTATACGCACTTTCGCTAATGTGTAATGGTAGGGTGATTGCGAGATGAAATGAAGGACCTACAGTTTGACGTTGAATCCGAACCACGACGGAGGCACAAGTTGTGATTAATACACGTCTTCTCAGAGGTGAAGGAATGGTTTGGTAATCAGATAAATCTATGCCAGGACCTAGGATTGAACCCCTGCCGCCAGCACAGAGGTCTGACACCTTACCCCTAGACCACCAGGTCACCCAATTTATTGTAAAAACTGATCAAAATTAAATGTTTTAAATTTTTTTTCTGAGATATGGATACTTAATTACTATTAAAGAGTGATATAATATAGTATTTAATTATTAATGTATTTAAACTTTAATCCCACCATGATTATTAAGTGCTCCAGGAGGAGATTTTTTCCTCATTATCATCTTACCAACCGTTCGATCAATTCACATACTCACAATAATAGTGTAAGGATGACGAAAGTAAAATTTAGAGGAACTGTAACTGCATTTGCATTGAGAGATAGTGAGAACATTGAAGGAAAATGCTTCCTCTGTTAATTCAGCCGGGTTTTGAACTCCAACAATCCCATCACCGGAAAACCAGATAATAGTAAGTATATGGCGCCTTTTACCACGGGTACACCTATACGATATTTGTTTTAATTCAAATTAAACTTCAAACCACTCCCCTCGTTTGATAAAACGATATTTAAACTCCCAACTGAGACTAAAACACAAATATCGTGAATAATTATTCACATAAGAGGTCAAAACTGACGTCGTAGTCTTGTACAAACAATTTTAAACATTGTACAGATTCTTCAGCATGAGCGGGCACGTGGATTAAATCCCAGTCTTGCCTTAGTTTTAAGTTGATAGGGAGGCCAAGGTTTGAAATCCGGTCGGGTGTACTGTTTGTGGTATCTTCTTAATAGTTTTCTACACTACCTACACGCAAATTAGGTATACTTCCCCTGAATTACAAGTCTATCGTATCTATTATATTATCAAAAAAATCCTAGAGTTCCGGATGGTTAATAGGAAGGGTGGTGGGTAGAAGTTATATTAATTGACATATCATTTGGAGTAAGGCATTCTGCCACAGAAACCCAAAACGTGAATTGCCTCTAACCCATAGTAGCATTCGACCTTATAACGTAACTTTATATTAACGAAAATATAGTATTTTTTTATAACGGATTAAAAAAATCGTTCGTTGAGCGAATGTACCGACATGTGTTACTCTTAACGTTCTTCAACTGATGATTTATGAAAGTTTACGCCTCGGTGATAGAAGGTAAGCTATAGTCGGTGACAATCCACGCGTGACGCCACCACGTATAAATCTACCTCCCTCACCCCCTTCCTCAGACAGACGCGCCTCCGAGTCCATCTGCCACCACTTCCGGCTCATCCCGGAGACCTAGGAGTTTCCGTTTCCGGAGTAACCCGCTTTTGGGAGCGTGCCTTAGATACCATGCGACTTGCATTAGCCGCGGTCACACCCCCTTACCATCAGGGGAATATCCAAGGTCGTGGATATGTATCACGTGGAGGGGTATTATCGCGCTAGCCTGGAATTATTTTCTAGAAATTCAAATTGATGTTGAGTTGGGTTGCATCTTAGTTCGCAGAGTTTGAGTTTTTCTCCCTCAACTCTTTTGAACTGCTCACTGATTCCTTTAATTATGGTATCTCGGCGATGAGTAAGAGGAATCTTTCTTACTTCCTGCTGCTCTTATCTCCAACGTTGGTTACCTGAGCGCCTCCTTTCTTGACTAAAGTTAATCTTTATCAATTCCAAATGTTCCGATATTACCAGATATGGTGATTAACTATTGTTATTGAACCTTTATTATTTAATTTTATACAGATCATTTGACTTAATCACACATCTTACAATTAATATAAATATTGTCTCATACATGTTTTATTATGTAATATATTCATATTACTTTATCAAATTAATTCAATTAAAATATTACTAATATTTTATTCTATCAGAAGTAACCGGTGCTACCCCAGGAAACAGAATGACAGACAGAAAAAAATATCTTAATTTTATTTCGTCCGACCCATTTTTTTATGAATTAAAAATCTATAATAAAAATTTAAAATTTCTGCTTTAAGGTGCATATGTTTGTGCTTGTAATTTTAAAATTTCTGCCCTGTGCCTTAGGGGAATATCGCGCCATGCTCTTAGCAGATAAAGTCTTCAGTTTAAAAAATATTACTAATAGTATTGTACTAAATTTATTTAGATAAAAATTGAAAATTAATTTAATAGCTGTGTCATCCATAATAGACTCACCCATCGACCCTTTAAAACCCTTTAAATACACTTTTTTTAAAGGGTAGAATGACTATCAAGTTAAAATAGCTACGTGTCGATTTTGTATAATATTTTCTTTGGAAAAATCCATTTAATTTTTTTTACAAAAACTTTAAACATTTTATAGAGCGTCACTTCTCTTTATATCTCCTTCAAAATAACAACATTTTGTTTTTAAAGTTAAGGGACAAAGTTTGTTTGTGAAGTTATAAAAAAAAATTGGCCATTAAAAGTAATTCTGGTTACTCAGTTCTTATTAGTTGTCTGGAAGTTTACAAGTTTGCTGGTAGTTTCCAGTTTTACTGGTAATTTACAAGTTTGATGGTAGTATACAAGTTAGTTCCGGTTTTTTAATGTGAACTTCAATCCAGTAACAAATAAGGCTTACTGGACCACACCGATAAATCATGTAGGATGATAAATGGAAACTTTACCTTTATATTTTAACTTGTCTGTGACTTCTTAAAAAACAGTTTTTTCAATAATATTAATATTGGAACTACATCTCGTGCAATATATGAATTTGTAAATAAAACAAACTTTCAACAATATTTTCTATTCAATATTTATTACATTATAATGTTTTATATTACTACTGTTTCTGGCTATTTGAATTTAAATTACATTATGATGAGGAAGGTAGAATTTACAGGCAAGGCATTCGTATTTGCATGGAGGGAAATTTATAAGCCATTTAGGAAATAAGATATTCAGAACATCTCATCAGTTTTAGAACCCAGACCCTCCTATCACTAAAAAAATCTACTAGATGAACTTGACGTTTAATCTGCGTGCACGTATTTACAACTGTACAGTACAATATTTAAACATATATTGGTAGTATTCATAGGCATATCATAACGACAGTTGTGTGTCTTTATGTCAATATAAAGTTTAATTATACATATCTAATAGACCCCTAACAAAGTGTTAATTATATTTTCGAATAAAAATAATTAATAAAATACACTGTATACTGAGTTAAGGGTCCTGAGTTTGGCTCCCAGAATGGCCGAAAAATGTATCATTGATGAAATGTGGGATTATTCTTTAA
The DNA here is from genome assembly GCA_902141385.1 of Timema californicum. Taxonomy (NCBI): domain Eukaryota; kingdom Metazoa; phylum Arthropoda; class Insecta; order Phasmatodea; family Timematidae; genus Timema; species Timema californicum. Next base: position 55,973 of record CABFOW010000249.1, read on the forward strand.
CGGTGATTAATTAATGTTCGAGGACTGGATGTTGTGCATGTTCTAGTCTTAAGTTAGGTTATAAGTCACAAGAATATACGACAGGCCTAGCAGGCCGGTAGTGGAAGATATATGGCTTGATTAATGAACTGACCAAGACAGAGGCTGGAAACAATAATTATTAAAATTATTATTATTATTATTATTATTATTAATGCTTGTAAATACTAAATCTCTTTTCAAATTATATCGTCCCAGAGTGTATACTAAGTTATTGTACATCCTATATCCTCCGAGAATTTATACTGAGCTACTATCCATACTATATACTTCCAAAGTGTATGCTGGGTTAATGTCTATCTTAAATGCTCTGAGAGTTTATGCAGAGATACTTTTCATACTCTATCCTTCCAGAGTGTATTATATGTTACTGTACATCTTATATCCTCCGAGAGTGTATGCTGAGCTCCTGTCCATCCTATATCTTCCCAGAGTGTATTCTGAGCTCCTGTCCATCCTATATCTTCCCAGATTGTATGCTGAGCTACTGTCAATACTAAATCCTCCCAGTGTGTATGCTGAGCTCCTGTCCATCTTATATCTTCCCAGAGTGTATGCTGAGCTCCTGTCCATCCTATATCTTCCCAGAGTGTATGCTGAGCTCCTGTCCACCCTATATCCTCCGAGAGTGTATTCTGAGTTAGTGTCCATTCTATACTATATCTTCCCAGAGTGTATGATGAGATCCTGTCCATCCTATATCCTCCGAGAGTGTATTCTGAATTACTGTCCCACCTATATCCTCCTAGAGTGTTTGCTGAGTTACTGCCCATCCTATATCCTCCCAGAGTTTATGCTGAGTTACTGTCCATTCTATGCCTTCCTAGTTAATCCCATTGATTACACGAGGTGATATCAATAGTGCGTCAATAATGATTTTGCCGGTAACAAGTTAATACAGGCGTGCTAATCAACATCAAATACAGTCCCGTTGATATATATACTGGACCTAGGCAATATGCTATACAGCAAGGATATTTGAGATCCCGATAACGCCCGTCTGATGGTTAATTACTCAGTGATACTCTGTACTCCCCCTGTTTCCCCCATGATTGAACCTTTGACTAGCTAACCACCCAAATCTCAGAATCCCGATTGATCAAGGGTTGATGTCAACCGATTGGTGTGTTCCCTTGTTGAGTGGCCTTGCTTAACTCATGCTGTCACGACATGAACGACATCTGTTGTACTGTCAGAGTGCTTGTAAAAACAAATATTCTGTGTCAAATTTGTATTAAAATTACTTTCGAATAATCATAGTTGCAACAAAATGAAGATCAGCATTTAAAAAATAAAATTACTTCCACGTAAACAATACTTGGTCGAATAACAACTATATTTATTTTCGAATGGTTATGGTTAAACAACACTTCCGCAAAGACCTATCTTATTTCTAGAAGGCATTAGTTTAGTTTTTAGTGGTGACTTAATGGTTTTGAATATTTTAAGGTTTTGTAATGGGAATGATCTGCGGGTCCTTTCGTAATTATTGAGACCTGAGTGCCACTTCACTCAACTGCGAATGTTTGGTGATGACTAATAAACTCTTAGATCCTATTTATTTAACTCCCCTTTAAGACTCTAAGGATTTGAGCGCTACTGCCCTTAAGTGTGAATGTGTGATTAATCGCTGGGTATGGATTTGTATAATATATCATATTTTTTGGTACATCACAGAAAATGTTAACATGCACATAAAATCTGCAATGGATGGGAAAACTATTTTTCACAGAAAAATTTTGAATTTCTGATATTTTGGATTATTGGTATTATTTTATTGGTTTGCGTCAATTTTTGTCAATTTTAACACTTTACTAAGCATATTTTAGAATATTTTTTAAAAATATACCTTGAATAAGTATATCATTTTTAATGAAATCGATATTTAATGAATGCATAAATACTTAAACATAACTTTTTTAAACATACAGTTGTTGGAATGAGAATCCAATGAACTTCCATTTGTCTTCACGGTTTCAAAATACACATTTATGGCTAGACACTGTAATTAATCTATATATGGTTGCATTGGGAGGTTGAAGCAGGTAATTGTAAACAAATATTAAATTTATTGAGATTCAAGAGTTTATTAGTTAAGGCCTTTAGGATTTTTAATCGCATATGTATATCATGTATACTAATTTTGGTTGGAGGAATAGTTTAAAAAAATAGAACATATTAATTATTATAGGCCAAAATTGATAAAAAATTTCTTTTTAAATTTAGTAGCTACCAGATACTGTTCTTTTGCCAAAACCAAAATGTAGTTTCCATTTTCAAAGTGCGTGTTTAATTTTGTATTGTGTGGGGGTGTGAATTTTTTTTAGAATTGAAAGTCATTTCAGATCATTTTAGGTCATTTTATAGGTCTTTAAATACATTGAAAACCTTACTTAAAGAAACAAATTGATATTTGTATTATATATAACTTTTATACATTTATTTTAGAGTTTATGCAGTTATAAATGGAGAATTCACATTATAAAAATGTAATTTGTAATCTTAAGAAATACGTCTATTCCACACTTATAATATTAGGCTTCATAGTAACTATGATATTAATAGTGATTATGTTAGCGTCAATTACATGAGCTCAACTATTAAAATCTACCTTGTAGAATACATAATAAATTTATAATTTCTGAAATGAAAGATTAAGATCGAAGTGTCTATAAAATTAGTACTCGATTGAATTGAATATAATTTCACAAAATTTTAAATAATTTTTTCCTTTCAATTGTCAGTTTGTCTATTTCTGTGAGTATACATACACATTCCACATGTCGCAAATTACAAAAAATTGATCCCAATACTAATATTATACACTCTTCGACTGTTATCATAAGCGATCTATACTGAGATTTTTTATTGGTATTCCGGTCATTTAAATTTGATAGAATCTACCTTGGTGGCCACATTGTCTAAGGCGGTGATCTAGCAGTAGACTATACTGCCGATGATGAGATCGAGATTTGAATATCATTCGGGTGTTATGAAGGTGATTTTTCTCAAATGGTTTTTCTTTCTCTCTCCAAGCAAATATGGATAATCTTCCTCTAAATATAACCTTCCTAATCCCTAAAACTGCTAGCGTGGTTAGTACATAACGTATAATCTGAACGTGTTGTAAAACGCAATGATAAAAAAAATTATACAAAATTTGTATAGCCTAGATTTCTTACTATTACACTTAGGTAATCTTATGTCAAAAATACACTTGACCTTAGATATTGGGTCAATCATTCCATAGACCTAATTTTTTATTTTCGGTGACTGGTTCAGAGATAGGTGTTATTAATCTAAATGTTAGAGACTCGTTTGGAAAAATTTGGAATCAAATTAAAAATACATTTTGGGTCAATTTATCCCCCCCCCCTCAAACTTCTTTTTACAATATTTTGTTTTTTAAATCGTAGGCTATTTCAAACACCTTTTATTCTCAAAATAAAAATTCAGCATAAAATAGTTTGAAGACAAATTAGTATTTTCTATTAATATAACCATTTTGTTTCAAGTATTTCCTTCAAAACATTAAAAAAAATTGCTTTCTTAGTTTTTCCAAGTATTTTGATTTGCAATCCATCCCGTAACTGATAGGCAGCCTCTTTTAAGAAGAAATAATTTTGGTGCTCGGTGGTTTTATTTTCTATTTGGGATGTCCACATATTAACACTAAAAACAGCCCTCAATAAACTTGACCACTACTCAAACCCCTATCTTATTGTCACCGGCATCATTGTATATTGTGAGTGATGACTTAGACCATTCGATCATTTATAGAGGTATAGAGGTAGTAGTTGTATTCGGATAGGGGTTCGATTCTATAGCCAGGTTTGTTTTATCATATTCTTTGTGTTTATTGTGTGGCACACGCCGTTAGGTTAGCTTGTGATTTTTTAGGGTCTACTGTAAAATACTGTGCATAGAATGTACAGATTAAATGAAATATCTATTAATATGCCTATATATTTTACTACATTAAGGATAGATTCTAACTAGCTAACATTCCCTAAGTAGCTTAGCCATATTTGTGGCTACGAGGGATAAGGTGTCAATCTTGTCTGTATGTTCTGCGGTGAAGGTAAGTCTGAGGTTCGAATCCCGACTGGTTTTACTAAGAGTGTTTTTTCTATATGGTTTACCATTCAAATACCGGTAAATATTATTTCAATTACATATTTTAATTTCTAAAATATAATAATAGTTAAAATTTTGATAGTCTGGACTAGTACTAATGCGCGGCGCTAAAAAAAAATCCATCCAACCATGTCAAATGAAATGTACTTATTATTATCATCACGTTGCTAAAGGAAGTATTTCGCTGAACAATCTACTCAATTTATGGAGGAGGAAAACTTTGTGTCGATGAGCCATTTTTTTTTATTTAATAAACTTAGTTGTCGAAACATTTTTTTAAAAGAAAGTAGAAAAACGTTTTAAATATTCGTGGAAGATTTAGCATAACATAAATAATGAAAATACATCTTAACGTCAGTCCGAAACTTTTCTATGTTCTTTCTTTTTTTTTCTTTTTCTGGGGAAGATATTCACAGAGAAACTGTTAATCTTGGGACGCTCACTTTCCTTTCTAACTTTATTTTCTTTCTTTCTCTTTATAACTCTTCAAAATAAAATAAGTTTTCCTTATAATTTTGTAAAAAAATACAAAAGACAAAGTTAAACCCATCTCTTTCTTTAGGTATTACAATCCTTACCCTTTAAGCTTGATCTTAATTCAAAATATAAGCATAACTAAACATTTGCTGATAATTTAATGTATAATTTTGTTTGAATATTATATAAATAATACTAGAGAATCACACTAACCATACTGTTTTTATGAATGTTATTTATATTATATGCTCACGTATGTGAGCACAAAAAAAAACAGAAGTATTTGTATCGTCTGGTATTGTATTCCAGTGATGGGGATGTCAAGGTCCGAATCTCACCTTATTGCATCGGGAGTGGATTATCTATCATATGCGATTAATCACTGTGGTCTTCCTCTACATTCTCCACGCTAATGTGGGTGTATTCCGCTTAACGCACCCACTAAATATAGTCCCCATAGAATAAGCCATAAATAACCCTTGTATATTATAGTTAATGTATACATTTTATTTCCTAAATCTTATATGAATAAATATTAGCAATATCATAAATAGATAGGCTAAATATTTATATTGGTATTATATGTATAGCATATGTATATAAGTAACATATTTATGTGGGAATATAATATATGTTTATTTATACGGCTAAATTTTTACATGGGTATAATACATATATTTACATAGGGGTCTTAGCGCACTTTTGTAAGTGCGGCAATGTAATTTCGAGATCATAATGTCATTAATTAAATTAATTAAGTAAATCCTAAATATATACATAATATAACATATATTAACTTTAATTAACGTAATATTTACAGTATTAACTGTAATACACCAAGATAATTTACAGCTCTATTTATGTCTATATAATTTTATTTATTTTGACAAATTCCTACTCTTAAAATATTTAGACGTTATAGGTAATAAATTATTTAAAGGAAGGTTAGTAGAATTTTAATTATGTTAAAATGTGATCTTATATTAGTAAAGCTTGACTCGCTGACTAACGTATACGTTTAGGATAATTTAAAGCTGTCACAGATTATTAAATATTATAAAGAGTT
>CABFOW010000249.1:62127-74650 GCA_902141385.1 Timema californicum
ACTCGGACCTTAAGTGTAAAATTAAAATAAATTAATTTCATAAATTGGTGCCTGAAATATGTGATATATTATAAAAAATAGCTAATTTTCAAATAAAGTTTGATAAAGATATTATTTTTTACCAGATATATAAGATACTATCAAATGAACTTGATACAAACGAAGTACATTTTATAAAAAAAAAAGAAAAAAAAAGAATTATTTGCTAGATATATTTAAAATTAGGGAGCTTTGTTGTAGCAATATTTATGTGCTCTGATATATCAATAGCTTGGAAATAAAATAATAGACACATTTTCTTATATATAATGCCTGCTTTAAAATAATCAAAGAATTTACATTGTAATTCATTTGATGGTATATCATTTTGTTTTGTTCGTCCTGACTTCACGGAGATGTATACATAATAATATATATAAATTATAGATATAATTTAAAAAACTAAATTTTATTTATAATTTTATAGATACAATATAGATAAATTTTGCCAAAATGTATGTATCCGTGAAGCAAGGATAAACAAAACAAATGAAATACCATTAAATGAATTATATTTCAAATTATTTGACTATTTTCACCTAAATGAGTAAAAGATTAGTTTTTATTAAGCTATAATATACAGACCTATAGTAGGAATCTGATAGAAATACCAGTAAATGACAGTAAAAAATGTTAAGAAAACTACTTTCGTATACTCATACCACAATTAATATGATTTACATCTTTATTGTTTGATATATATTATAAATTTCTATAATTAACATTAATATGTAGGTAAAATACTATTATGTCGACCCAAAAAAAGCTATGTTCGTATTTTTTTTAACTATTCTTCCTACCAGAAGCAAGGTATATAATATTATGTTGATCAAATAATTTTAGTTTATATTCAATATATCATATTTATACAAATGCATAGCTATATATAATTTTGTTGGCTACAATCTAGTTATAAAAAAAAGTCATACCTCATATTAAAAATATGGGAATCCCAGGAATTCCATTAATTAAATACCACTCATATCATGTGGAATGAATAGCAGGCTAATCTAGTCTTAAGTTGAGGGATAAATTAAAGTCGGCGTTAGAATCCTGGCCAGATTTACTAGGATGTGTTTTATTTTCTAAATGTTGTCCACTATCCCTTCACCCAGATGCTGGTGCATTCTTTATTAATAATATATTATTATTTTCTGTCCCATTAGCTTGATTATAAATTTGTGTAAGCTGGACAGGTATTAAGAAGTAGTGGAAAAAATAAAGTTCTATTGCTAAAGTTTTGCCAGTGACCATACAAGGAATGATGTAAATGTGCGGTAGCAGTATTGTATTGTATCCTGTAGAATCAACCCTAGAAGTCCACACACAAAAACTTCCCAGCAATCTCCTTCCCCTTCCCATACACCCCCCTCCTCCTGTCATGACCATTCACTGGACACACACACAAACACACGCACGTAGAATGAGCACTGGGATGGAACTGGAGTCGAGACCGCGACCCACTCGAACTAATGAGGGTACGGTCTCGCTCCGTCAGAGGCGCGACGGCCGGAGGAAACGTTCAGGACAACAGGAGACAGCAGGAGGTAGTCGCTAATGTTCAATGGGACACAGACTTTTGGAGACAAACCAAGATATATCTCGCACTGTGTTCGAGTAGATAAGTCGACCTCGATTTATTTCAAAGATAGAATATAGAATATTACCTGTTTTCACGTGGAGTAAGAGTGGAAAACAATTTAGAAATATCAAATTTTTACCGGAATTCTAACCCTACCGAAATTTTTTTATCGATATTTGTTACTAACAGTATCAAAATTTTACTCAGAGAAATATGTCTTATTTTCATCTATGAATACAATATTAGGTTTTGCATTATAAGGGTTTAAAACACTGACAACTATAATGACTCAACCATATTATAGTATAGCTATCTTGGAAGGTATGATAGTGTCTTATGATTAGGGTCTATATATGTATATATTAATAAAGATTTTACTATACCAACTTTTATTGAAAATATTATTTTTCCATTTATTTTGTACCCTCCTTTAACTTTGCAAGAGACAACTTGCCCCTGCTTGGTTACATTTTAGGGAAGCTCTGAACGAAAAAGAAAAAAAAAATGCTTAAAGCTCCCAATCCTTTTCAGTAAAATCACTAAGAAATATGAGTCAATCGATTTTCTTCCCTGAAATCCTGTTCTTTGTTAAAGTGGCTCCTGCTTTGGAAAGTAGACGCTTAGCAACCAAACAGCTGTTTCTTCCGATACCATTCGATAATGGTGTATGAGTACTCATATTACCAGTACAATTATCGAAAAATATTGAAGAAAAAAGTACTGGTATCGAAAGGAAAATATCGATATTATTAAAATATCGACAATTTTTTCACATCCCAAGCCGCAGCCTCCCAATGGCTTCAAAACTGAATGCATGAAATGTGGACTCAGTGAAATTTCTGCTCTAGTAAAATATCCAAATAATTAAATATAAGGAGGAGGGAATGAAGGCTATATATATTAAGAACATTTTAGAAATTCTAAAATACTCTTTCGTTACATGGTTTACATTCAACGTTTAGCTATTACTTTTTATTTAAGTTCTACTTCATTCAATTTAATTCTATTTTTTAAATTTACAATTGGTTAAATTTTCATTCATATTGCTGTAAATTACTTTTAAAAAATGAGTTAACCCATTTCTATTCTACTTGTATTCTTACTCAATTTTAAGGTTTTCTGGTTATTAACGCCTGTTATTTTAATTAGTACTGTGTGCAATATTTTTACTACTCTCCTGACTTGCGGCTTACTGTTAAATATTTAACCATTTATATAACAACACTCCAGTGTTTAACCTTTTTACTCATATTATTGTATGCTCTATTTAATGCTTTAACTTTAATTAAAAATAATGCTATGACGCATTAACCATCACTTCTTATATTAAACTTTTTGCATTCTATTTATCTGTATTATCAAGCATTATTTAAGTCTGTATTATTTTATCATATATGTATTAAGGTTTTGATCAAAATATTGAAGTATTGTTTTATATGGTCTACAGCAGACCAAACGTTTGTGACATACTCAACCACAAATCGATTGTGTTTGTAGATACGTCAGATTAAGGAATATAACTGGGATAACGGTTACTGCTTTATTGTAACCAGCGACAGCTTTGGGGTATGCGAGGAAGTAAATGTGTCATTTGTGGGGCACCCGATAACATAGCCTTACCTAACCTAATCTAAAAATTGATTCAACTAATATAAATTTGTAGTATATATTTGGATATAAGATTTAAGAGGAAAATAATAAAATATGTATTTAACCCCAGGATTTGCAACACAACATTAATAAGAATGCAAGAAATGTGAACTCAAGAGAAATTTCCGCTCAAATGGAATGTTATAATTTTTCTTGGGATAGTGAGCGGATATCTAACTGAGCTGATATTTCGCTGAGCGGAACCTTTGCAACACCGAAAAATTAGGCCAATTGCCCACGTGACCACCAATGAGGGTTTATGTAGTGTGAACCCCCAAATTCAATCTGGTGGATTCTGAAGACTATTAATTACATTAAAGTGAGATTATAAAGAACGTGAGTTCAGAGCAATATTTTCGCAAGTTTTATAACTTTTTTTTTTCGAAATAAATCAAATAGATCTTTAGTAGAAACATAGAGTTTAATTTTCTTCATAGGATGATATCAACAGTTGTTGAATATCGGTCAAGTGTGTCCTAGATTTAATGACAACTTTTTATCTTAATTTAAAAAGTTTGTCACCTAATGCCGCTATGCTAATAACAAGTTAATCAATAACTGTTGATATTACAAATTGAAGTAAATTTAACTTTGTTGTTCTTCTAGAGAAAAAAAGTTTCGCTTTAAAAGACACAAATAACTCTCCGTAACTTACATCCCATACACTCCCCCCTTAAAATTTACAAGACTAAGTTTATGAATAAAATATAAATATTGTAGTGTAAAAAAAAAAGGTAGCTTAGAAAGAAATTCGCCCGCATTGGTGCGAAAACTGTCTTAATCTCCCCCAGCTGGCATTCAAAGCACGACTTCCTCATTAGCGGTAGGCTTATGAATTTTGAGCCCAACTCCTTAGACCAGTAAACCAAAAGTACAGGCTATAGGCTATTTTATGTCTTTCCTGTCCACAAAATTCTTGGTCTATAATTATTATAGCTCATAGTAAAACAATGTTTGTAGAACAATCCTTTCAATATTATACATTCAACCACTCAGTATAAGTATTGCCTGTACAAAAGGTTTGATTTATTTCATGCATCATCAGTGCTCCTTGATGTAACGGCCGTTACAACTGGTTGGTCGCTCGTTCCATCAAGGAGCACAACTTCGCTTTTAGAAACCAATTAGTCTGTTCTTCCATGGGAATAAAGAATCGGTAAGGATGTCATCGAGACAAAACTGCGTCAAGGTTACCGATCATTTTGTGAAATATTGTTTACACTTTTACATTTATTTTATAAATTTTAGGTATAATATGATTTTCAAATAAAGCTCATTATTTGAAAATTGTAAACTAATGTTGTCACGATTGTGGGGAACAAAAATTTTAATTGTGTGTTTAACTAATAATATAAAGAATAATTTAACATTTATCCATTAGTTATTAATATTGGAAGTTTTTGATAACTTTTTAATTGAAATCTATAATTAATAAATACAATAAGATATAATACCCAATTTTAGTGAATTTAAATCAATTTTGATGGTCAAAATGGGGGCTTCCTAAAAAAAAGTGTTTACATAAAGAAAGACTAAATATGAACCTAAAATATGAAATGTAGTTAATAAGAACTGCACCGGGTAAGAAATATGTCTGTTAATTTAATTGTATTATCACATTTGATACCAAGTTTATCTAAGGATTAAGAAAGAAGAAAGTTTATTTATAGAAAAATAAGAGCACCCACATTAGCGTGGAAACAATAAATAAAAACCAGTTATAGAAAACAAGCTAAAAACCATTCCTAAACCCTGATTTTTATAGAAAGACAACTTTCGACCACAAACATTAATTGAAAGTCACTAAAATTTGAAATTATAGAAATCGGTACACGATTTACTGAACAAATCATTCGAGCTCGGTAATAAACTTACATGAACTGCGGAGTAAAAATTAAATTCATAATAAATTTGTTCAAAATAGATTATGGAGGTTAGGTTAGGTTAAGTTAGGTTAGTGGTTAGGAGTTGAATGGGATGACAGGCTGTTCCGTAATACGTGTGGACCGGCTGACAGGTATATCTTATTTCGCCATTCGAGTGGGCCCTAATTGAATGTCTGCTGACAGGTATATATTCTTTCGCAATTCGAGTGCACCCCTAAAAATATGTCTGGTTTGATTCATTTATTACAAAGTTTATCCAAATGTTAACGAAGGCTTACAATAATACTCCTTAATTAATTTCTCTTATACTCATATTTTTCTCCAAGCGGACTAAGGTCCTTATTCAAGAACGTCACTGTGGAGGCTAAGTAGACACTAGCGTGGATTTAGTTGCGTCATCATTGGTCGAATCGTAGACCAATAGTGTGCTTGTAACCACACTATCTGTCCAACAAGCATTGACTAAGGTTCTTACATACCGCCATAAGTACTATGTAAATAACATTGTAATATTTTATCTCCGATATTATGTCAAAATGAATTTATAGTTTTAAAATAACGGGCTTTCTATGAAATTCAAACTGCAGATAAACCGACCAAGACTCGAACCTCTACATAACAATGTTCAGCAATACAGTCTATTGCGTGACTAACGCCCTACACCATATAAACGCTGATGCGAGTATTAGTTTAAGTGAGAGGTTACAAATAAAACACTGTATAAAAAATAAGTAAATTCAGTCGGCTAGTACTAGGCCACAAACTTACGAGTCAAATCTAAGCTCACAGAACAATATTTTTGGCATTGCTTCTTACTACATGTTCAGATTATAAGCATATGTACTAATTATGTTAATGATTTAGGGATGAGGAATATTGAATTTAAAGGAAGTGTATCCGCATTTGCATGGAGGGAATGTGTAAAACCTTTTTGGATAAACTCCCTCATTGTACTCGACTGGGATTCGAACCCTTATTTCCCTCTCACTGGCAGCCTAAGTCTACTGCGAAAGTTAGACCATGGACCATGCAGACGCGCTAAACTGTTGTGTACCAGTTTGATTCATAAATTATATTTTAGATTATATTTAAAGCGAAAGAATGACAAGACATGTATTATTATTATTATTATTATTATCACCGCGTCTTACTACCCGTTCGGGTTATACGCACTTACGCTAATGTGTAATGGTAGGGTGATTGTGAGATGAAATGGAGGACCTACAGTTTAACGTGGAATCCGAACCACGGTGGAGGCCTGGCATTCCCCACATTCACAAGATGTCTTGTCAGAGGTGAAGGAAGGGTTTGGTAATCAGATAAATCTGTGCCGGGACCGAGGATTGAACCCCGGCCGCCAGCATAGAAGTCCGACACCTTACCCCTAGACCGCCAGGTCACCAAGACATGTATTAATCACAACTTGTGAGGGTGGGGAATGCCAGGCCTCCACCGTGGTTCGGATCCCACATTAAACTGTAGGTCCTCAATTTCATCTCACAATCACCCTATCATTACACATTAGCGTAAGTGCGTATAAGCCGAAAGGGTAGTAAGATGCGGCGCTAATAATAATAATAATAATAATAATAATAATAATAATAATAATAAAGCGAAAGAAATAGAAAAAAAACCTTTATACTTCAAAAAATGGAAATAAGATTGACATCAAACTCATCTCAGCACGCCTACAAAAGTTAACCAAGGATTAGGGGACAGATATTAATGTTGTAATTAATTAATGTATTACTGGTCATGAGGTATAAGGAGTCAGTTGCTATTGACTGGATTGCCGGTGACTAAGAGCTCGAGATTGTAATCTCGGTTGTGTGTACTGCAGTTGGTTTTAATCCTCCCTCCCTCTCTCTCTACGATAATGCAGCTTCCTTTCTTTTAACTATCTTTCTCACCTCTGACCTAGAGATTAATCTGTTCAGTAATAGTTATATTTATAATGTAAGTGCTAAAAAAAATTACATTAATCCTTTTGTTTTCTACCAAAGGCTTGATAAATTCATGAATACTTTGAAAATGGCTAAGTTTAAATTTTTATTTAAATCCTTGAACAATAATTTAATCAATTGTTAGCTCCGCCAACACATTGTATGTATCTATCTCACTTTAAATTTTACCCGTGTGCAGTATTCATAACAAGATTTTATAATCTAGGGAAGTGGGAATTTAATTTAAACATTTTATCATACTGTATGTTCTTCTATCTGTTGGTAAAAGGCCTATACTCAAAATGCATTAATTATGATAATGTTCTTTATCTCCATCTGGTAGCTACAGACTATTTATATTCTATTATAGCATTATATTTGTTTAGATGTCAAGACACCCTATTTTAGGTTATTAAGAAATGAAATCACGCTAGCATATTTAAATAAAGTAGTCACTAGTTGGATATAATACCGTAACACTTTTTTTTAATAAAAGATAGATGCTTTGTAGTAAAAACTGTGAATTTAAACGCTGAATTTTGTATTGTGACAGCTGACAGTTATTATCGTGTTTACTAAACGTTTATGTGAATAAAAATAATAGATACGTATGTAGCATCTGTGATATATAATTGAGTCTTTATTTATTTTATTAAGATAGTTAATTTAAACCTAAAATTTTTTTAAAATACAAAGCATATTTATATGTATATTCAAGTCTTTAATGAATTTTATAGCTAATCCATTGTTGAGTTACCACTCTTACGTTAAATAAATCAATCAAATCTTTTTATGATCTATGTATAGAACTAAATTATTTAATATGCACATAGTAAAACACGATTTGATGAAAAATAATGGTGGTGAATTTAATTTTAATAATCCTATTGTTTAAAGCAGATTAGTTTTGGATATAATTTATTTTTATTTACAGAAAACACGTTATATATAGAGGCATATTCACTATGACAACTCTTATTAGGTAAATCAAAAATTGCTAAATATCTTTCAATTCAGGTGTTGTGAAATAGAAATCAAATAATTTTAAGTTAATTTTAAATATAAAAATGATCTATAGCACAAACAAATTTAACTCACCAATCAGACAGCTTGTTAAAATCACAATATATGTGACACACGCGAAGTAACCAAAATTGTGTACACGCTCATACATTTTGTTTGGAAGTTTATCTTAATCAAATTAATATTTTTTAGTTATCACACACACAAAATCATTAACAAAAAAACCCTAAGCAGATATATTTTTTCTCTGTATGAATAATAAAAGCACTATTAATATTTTTCTCTTTTTTAAACTTAAAAATAACGCCAAAACGATATTAAAAATATCATAATATGTTGTTCATACAGTTTGTTTGTGGACGAATTCGCGAATTTCAGATACACCCTCACGCCCCTTCCTTACCGATCGCGTCAACAGTCAAACACGCACTACGGATACTTATGGCTTCCACGACTCCGCTACCGCGGTCCGAGGCGACAGTGGCGCTTCTGACGGACGGCGCAGCAACCGCAACAAACAACACTTTGCTTACTAAACAACATAAGGAGGTAAAGTTTCTTTACTTCATTTCGGCAAAAGTATAAAGTTTTTTGAAAGTACTTTTTTGTTGTGTTTTTTTTCCGCCCGCGGCATATTTCACAAATGGAATGGGCGTAAGCTGTATATACTTTATTGTTATTGCTATAAAGAAACGCGAAAACAACTTTTAGCTATTTTTTTAACTTCTGTTGTAAATTCTGTTATAAAAAGGAAAGGGGTAATTTGCACCCTATCCATACAATATGTGTAGCGCTAACACATAGTAAATTTTGGATAGCTCTTTGCCAAAGTGGTATTTTATTAGAAATTGCTCTTTTGTTTTAATGATGGGCATTAAGTAACATCAAAAAATTACAAAAAAAAACTTTTTTAGAAAATAATATGTGATATTAATATCACTAAGGAGTTAGGCTTGGACATAAAATGATAATCCAAATTACGTTCTCGAAAGATTGAGGTATAAGGAAAAAATAAAACTTTCCTTGAAATAAAAAAATGTACTATACATTTATGTGCATCATTTATAAATATTTTTTTTTGCCATGACGTTTGTTTGAATATTTGTATGTGTGTACACTTTTTTTACATTGGCTAAACTCACTAATTTTATAAACGCCAGATAGGCTATAAATTGTATTATATTTAATTCTTCAAAGTGTTTTTAATAAACATAGTTCCTAATAATAGTTCAAAAATGTACACTATATGTTCTTAAATTTGTTTTTTTTTATGCAAATTATGTCCTATATCGTACACAATAACAATAGACCAGTCACTTCAAATCAAAGTATTAATATTAGAAATTTTTTTTTTGTGAAAAAAATGTTAACTCCTTTGATTAATAAAAAATCATGCATATAAAAACTCATTTTGGTCACGCAGATGAAAGCATCACTATCGTCTAGTATGGTTTGTTGTTAACATGAAGGTCAGGCTTTGAGTCCTTCTCGAATGTACTATTTGTTTTTTCTAAATGTCTTTCTTCTTCCTTTCTATGTAAATGTGGGCGTATGGTTCCTCTTATACTTATAATATTAGTGTAAATATTCAGGTAGCCTCCATACGTAGTAAGAGCGGGAGTCATATAAAAATAACCCACAGAAGAATAGTTAAAAAGAGACATCAACTCTACCAACTCAAAGCGCAGTGGTGGCTCTAATGGTACGATTTGACACCACGTGTGGTGGCTTAAAATATCTAATATGAGAAAACATCCACTTGGTTTAATTTTATCAAGGGTATAGTGAGTCTGAAGCCTGATATAATGTAGTCCCCAGTGCGGGTAAGGTCTGCCTTTGAATGTGAATAATGTTGTCATAAAATGAGTTAAAAAATAAACTTTTTTGGTTCAAATGAGTACAATTTCAAATTCTACTATCAACTTATCCTAACATAGATTTTTACGTAAGCTAAATGGCATATCTATGAACATTATTTATGTCAATCACCTCAACTTAACTGGTATCTCATCTATATTCCTAATAATCCTGAATCGATTTCCCTTAGGACTGACAAATTTATTTTTCGAGATGTGATCTATTCCGTTCAGTAAATGTGGTAACTTATAGTTATTACTTAGGTTGATAAATTAATAAGGATATGTTTTAATTGAGAGCACACTTTAACTAAGGTGCCCAGTAGTTATTTAAAAAAAATAATGTTAATTTTTCTTAAATATTAATATTAACGGTTAAATTTAAAGGGTTGAGTTGAACGTGGCTTAGAGGAAGTTCAACCGCACTACTCCGGAGAAAATAGAAAGCCACAACCATAAATTCCATTTGGTAAACCACCTCAAGTGTACCCAACTGAGAATCGTGCACCGGAGGTGGCTTTCCACAACGTGATTTTTCACTTTGCCTCTCCCTTTCCACAGTTAGGCTAGTACGGGACTGCGGGTGTATTTCCCCTAAAATATCAACCTTCACCCATATGGATGCATACGAGCTCAACACATTAGGAGTGTTTTAGATGGCAGGTGTTCGGAACTTTTTTCGTGTTGGTATACTGTACTGTGATTTTCTTAAGAAACATTAGAAGCTAGTTACTTGAGGTACTAAAACTATTTTAATATATTCATACAGCAAACCATGTTACAAGCAGATGCTACCTTTAACCTATATTAGCAATACCAATAAAATTACATATATAAAATAGAGAAAGGTTTTTATTATTGGCCGCAAAGAAATATGTTTGAATTTTCTCTACTGTTCTTCCAACCAAATTTCGGATATAATTCGGCCCTGGGTGTTGTGGTGTCGAAATAATGAAGGATGTAAATGTTTTATCAAGGAGAACAAAATGCAGCTAGTCATGTATAGTACGACATAACCAAATTTTAACCTAACCTAACCTAACCTAATCCAATCTATTCAATCCTAGCTTAACCCTACCAAACACAAGTGATGGATAGTTTGACATAACACAATCCTAACTTAGCCCAACTAAAAATATTTAATCCTAGTTTAATCCAAACTAACACGATTATAATACAACAATTCTAACTTAATATAAAAACATGTTCTTATGCCTGTTCAAAATTAAGTGGAAAGTGTTTGGTTGATTTATGGGGCCAAATTTGTTCGGTCTATGGGATCGAATTTATATTATGGCTGGGTTATAAATAGTACTTCCAAAAGATTTGTGCGACCTAATTCTTATTTCCTCAAATATCTGTGTCCATAAAGTTCATTATAATTGGTGTTGACTGAATATTGAGATTATTTCACCGCCATGGGAAGTTCAAAAACCAAGGAAAATAAAGGTAACACTTTTAATGTATAATAAGAGAAACCGCAGGGTGTGCATCTCTGGGTGTATTTTTTTAAATAAAATACATTGAGAATTAAAACTGCTTGACTAATGGAAAGTGTTTCTCTAAACTCGTCCCATAAATTTTAAACTTTACATAAGTAGTTACGGAAATATTTAGGTTGTGTATTTTATTCTTTTTTTACATCCACGGTGAGCCTGGCATACTAATAATATAGACTACTGTAACAATTTGGGTGGCTAAAAATAATTACTTTAATGGGGTAAGGAGAAGGAAAGATTCCTTTAAGTAGCAACTTACCCGCATTTGAATGGAGGGAGAAAGGATAACTTTTAAGGAATAACTATCCTCAGTAGACCCGATCGGAATTCTAACCCCAATATCCCTGTAATCAGCAGGCCAGTCTTGCACTAAAGTGGCGCCTTAGAATATTCTGCCTCTGAAGCGGGTAAAGAGGAAGATAATTATAATTAAAAATGAAATATCCCCTCCTCTTGCGTGGATGTAAATTGGGAAACTATGTAGAAAAGACCACCCTTATTAAAACCGACCTTAATTTTATTAGCTATCGAGTTTTTTATTTGAGTGATAGCATATAATACGACCATCGAGGCAGATAACTGCAATACATGAAATCATAATGGCTGAAAATTCACAGTTAATTTTTAACACGTGCGTTTGAACACCAGGTTCGTGTATAACTACCTTACCCCCTTCCCCCGCCAAATTGATTTACAATGATTCAATATAATTAATATATTATTTAGCTAATACCTTACCTATTGATATAGGGGCCTTGGGTTTGATGACGTGAATGTCCATAAAATTAATAATTGGTGAAATCTGGATTTAAATTTCCACAGTGTTAAAACAATGGCCGAGGGACATTCTGTTGTGTCTGTTCTAGACGTAAGTTAGTTTGTGAGTCGTTTGTTGATACAATCAGTCTGTTCAGAAAGTTTACATTAAATATCCCAAATAAATTAATATAGCAGTAACCTTTTAATATTTTCAATTATGTCAAGTATGAATTTTAAGGTTTTACTTTATTTTCTTATATATATATATATATATATATATATATAT
>CABFOW010000249.1:75245-115803 GCA_902141385.1 Timema californicum
GGGGGGGGGGGGGATAATTAGAATTTAAAGTATGTATCAAATAATTTTTATAGAAGAAGAGCAAGACATCATATGGGAAACACAGCCTCTGTACGCCATTTTGAATTATAGCTCTGACTTCAACGTCACTAATTAGCTAAACAAAATATGACTGAGTGGAAAATGAACTTAATTACGAGACAGCTCCTGGATAGCTCAGTAGTTGGAACATTAGCGTACTAAGTTAAATGTCCCGGGTTTGATTCCCGTGTCCAGGTGTCATTCTTAAATTTAATGAATATGATTTTAAATACGTCTATAATACTAATAAACATCGATAATAGCTTGGCAATTTCATTCATAATTATCAAGATAAGGCTTACGGGATTATTCGTTCTTCCATCGGTTTTAATTAGTTAATTAGTGATAGGCGTGATAGTATAAGCCAGTTTGAGAGCTATTGTTTCAAAAGGTGCTCATACTACACATTTTTATTTAAAAAAATGACTGTTGGATCCCCAGTATTGTAACACGGTCAAAGGCGTCTGTCTCGTCTATTCCAGGTTTCGGGTTTAGAGGATGGATGGTGTAGTCAGATGATTTTTTCTGAATCGTTATACAATCTCGCCTCATATGAATTCTAAATGTATAATCCCGATCTTGGTAGGTTAATCTTACATCCAATACTGTTTCCAGCATGTGTCCTGGGACAGTATTTTATTCAAGTCATATATTTCTCCCCTACCGGCCGACTAGGCCTGTCATAGCTTTATATGCCTTATAATCTAACTTAAGACTAGGAAAGGCACAACATCCCGTCCTAGGACATTAATTCATCATTGTGAAAGAGTACACCTACATTTCACCAATTATAAAATATGTTTCGGCCATTCCAGGTATCTAACCAGGGACCCTTAACTCATAAGCGACTGAACTAAGGTTTTGGATAGTAGTGTTAATAATTGGATATAATGTATGGGCTTAATTGATACTATAATAATACAAAAATCGAAACACGTTATCATTGCACAGCAAACAGTTTCCAAATTATCGAGCTAAGGCACAAGGTCTACTTTTGGATGACTTTAAAAAACATTTATGTCTGGTTCCGACCTTACTCTGGTGCCACTAGTCTGCCATCTTGTAACCTGTTTATATTTGTGGTGGATCCACTCGAGACGGTTTAAAAATACAGGCAACACCGACCGGCAGGAAATGTTGGATGAGCAGTGGAATGGGAGGAACCATCTTCCTGTTAGTAAAAAAAAAAGCATTAACATTAGTTCCTGACAAACCGATACGTCCGTGAAAGAACTCAGGGAATATACAAGTTGCTCAGTTGAGAATTTATCTTATTTCTTGTGCAGCTACGCTGTTTAATTTATTCTTTTAAAAAAAACTGTCTACTAGTTATTCGAATTAGTTTGGTTGACTAGTCGCAATTTGAGACATTAATTAAACGAATATTTTTTTAATCAATATGACCACAGCCTTGAATCGAGAAGAAAGTCACCTCTAAACTTATTCTAAGAGTTTTGAATTGTTATTACTTTTTCATGTCAAGTGAAAGTATTGTAATCGTGGAAAACTTTCAGCCTCAAGAGTTTGATCAATCTTTTCTTTGTAAGTGTGTTCGAATCCAACAAATTAGACTTTACAATTGTATCTGTCCCCGTGTATGTTCATCCTTGGCCACATATCTAAAATGATTAAATATATTTTGTTGAAATTTAATATCTTGATGTTATAGAAAAGTATTTTGGGACAATTATTGATTTTGACCCTAGTCCTCAAATTAAGGGTAGTTTACGAATAAATTATTTATTATTTTAAACTTTTCTTAATTGGCTCTAATGAATTTGTTTGAATAGACAAGAACATACAAACCTATATAAATTATTTATTATTATTCCAATTATTATAAAGTAAGTTTATTCCGTTTGATCTAAAAATGAGTATCGGTATCTGGTAATAGATTTTTTTTATGATAAATAAGAATACATTTTAATGTTTACAAATTACATACAATTTTAGGGTAGTTTACGTAAAACTTATATTTTTAGCTAATATTTTTTTAGAAATGTTTGAATAATTTTGTTTGAAATTATGATGGAAACTTACGTAGTTAAAGGTATTAAATCTGAAAACCTATTTTGCGAAAAAAAAATTCAAGCTTTAATACACAAAATGAGAAAGATTGTGGGAATATTTTTCATACGATTTATTTTTATTAAGTATTTTACCATTCTCTCCACAAATATACAGTCACACTTTAACTTGAAAAGTGCTTCCCAAATATTTTAAAACCTCGATTCAATTTTTATAATGATAAGCTTTCGTGACCCACATAACCTGTAATGGATTTTTTCAATTTATTATTAAATTTAATATTACAAAAACAGATCTATTATTTTTCAGGAAGCGTGTGCACATTATTTGATTGTATGATTTTTTTCTATAAAGATATTAACCTCTAAGTCGATGTGAGTCAACTTCAGGCTCAAGAAGTTCAACAGATACAATTTGTTTCCAAATTAGCTTTTAATTCATACCATCACTCAAATTCCAGCTTCACATATGAACGAGGTTGTTTAAGAGAGCAAAACCTTAAAACCTTCAGGGGAAAGAGCTGGATATATTAATTGTTAAATAGACAACCATAACTGTATCAATTCTTTGACGTTGAAACTCATTTTTAGCTAGGTGTTAATTAAGTACAGAATCTTCACATCTATAAAACTTTTCATGATCCATCAACAATCTGCTCTAGACTCACAGTTTGAGTACCACTGTTACAGACTTTGGTTTTATCCTTCATACTCCAATTATGGTAAATATGTGGATAGACCGTACAAGTAATAAGTACGACACGGTGTAATGGAAACAATTTTTATGTCACTCTTTCGGTAAAATGCCATATTTCTGACGAAGTTTCACACACACAAAAAAAATATATTAGTGTTTTTACCTTCTTAATATATTGGTTTGAATATTCTTCTGAGTAAAAAAAAAAACTCCAATAATGGGACAAGCAAAGCTGCATGAATAGAAACCGATTTCAATATGTAGGAGTAGCAAGGGATGCTTAGTTCACAAGCTTCCGGTTCATTGACAGTGAGGTAATCGGATTCAGCTTTCGCAAAGATTATTAAGTAGTTTTAAATATACATGCTTAAGTGCATGTCCTTCATCCTATTATAGCTTTATACAAAGCACACTAACTGATGATATATCTACACATTTATAGTAGAATAACCCGCTAACGCGCTTGTCGTGTTGAGCTACACCGCCGAGGACGGGAAGATCGAGGTTCGAATCTCGGTCGGGTGAACTGAGGGTGGTTTTTCCTAAATGGTTTTCCACTCTAACGTCCACGCAAATGCGGGTTCCCAACCTCTAGTTCAACCTTCCCAATTCCTATTCCATTAGCGTAATTAGTACTTAAAGCGTATAACCCTAATGGGTAGTAAGACGCGGTGCTAAATATTATTATTATAGTAGAATATAATTTAGTTTATATAGGATGATCCACGGAAAAGTAACCCGCCTCCTATATCCAGCAGGTGCCTCACACTGAATTGGAAGAAGTTAATCTCCTTACACACATATTGTGACATGGAGAATGAGCAAGTGAACTGCTTGTCTGAAGCTTTATTGACTCATTCTTCATGTCACAATTTGGGTGGAAGGGTATTGACCTCCTACAATTCAGAGTGAGGCACCTGCTGGATATAGGAGGCGGGTTACTTTTCCGCGTGGCCACCCTGTATATGTTACCGACCAAACTTGATTACAGGACAGATTAGGTGACCTGGCGGTCTAGGGGTAGGGTGTCAAACTTCTGTGCTGGGGGTATGGGGTTCAACCCTAGATCCAGCCACAGATTTATCTGATTGCCAAACCCTTCCTTCACCTCTGACAAGACATGTACTAATCACAACTTGTGACCCGCCTCGGTGGCGTAGTTGGCTAACTCGCTTGTCGTGTTGAGCTCTACTGCTGCGGATGGGGAGATCGAGGTTCGAATCTCGGTCGGGTGAAATGGGGGTGGTTATTCCTAAATAGTTTTCCACTCTCCCTCCACGCAAATGTGGGTTCACTTCCTCTAATTCAACCTTCCCAATTCCTAATCCATTATCCCAATTCCTAATCCATTAGAGTAATTAGTACTTAAAAGCGTATAACCCGAACGGGTAGTAAGACGTGGCGCTAAATATTATTATTATTCACAACTTGGGAATGTGGGGAATGCCAGGCCTCCACCGTGATTCGGATCTCACGTTAATCTGTAGGTCCTCCATTTCATTTCACAATCACACTACCATTACACATTATTTATTGTAAGTGCGAATTGCACGAGGGAAACTTTCCAATTTTCATCATTTCCCACAACTATTTGAAATAATAACTTATCGTTGTAAAGTTGAAGTGCTATTAAAGGTAGAAATAATTTTTTAATTACATTTTTATAAAACTAGGAAGTTCTGAGATATAAACAAATACAGACTATATACATTTTAATCCAGGTCTTTGGAAATGAATTTGATTTTTATGCTTTTTGTGTAAAAAGATGTTTCTCTTTTCTAAATTTTTCTGTAACAGTATCCCTAGTTACTAGTGACATAGAGTGGTCCTAATACCATAAAGTATGTAACTGTGATTATTATTTCATTTATGATCTTTGAAGTATAATGTTTCTACAAAAATGTATAAACCTATTATTTCGTTTCACATATATTACAAATTTATAGTAAATGTATATTTTTAAAATAAAAGCGAAGGATAGTTTGTGCGGTCAACCGTGATATTTTTTACTACAAAAATACAAAATTACCTTCACCTTTATGTAAGTTGGTTTGTGGAACTATTTTTTCTAAGGCTCTTTTATTATTATTATTATTATTATTATTATTATTATTATTATTATTAGAGTTTACTGACTTATCGACACAAGTAACATCATTAAGATTCCTTTACTCATTTTAATATGCACAATGATATCCATAATATATTAAACCTTTTTTAACAACCTGTATAAACGTGTGTGTGAGAGTAATTTATTTTAAAATAAATAAGTTTTGAATTAAATTAATTTTATAACTATTTTCTGGGTGCAAAAATAATCGCTTTGACACATATAGCCCGATCTTCTAAATTAAATCCCTGGATACACCCCTAAATTTTAATATATTCAAAATTAATCCTACTGTACGTAGGAAACTTCTATTTTTTATCTATAAAACATGAATAAAGCTATTTAGAGAAAGAATTTATTTTACACAGCGTCTTACTACCCGTTCGGCTTATACGCTTAAGTAATAACTATGTTAATGGGCTAGGGATTTAGAAGGTTGAATAAAGAAGAATTGAACCTACATTTGCGTGGAGGGAGAGAAGAAAACATTCTTTTTAAACCACAACAATTCACCTGACCGAAATTTGAACTTAGATTTCCCTGTCCATGGCAGTGTAACTCTACACGAAATAGTTCGTTAGCTAAATACACCACAAAGGCGGGTTTTAGTAATTTCACCTCTTCTTACAAAACCAATGGTATACAAATAGGTGTTATCTAACCAAGGAAACAATGTTTATGCAAATTATCTATAAGCTAAACAGAATAAAGCCTACTCTATAAAAAAAACTTTTGGCATACATCATGCAACTATATCACAGGGAACATTTTCAATAACTCAGGTTTGTAGGTAATAGTCGTAATAAAGTGAAATACAGTTAGCGTTGAATGTATATATACCTACAGTAGCCCCATGGCTTCTTTGGTGCTGACTGACACCTGATGAATTTGGAAAGTTACCAGATCAGATTATGTATCCCTACGCTTAACCATACGATCTGCAAATACATGTGTTTAGCAGCTGTCACTTATGACATTCAAAATGTAGGTATATAACTAAATGTTTACTGACAGAAGTCGGCTGTGAACTGTCAGTCAGCACCAAAGAAGCCATAGGACTACTGTATATACATACATATATACATTCAGCGCAATTAGTGTCAAGTCAAGGGTTATACCTGAACAGTAAATAAATGGGGTAGGGGAAGAGGGAGAAGTTAGGCTCACAATAAAAAAGATAGAACGATAGTTAATGTCAAAAAGGGATTGGGGAGGAGAGGGAGAGTTACTTCGGATAACAGACCCATCAAGCGGGAAACTGCTGAACATTTTCAACAATTTAGGCATGATTTAATTTTAAAATACCAAATTTTGTTTAAATCATTGTATTATAAATATCCATCGTGTATGATAGAACATTATCTTATTCTCTATAACAATATGATAACTTTAATACTATATTCTTGTATTAAATGTTTAATTTAATTTTTAATTTAATCAAATTTGTGTCTTATTGTAACTAAGTAAATCGAACTTGTAATTTTTTTTTATAAATATAGTTCATATTAAATTTACAAGTTGAATAGTATGCAAAAACTGCATGTTGTTGTTATGTGTAGTTTTTGAGAAAACGATTATACAACTTTATCGTTCTTATATTGTAGGTGTACATCCGAATAATAAGCAGGATTAAAACCAGTATGGCCTGATAATATATAGCTATATCGGATTAGCCTACAAATGGCAAGATGAACTGATTCGGCCTAGTCCTTTCTAGCTTATCCTGGAATCGGCTTTGGACTGTTACATATATAATGAAATATAGCTCATGTAATAAGCACTCAACCGGATCTATAGTCTTAATATTTCGGTTAAAATTTAATGATTGAGGAGCTTTGAAAAACGTTAAGACTTGTTTGGTTCAAGTACAAGTAACGTTGGAGATTTAGTCTTCTTGAAGTTTGTGGTGGTAGTTGTGATTAGGAATAAAATGTGAGGCAAACTCCTGACCCTGATTACCCCTTTTGAGCGTTAAACGACTTGTAACATATTAATAATAATATAATAGTTTAATATTGTTGCTAAAATTAAGAGAAAAAATAATTGGTGACTTTGTTTGTAGGTTCAGTTCCATGGGATAGCATACCCACACTTATACAGTCAAATTTTAAGTTGGAATAGCCTTATAGAAACCCTAAATTCATTAATTCGGCCAACATTCTAGGTATTTATAATATTCATTAAAATTAACAGCTGAATATAGCATGAACTAATATATTATTAATAGTTAGAATTATATAAGGTAGACCTAGTTTTTCTAGTTGTTGAATAAGGCTCTTTTATGAAAATTTGACTGTATCCCTTTTCTCAAATTAGTAGGTTTTGCATAAGAATGAATAATTAATCTCGTATTTAGGTCATCTCAAAGAAAATGTTCTCACAATAGTTGGGAGAAAATATGTTAAATAAAGAAAACCAATGCATCAATAACGGACCAACTTGTTTATGGTGGTAAAATGTGATACTAGCCCAACATCATAAACGCATTGGATCAAAATAATAATGTCACCTTTTATATAACATTGTTTACATGCACTGGTGGACGCACATACAAAATCGTCAGTCCCGTCCTGTTTGTTCTTTTTATGGGGACAAGTAGATTCTTGGATCGAACTTCAGCTGGATTAATTGAAATTTGTGTATTACTAAATAATTTATTCTTTATCCATGTAGATTCGGGTGCAATTAATTTAAAATGTTATCTTCTTTATCACTAAGCCATTAGTGCAGTGTTTCTGAAACTGTGTGCCGTAAGCCCTTCAATGGTGTACTGTCAAATTTTAACTAATATATAAAAATCATATCTCTGGAAATTAAGACAGCAAAATTAATGTAAAAATTGGCGAAAACTTAGTGAGTTCCAAATTGAATAAGTTCCACTTTATTGTTGCTTCGACCTAATATTACCTAAACAGTTAAATAATTTTTAAATAAAGTTTTAAATATCACATTAATATACCAAATGATTAATTAATAACGTTTGATAAGTAAAAATAGTTTGTAATTTAAATTTTAACTTAATTATATAAAAATATTAATAATATAGAATCTCGAATAGTTTTAAATATCACATTGAAATGCCAAATGATTAATTAATAAAGTTTGATAAGTAAAAATAGTTAGTAATTTAAATTTTAACTTAATTATATAAAAAATATTAATAATATAGAATCTTAAATTTCTTAGTTAAACTACTTTTTTTTTAACTATCAAAACTTTATTTAAAAAAAACACAAATCTCACACCTTAATACATTCAAGTGTTCCTTTGAAAAGGTTATTCTTCAAAGTTATGCCATAAAAAGTTTGAGAACCACTGCATTAGTGTAAACATTCGTATAACCCTGAGAGAGTATTAAATCGGGAAGCACAAAATAAAATAATATCTAGGTCTGCATATCAGAAGTTAGAACTAATCCGAAAGTGT
This sequence comes from Timema californicum, assembly GCA_902141385.1. Taxonomy (NCBI): domain Eukaryota; kingdom Metazoa; phylum Arthropoda; class Insecta; order Phasmatodea; family Timematidae; genus Timema; species Timema californicum. The sequence continues at coordinate 83,566 of CABFOW010000249.1, forward strand.
TTTAATTTGCAACATATTCATTCGTCTAGAAGTCTTGAATGCTGCCTTTGTGACTAAGGGGCAAAGGAGGAGGATTATACCTAAAATTGAGTGAAAGGTATCAAGAGTTAGGGGTTTAAGTTTTTATTATAAAATTTATTTATTGGCTAATTTTATCTTTAGCACCATGTCTTACTACCCGTTCGGGCTATAAGCTGTTTAGCAAAATTAAATTAAAAATTGCTCTTCAAGATACGATTAGTCCAGGTTTTACCTGTTTCTGGGGCTTAATGATGGCCTTTCAATATATTAGACCGCTGATAACAGGAAGATGAAGGTTTGAATACTGGTCTGCTATAATGAGGGTGGTTGTTCCTAAAGGTTTTCCCACAATTATTCTACACAATCGCTAGAAAAATTCCTCTAAACTCAACCTTACTCGCCTCTAACTCATTAGTATAGCCTATGATTATAAGTTATACAAAATTAATCAAAAGTAGTGATGAAAAAAATAGTCACTTTTCAAAATAAATAGATTTCAAAAGTTATATAAATCTCGAAAATTATTGATTATTTATCATAGGCAGTGCATAATTTTGTATTTACCTTTTTAGCATCGCGTCTTACTACCCATTTGGGTTATACGATAATAGTTTTAAGTATCGTTAAGGTGATACTTAGAGAAAGGGTGTCAACATTTACATGAGAAAATATTTGGTAAAAACCACTCTCCGAACAAACGACTGATATTCAAGCCTTATATTTTTATTTATTTGTCCTAAAAATAATTTTGGCATTTGAAACCGTAAAAATAATTACCTTAATCCCTGGTATATTCCACTTTACCTTAAAGGAACGCTATATGTCTTATTGTTCGTTCAATGTTCATCAAATGATGGCAACAATATTAAATAAGCATACTTTAAGCAATTCAATCAACGTTTGCATGTAGATATGGTTATATATATATATATGTATATATATAATAGAATTCACTGCTAGCATAATAATGTGTAAAACAATATACTCTAATCTTGTCGGGACTCGAGCAAAATACTAACCTCCTGAGATAGAAATTAAGACTCATTTTAGTTAAGTTAGTGCTGAGAGGGTGCTAAAAGAAATAATTACATAAGTTTTGTAAGAAGAAAACAAATATTTTATTTAAACTCATTTGAAATTCTAAAATATTTAATCCAAATCGAAATTAAAATAAGATTCTTACTCAATTCAAATTTCAGAACATTTAAAAGATTTTAATTGGCGTAGAAATTTCAAATCCAAACTTTTAGCACATTCTGATTCGATGGAATGTAATTAGGAACTATAAAATCTGAATCAAACTTTTCATTAATTACATTTTCATATAATATAAAATCAATTTTGTTATCAAAATATATAAACTAATTTAATCGTACCTTTTCAGATAGATAATGTGCCGTGTTTTTATTTTATTCAAATAGAACTACTCATATTATTTTATTTTATAAAAAAAGTGAATTATTTTTTATTAAGAGTTTTAGATCACCATTTTTTAGCAAAAGATTTTTTTACTTAATTCTATTGTAAAAATGAACAAATAAAATAAATTTAATTTATTTATATGAAAAACTGATAATCTTTATTTGAAGTGTTAAGGCTAGATAATAATCGCCGTGGCTTTTTTGTTTTCAGTGCCGCAGAATACTACCCGTTCGGAGTATACGCTACCGTAGCTGTTATTATGAGCGACTATGAGAGGTCGATCATTTCGCCAGTTGCCACCATTTTATATTTCATTTATTTAATGTATTTAACGTGCATTTTCTGAACTGTCTGACTATATCAGCACACGCGAATGATCTACAAGTGAGAAGGAAAGGGCCTACCAATTTCTCAGGGAAAGGTGTTTTCACATACCTTCCTAGGCCATTCCACATGCCACAATTGACATGGTACCGATGGTTGCGAAAGTTGTGCTACGGATTATTATTACTCAAGAAAAATCCCTCGACCCGACTGGGTTTGAACCCACAAACATCGGGTCCTGAGGCAAGCATTTTACCCCAAGGCCTCCAAGGTTGACATTTCCACAATTTGACTCAATACAACAATAATTTTGTGAAAAGTGGTTCTGCACACAATGTGAATAAGTATAATTCATTTTTAGAGCTTCGGCGCACAAATCCAAAGGTCCTGGGTCCCATTCTCCTACTTTCGTATATTTCTTCTACTTTATTAAATCTATTATTTAGCTTGATATTAAATTTTGATTGAATTTTAGACCGTTTCATCATAACTTGTTGAACTGGTTTTGTTACAAAAAGTATTCAAAGCATGATATTTGATTTCAAAATCTATCCAAGAAATATTATATCTTGGTTTCGCATTGACTTAAAAATTATTCCAATCTTTACCTTGGATCAAACCCTTCCTTAACCTCTGACAAGATATCTTGTGAGTGTGAGGAATGCCAGGTCTCCACCGTGGTTCGGATTCCACGTTAAACTGTAGGTCCTTCATTTCATCTCACATTCACCCTACCATTTGCACATTAGCGTAAGTGCGTATAGCCCGAATGGGTAGTAAGACGCGGTGCTAATAAAAATAATAATTTACCTTGGCTCGAATGAAGATACCCTAAAATCTGCATGTTTAATCTTCCAAATCATATGACCAAAATAATGTGTGTTAATAATTAAAATTCATCCCACCTCATATTCGCATCCTTGTGAAATGCGCTTGTGTAAGGTGCTAGCTCACACCTGTTGCAAAATTTGCTTAGTCCAAAAGAACCTCTCTCTATCACACATAGCAAGGAAGGGCTGGCCTCACAAAGAATTCACTTTCAAGCCGCAAACTTTTGAATTGTAGCTTGTAACTGAACGTATTTAAATACGACATACGAGTATGTCCAATATAGTGAGATTTTGATCTGGAATAATATATTTCAGACATATGCTAATCCTTAGGCCCAGTTTCATAGTCAAATTTAGTACGCCTCAAGTGCGGCGCTACACTAAGTACATGACGACACCTACCTAAACCAGAATGGAATGGGCCGTTCTTGCATAGGAAACTGGCCCATTCCATTCTCGTTTAGGTGGGTGTCATCTTGTATTTAATGTAGCACCGCACTTAAGGCGTACTAAATTTGACTATGAAACTGGCCCTTAGAATCATCATAATCTCAAGGTCACAAATGTTCCAAATTTATTATATTCCAACTTATTAACATTTTTCTATGTACATTTCATCCCATAGTTATAAGAGGTGTTATGTAAATGGCGTTCCTCCCTGATTCCCCCTAAGATAAGAATAATGGAAAGATCACAAATTAAAAAGTAAACTATACACATTAATTAAATTTAAAACATTTATTTCAGCATGACTATATTTTACGAAAGGAGTATAGAGGTCAAATCTTCAATATATAATATATTTAATAATGTAGAAAATACGGAAACGTCTATTTTTCTTGGAAAAATATATTTTCTTCTTAGAATATCATAAGTTGACTTTTTAAATGATTGAGGTAAATGTTATATACTCACCAAGAAAATAAACAGAAATTCCACTATAATTATTATATTCAGTCATTTTATCAGCCAAAGTACTTGTATTTTTCCACTGTTGTTTCAATTTCTTTGGATGGTTGCATAGTGTACTATTCGTATTTCAACACTAACACAAATGTATAAATATTTGGTTGCGATATACTGTACGTACTAGGCTACTCAATTTTTAGAGAAATGCATCATTATAATTTGTTGTGTGGTCCCTGGACGATGAGAATTCAGTCCAAATGTGTAGAGGGACAGTCGCATTCGCAAATTAGGAAAATAAGCTTAAGAAATCTCAGAATATTTTTAGCCTACAAGGTTATTGCAAGTTTAATACCTACGGATCTACATTAAAATCAAATTGACATTTTTATAATAAATGTATTATGGAATGGAATCTACACAGCCTCTGATAATGATGGGACGGAATTTACACAAGAGCTTGGGGACGTAAAATCTTAGGGACGGATTTAACGTCAACGCAAATGTTAATGATTGCAATAATTCTTCTATACATCAGGGTAAAAAAAAAATCATACACATTTCGTCCTATTTGACGTCTGTCACAAGTATTGGAAAAATTAAATATCTGCGAGAGAAAATAGTTATTAGTCAAGTGCATGTGTGTATTTAAAAGTAAATATATTACAATTCCAAAATAGTTTTCATCAACTTTACCTAATTAAATTAGAACTAAACATACTATTTTTGAATGCGAGAAGTGTTTGATGAGATTGAGCCTTATTATTATTATTATTTTTAGCACCGCGTCTTACTACCCATTCGGGTCTTACGCACTTACGCTAATGTGTAATGGTAGGGTTATTGTGAGATGAAATGGAGTACCTGCAGTTTAACGTGGAATTCGAACCACGGTGGTCACCTGGCATTCCTCACATTCACAAGATGTCTTGTCAGAAGTGAAGGAAGGGTTTGGTAATCAGATTAATCTGTGCCGAGACTGAGGATTGAACCCTGGGCCCCCAACACAGAAGTTTGACACCTTACCCCTAGACCGCCAGGTCACCATTGAGCCTTATTAAATCCTATGCGGATGGTACGAATTATATAAAGGTTTAGATATAAATGAAGACCTTCTCACTTGGCCTTAATATATAACTAGACATCGTGATAGTTTTAGCGAGTAGGTTTATTAGTGAACGAGATGTGAAATATATTTTCTAGCTATTAGTTTGCGCTCTTAAAAATCGTTAAAACTTTTGGAAAAATATATAAAGAATATTATATCATCACTTCATGAATCAGCGCTTCTTTTAATCCCACAATTCTATACATATATGCCACCAAATATTTTAATACTGGTTCTAGTTAGATTTTACATCATGTTTGAAGGCCATCGACCAATATCAATATGTTGTTTATTATTTATTAATAATATGTTGCATTTCAGTATTAATTATTGTTTGAATAAAATTGATATTAATGAACAAGCTTACAAAAACAGTTTATATTTTAAAAGTGTTAATTAAACTTCGGCACTACATTTGACGTTGTGTACCGTGTTAAAAAGAGGAGCAAGAGCTCCCACAACCACCCCTGAGTCTCGTGTTTCATCCCTTATCATTAACTCAATTTACGTACTGTTGTTCAGCATAGCTCTTACTAAAATTTGTTCCGACGACAGTTATGGTATCCAATTTTTGATAATCATGATTCAGCTCCCTCTAGAAAAAAATATCGCCGGGCCAATAGGAAAATTTGGTCAAATTTTGACAGGCAATAAACACAGTCATAGCGTTTCACGTCAGAAGAGCTCTCGACGATAACATGACGGCAGAGCAATAATGAAGGATTAGATTGCCTGTACGGACGTCATCATGTCCAACTACTGTAGCGTGTTAAACGTGTAGTTTAACAGGTACATAGCGTATATCCTGAACGGGTAGTAAGACGTGGTGCTAAATATAAAAAACAAAACAAAAAAAACAGGTACACTCAAAACACCATAAATATGATTAACACGAGGAATACAAGAACTAATATATCCTAATAGTTTGTATCAGATATTAAATCACTGTGAATTCACGTGGCCGGAAAAACCCGAACTTCAACGACTATGGCTGGAGAATCAACAGAACATCTCAATCGCAGATCCCTTTTCTATGAAATGGAAGAGCTGCGTCACTGTGTTATCCGTTTAGTATTCTAGCACTAGTTGTCGTTCGGCGCAATTCTGCAACTTACCTTCCCCCTCCCCGAAGAAGTCAGTTCTGATTGTATATAACTGTCATTGCTTGCTTCACATTTTGTATTCCATTGTATCAATTCGACGGAGGAACTTACTGGACGTAATCCTACATCAGCGAACAAATCAATTGGTGACCAAGATGTCTGAGGTTCCAGTCTCACCACCACGTCGCAGAAGAATCTACGGCTGTCTCTATGAGTATTTGTATTAGGAAATAATGTTAGAGACTTAGTGCTCTTTTACTATGTCCTTAAGACAGTTTTTGTGTCAGAGTTTTCTATGCCCATAAGGCATAGTTTGTGTTGTAGATTTATTACTCTTTTTCTATGTTCATATGACATGGTTTTGTTAGTTAGAGTTTCTGACTTATTTTTCTATGCCCTTAAGGCGTAGTTTTCAATGTTCGTCTTAATGTTGTTTTTTTTTATGTCCATATGACACAGTATTGCTTGTCAGAATTTCTGATTTCATTTTATATGCCTATAAGGCATAGTTTTGAATGATGAGCTTGATGCTCAAATTAACTAGGTTCATAGGACATAATGTGGTATGGCAGTAGTTCTTACTTCTTTTTCTATTTCCATAATACATACTGTTATTTCCTAGGGAAATGTCAGGACTCCCTAAACTGTTTGGCCATGCTTAGGATCAATTAATGGTAAAAATCAGGCTATCTAACGCGTTGTTCAGTGACCTAGTTAGGTCTGTGACTGATACAATTTGCTATCTGTCTTAAGTGTACCTTTTACGGTGATCAACCTGTGGGAGCACTATTAGTTTATAGTAGTGGCCCACAGGGATAGTGCATAGTCTCAAGCCCCCTTCAGGCACCGTTTGTAATAGTTAATACATTTATTGTTTGCACCAGTTATTGTGTGCCCTAGATAGGGTGAAAGTATAAATATACTTTTGATTGTCCAGGCAGTACTTATTAGGAATGGACCAGCCATAATATCTTTACAGCCTAGATTCCTGGTAGCTCGCCATTTACTATTTATAAACTGACAAGTTCCTTTACTAGGTGTGTAATCTTTGTGTTACATAAATCACTATGGAGTTAACTCATGCTAGATAGCTAATTTAACTACCATCGTAGTAACTCTTTAAAATTAGGACTTATTAGAATATATATTTCTAACTATTATTTGACTATAATACATATGTATAAATTTCAGGTCTAAATCTAGTAATCTCTAGACTGGATGATTTTTATGTATCGTAGCATAACCTTAAATTAATATTGGCTTTATGTTTATCTTAACGCTGTGTTGAGACTGACACACCTTTTTAGCAGAATGTGCGTTAGTACTATTTTGAAGAGTTACTAGACTCATTAATTGACTCTACCTTAATTCTGTTGATTCCTAGTTACCTAGGTGATTTCTTTAATTCTTCCTTGACGTTATGTATACGTCTATCTTAACTGATTTAAATTTTCTCCATTAGCAGAGGACTGTTTATCCTTGATCTATTTAGATCTTATGTATTTCAATTGACCTGTTTAAATTTAAATAAACTGATAACTGTTTATTTATATTATGCTTGTTCCTTCCCATCCATATTTAAATATGTTTTGTTTATGAATTCATCTCTTCTTCTATTAAATAGGAGAAGCGATGATTCACTACATTGGTACTTATCTGAATCTTACGTTAAAGAGCGTCGCCTTGTTAAATGGGTGTCAATTCAAGATACTGCAGAAAGGTAATGTTTCTAGTCAAGATGTATGATGACGTTTTTATCAATACTTATTCACTTCTTGAACTCGCCAAAGAAGTGATGAAATCAGAATCCAACAGGTCTATATACGGTTTCTATAACTATCCTGCTTCTCCTTGCATAAACCCGCTGAACAAATGGTGCATTTCCTTTGCAGAGTTCCCAGGGAATTTCTACCTTAACTACTTGATCGGAGCTATGCACGTGATGGCAGGAGGCGTGGCTTCGGATGTATACAAGAGAGGACTGCACTCAAGTTGCTTGAGGTCTGAAGACTATTCAAACTCGAATCGTAGCGCCGAGTTCCCACAACACTTTAACAGAAGAATCTGATTGGATGAAGATCTGAGTACTTTCTTGATGTAAACAAAATATAGCATTATCGAATTCAATAGTTGTCTTTTCCAATTTGATCCATGGTATAAACTTTAGGATTGATATAAAACTCGTTTGTCCGAATAAACAATAACAACCTACATTGGTGTGCACTTGTATTTAATGTCACTATCATCTAGTTGAATATTCTTCTGATGGGGAAGTCAAAAGTTCGGATAGGCTGGGTTCACTAAGGATGAATTTTCCTGCATGGCTTATGACTTTCCTTCAAGAAAATTCTAGTACAGTTATCCTTAATTAAACCTTCCTCATCCCTCATTAATTTATTTAAATCTAAATATCTTTAACAGGTTGTAAGACTCACTATTAAAACACAGACGAAAAACCAGTAATACTAAAGTTTGATTCTGATAATGTAAATGGTATATAAGTTGATCAATGTCCTAAACCAAATATTATACTATATTTTGATAATATACTTTAAATATAACATGGGCTATTAACGGCCTAGTTAAAGGAAAATATCGTTTTAGAGAAATGACACCTACATTATCATGGGAATAGGATGGGAACATAAGGTGGTAAGCAACAAAAGAAAAATGCCTTTTAAAGCACCAGATTGAGTTTACAACCTCTACCTACCCGTCATCTACCATCTATTCTATTTGGCACCTATTGCCTTGAGTCTTAGACATTATATGCATTGGTGATTATGGCTATTGATCAGTAAACAACTATGTATAATAAAGTAAACAATATCAATAATCAACCTCATAATTTGATATAAGCTTAAAAACTTATTTCTCTCATGTTTGAAAACTTATTCCAAGGTAAATGTTATGTACAGAGTTTATATTCCAAGATTATTTAGTGTTATTATTTGAAACATTGTCTTGTGTACCTACTAATATATTTTTAACAGTGTATATGTATACCATATAAAATATTTGGCAATCATTTCATAGTGATTTTATATGTACATGTGCATATGTGAATATTTAGGTGAATCACTAACGAACAGATATTTCTGAACATCTCGATTTAAAACATATTAGAACTAGGGACGAGAAAAACACAAAAAAATCTTATGTGGCATGTTATTAACATATACAATATCAATCCTTTTGAGTAATGTTTAGTGTTGATTCTCAAAATATAACACAAACATCGTATGAATATTTGTTTAGGTATTAACATTCAAAGCAAAAATTAATAAGTTTATTTATTCTTTTTCACTATAATTTAAATATAGTCTACATCTAGTATTGGACATATTATGGCTAAGATCAATAATAAGTGATATAGCTTTGTAAAATAGTACAAGTACAAATTTTATTATATAAATTCCTGATTTTGGATCCTGTCTAGTTAGTAACATTGATTTTAAATATTGGCTGAGAGAAGCATCATCTTTTTTAATAAACGAACGTTTGTAATTTCCTCCATATGATTGATAGTTCCGCAACTACTGTTAAATACCGGCCAATTTTAAATAAATTTGGCATGCGCATTTATTAATCCTAGGTCAACTGACTTAAGTATAGTTTTTTTTTATAATTTAGAAAATCTATTGCTAATTTTTTATCATAATCTAAGTGAACAACGGTTATTTTATACTAACGAAACCAATTGAATTTAGTATTAGTTTAGTTTTTTTGTCTCCCTTGATCCCCAAGGAACTATATTAACATTAAATTCAAGGTGAGGTCTTACGGGATATTTTAACTTGAAATTCAAATGTTCATTTCTAGAGTGTAGTACGTGTCTGTTCTCACACTCTTAACTAACGTAAATGAAGTACATGAAGGATTTAAACAGTTGAGCTGAATAGCAAATACTTGTGCTAGAAAATACACGTAAAAGTAATTGTATAATTATGATGATGTAATTTTATAATAATTAACTAAATTTAGGATTAGTATATGTTGTAAATAAATACACTATAAATTTGGGTAAATTAAATACATGATTTAATCAAGTAAGCACATGACATAATTCTTAACATGTTGTACTTGACATTTTTTTGAGTGCAGGGATTAAGATCAATTGTTCACGAATCTATTATATTGTTTAATAATAATTTGGAAAATAGATCATTCGGGTAATTTTCGGTTTCATACTTGTTTTAGACCCCTCTTCTGATAAAGATGAGCTATCCCAACCAAGCCCTCCCCTTCATACCAGATTTTCTTTCGAACAAGTTTCAGCAGTAGGTTAGTGGCGAGCGTTATCCGGGCTACATAATGTATGAAGGAGGTTGGTGTATGTAATACATGGTCCAGATAATCACCACAAGACGTGCCAAGATTCACCAAACTGCCGACCACACTCATTCATCAATACTCTTCCCTTTATCCCCTTCCCTTCCTTTCCCACCCCGAGCCCTAAAACTTCACCCTTAAGAACCGGGGGATAAATCGGTGGAGTTTATCGATACTTTATCTAAGGCTGTCGCAGCCAGTGTATGTGGGACAGCGATGCAAACAACCCTCCTAGCCTCCTAAGCCCACACTTCTACCCTTGCAGACTAGTTATTAATCTTACAGAGGGAGGTTTTCGTATCGTTGGATCTCTCTTTTGAAGGGAGTCTCATATGGGAACATCCTTTAAGAGGCTGACAGATTTTTATATTTAGAGGGTTTTTTTTGTAACAGGTTTTCCGAGAAAATTATTTCGAAATTTGTGATTTAGAAATGATTATTAACTATTTAATTTGAAAATATTAAACAAAATTATACTTATATATTAAGCATACTTTCCGCCATTTAGCTATAGTAATTTACAATCCGTTTTTATGTGGCTATTATTTTTACATATATCTATATATAAAATGTCAGCAATGTGGAACTAGAACCAATATCACTATATTCTAAATCTCAACTAATATTTCTAAAATACCATTTACCTCAATACCCTTATAATATTTTTGATAAATTAATTCAAGATTTTATATATATTTATTTCAAAAAAGCTTTTTACGTATTCAAAGAATGTTTATCGCTAAGTAGCCTTATATCTTTTATTTAACCAGTACTTATTCAAAAAAGAAGCAACAAAATATTTTGTATTAGATCTTTTTTTATTTGTAAATTGTGGCTTACTACACATTTGGACCACCCATTTATAGGATAATGTTTAGAAAAAGTATAGCTTTTATGAATTTCATCTACAGTTTCGTGAAAGAATAATAGAAAACTGGTTATAGATCATCTTCAGTAAATTCCAAGAATAATAACACTTGACACTTTTTTTAGATAAAAAATTGTTAGTGGGTAGTTTACTAATGACTTATTTTATAAAAACTTGAGATATTTTAGATATAACTCTAAATATTTTGTTACAAATGGCTATCTTTGGATTGTTTGTCATAACAAATTTCACTGTATATTAGTTATTGTGGTAAAGATTATTTAGGATTAGTTTATTGATTATTGATTTTTCAAGATTCAAACTATTTTAAACAGACTCCAAACAATTGGATTCAAAATGTGTAACCTATCTAATAAATTTTTGTAAGTATAAATAATTAGGTTTTTGATATAAATAGTTTACTGATGGCTGATTTTTGAAATAAATATATTTTATGTCCTATATATATAAAAAAAAGTATTTTACTCGTAAAGATTTTCAACATCGAGATTATTATGAATATTTATATTTTATGTGTCCCTGAATTATAAAAAATTGAATTTCAAAATGCTTCTCCCCCTTCCCCAATAACCGTATTTCTACCTGTCTGTCAATGTATAAGGATAAAAAAGTTTGATTAATTTCTTTCAAGCTTGATACCTATATTTTATGGGGTTGTGTAATTAGATTATTTTTTATTAAACCCTAGATCTCAAATTAAAGTAGTTTAGTGAGGAATGATATTTTTGAACTCCAAATTTTTCGAAAATGACTTTAACAAGTTTTATTAATCGATATTTAGGGAATGTTTGACCTCCAAAATAGCACCGTATACTGATTTAAGGCAAGTATAGTTTAAGCATAGCTCACTGATAATTTGAAAATTCAAATAATTCTTATTTTAAATCTCCAACAATATTTATTAAATTATATTTCTGACATTGGTTTTACTTGACAAATAAGACTGAGTGGATTTTTTTATTTTTTTAGGGGGAATTAATTCTTTATTGTTATTTTACTGTTAATAATTGGTTTAAAAAACGTTCTAGCTTTAAAAAATGGCTACAGGTGTTTGTTTAATTTTTGGGTTTCTTAAATTTGGTTGTATAATAAATAATTATACATATTTGTTTTTGAAAACCAATAGTTTTATTGTAATAATGAGTGTTTTTTTGTAAAATTAGAGTTTGTCGTAAAAAAACCTTTTACGATTTTGTTCATATTAGTAATTGGGGGATTATTTTACGTGATAAATATTAAGGTATGTTTATTTTTCTAAAATAAATTCAGAGTAGTTTAGACTAACGAAAAAATATTAAGTATAGAACATGTTTACAATACAAATATTGTCATTTAAGATTTTGTTCAGTAGGAGTATCTGGAATTAGTTTATGATAAATAAGAATACGTTTTAATATTTACAAATTAAAAATAATCTTAGTGTAATTGACAACTTAGCTGAGCCAGTTGTGCATCTATCTACTGAATAAAGAGTATCAGGCTCAATTACCAGCATGGCGGAAAAAATTATCATTGGTGAAATAAGGGGATAGCCTTTAACATTGATAAATTTACGACTGAGGACTGGATGTTGTACCTGTCTTAGTCTTAAGTTATATTAAATGGTACTGTACATTATAAGAAGCTACGACAGGACTAGCAAGCCGGTAGTGGAAAATATATATCATGAAAAAAAATTGACCAATCCCACAGACTTGAAACAGTGATCAATATAAAGTAAAAAGAAAGTGTAATTTAAAAATAACTTAAATTTGAAAGTTTGAAAATTGCTATGAAGCACGTTTTTGACAAAATAAAATATTCAACTGGTCCCCATTTTCCCTCCACACAACGCTTCTATACAAACGCTTTTAAATTTTCCAATAAAATTATTATGATTGAGACCGACACCTTAGCTCAGTCGCTATTTTGTCTATCTACTAAGCTAATAGTCTCAGGTTCTATACCTGGCTTTGTCAAAAAAATTATTATTGTTGAGTTGGGGGTTTCCTTTTACCCATTTCGTGAGGAATTAACGGTGGTGGTATGTCTGATCTAGATCTAAGTTAAGTCTTGTACCATTATAATCAGTTGATTTATAATGTGTACGCTAAATACCTTTAATAAATAAAATAAATGATACGGAACTTCACACAGACTTTCTCACTCCATTGTTTAGAAATGGAAATATTTACGCGGATATCGTAATACATGGGAAACGAAATAATATACATTAGAAAACATGAGGAAAAAAGTTCCTTTTACTTAGGTTAAACATTTTTTGACGTCCAAATTTAAATTTTATGATTTTATTTTGAAAGAATTAAAGTCCTCACAATTATATTTGAAATAAAAAAATATCGATATTGGGTCTACAAGGGTTATACATTGTATTACAATTTCAACTTCTAGTTAATATTTTCGTCATCTTATTAGGGGCTGCACACCTCATGGTAATCGTATTTTTTAATAAATTACTCATTTATAAATTTAGGACAGTTAAAAAAGGTATATATTGACTATTGAGACAAAAATTATAGAGATAGTTTATTGAAGCAGCAACATTTCCCCTAAGAGGTTAAAAAAAAGAACATAAACTTTTTAGAGACTTATTTATCTACTTATTATATGAAAATAAGATAATTAGATAATTATTGCATTAATACTTAAAATGTATAACTGTAAAACAAAAGTTCACAACATTATATTAATTTATTTGCCAATATCTCGGATACTAATGGTTCTATAAAGATTTTATTTTCCAATTAAAACTCTTTTTTTTTAATAGAGTTACAATTTTGCAGTGATAAGCTATTTAGTGTTTTAAATAGTTGCGGAAATAAGGCAATTTCCGTTTCTGTAAAGTAGGTACTCTATATTCATTTTCATAGGAAAATGAAAATATACATTTTGTTTAAAATCTTAATCAACGCCTAGATACTAGTTCTCAAAATCTTTAGAGCCGATTTGGAGAAATTTAATTTTTTATCATCTCGCCATTTATAATACTACTATTATTATTATTAGCACCACGTCTTACTACCCGTTCGGGTTATACGCACTTACGCTAATGTGTAATGGTAGGGTGATAATGAGATGAAATGGAGGACCTACAGTTTAACGTGGAATCCGAACCACGGTGGAGGCCTGGCATTCCCCACATTCACAAGATGTCTTGTCAGAGGTGAAGGAAGGGTTTGGTAATCATATAAATCTGTGCCGGGACCAAGGATTGAACCCCGGCCGCCAGCACAGAAGTCTGACACCTTACCCCTAGACCGCCAGGTCACCTATTATGCTACTCTTAATTTTGGGGTTAAACTGACATAAAAACAAACGCCATTGTGAAAACAATTTTTTTATGGTTGGTTTGGTCATGAAACGGCGACATCCATCAACATTTCTGGCCAAAAAAATTTTTTACGGTCGCCATAATTTAACTTTATTATACGAAAAGTTATAAAATATATATATTTGCGTTTAGCTTGAAATTTATTGGTTTTATAAAAATGTGTTTCAAATAATATATTTATATTATAAATAGATCTACATATTTTGAATGATAAGTACTTTAATATCTCAAAAAGTTTCGTATGTGATATAAAATGAGAGTCTAAGAATCGGATAGGAAGCTTTAAATTCCTTTTGAAGAAAACATTAGGGTAGCCATTTTGTTTATAATATTAATCAATGCAATGAAATGTAATCAAAATAACTAGATCCGATACTAATAAAATATATTTTATTTTCTCTCTTTTTGCCCTTAAGTAAACTACTCTTAATTTTATGGTTACATAGCCAATTCCAAAATACCTCGGAGAAATCTTATGAAAACTATAAATACCAAGTCTTAGCCCGATTGGTCAAATAGTTAAGGCTCTACTTCAAGGTACATACAGACAGACAGACGAACGGAAATTCAAAAACAATTTTTTTGGATTCGGGAGGGGGGGGGGGATTATGGGGTCATGAAACGTCAAAATTCATCAAAATCTCAAGTTAGATTTTTTTTAACGATCACAATCAATTCATTATCTGTAAAATAGTGATAAAGTAAAATGTAAATTTTCAGTTAAGGACCTAAAGAATTTGACTTAGTGACCCCCATCACACGAGCTATAATACTGAACACTTAGACGCAAAAGGTAAAATAAAACCTCTACAGTGCAGTTCATACCCGTACGAAAGTGGGTCTTTTATTGTCCCACTCTTTATGTCCGGCGAGAAAGGAGTGTTTGGGGGAATTGTGGGATATGTTAGAGAAATGGGTCATTCAATTCTCCCAACCTTTTATTTTACTACACCCTTAAGTGTATAAGATGTATTCATGGCTGAATACAATTTATAAAAAAACTAAATATATTGCTGTGTCTTACTACCCGTTCATGGTATACGCTTAATTGCTAATGTGTTATGGATTGATAAGGTTGACTTTAGAGGAAGTGAGCCCAAATTTGTTTGGAGGGAGAATGGAAAACCATTTAGGAAATACCACCCCCAGTTCACCCGACCGAGATTCGAAACTCGATCTCCCCGTCCTCGGCAGTCTAGCTCAACATGAAACTAGCGCATTAGTTAACTTCACCACTGAGGTGGGCTACAATTTATAAACCTATTCTGATATAATACTAATTTAATAGTACGTCCAATGATTTTTTTTAAATTCCGTCTTACCACCTATTATGTTTATATGCTTATATAATAGGTATTCAAAGGGTTCTAGGGATAAGGAAGGCTACATTTAAGGGGAGTGTCCATGCATTTGTGTGGAAGGAGAGTGGAAAGCTATGTTGGAAAAAACATTTTCTGTACACTCGACCAAGATTCGAACCTCAATCTCCACGTTATCGGCAGTCCAGTCTACTGTGAGAGTAGTGTGTTGGACCATGTGGCCACCAAAGGAGGGCACTAATTTTAAAGTATATATATTGGGAGTATAAATGAAGGTAAATTAACGTGCAATAACATTGATAGAAGATGAGAAAAGTCGTGGAGAATACCATCCTCTAGTACACCCGAAAGAGATTTGAACCTTGACCTCTACGTTACCAATAACTTACTCTAGTGTGAGACTGACGTCTTAGACCATGCTATCACTAATTGGGAATGATATATGAGATTTGATACTTTTTAGTACTATCCAATTAAATATTTAAAAAGATTTTACCCTTGTATATTTTATGGTTTAAATTTAAATAATTTCACAAAAGTAGTTCCGAATATGTTCCTCTTAAAAATATATTTTGATAATTTTTAAATATTTTTTTAATTTTTCACCTTGTCTCATCACTCGTTAGTGTTGAACCCATATACGATAGCTAAGACAATTTGGTAGGGATGATGATGGTAGAATTGACAGAATATGTGCCATCATTTTCTTTGAATTCAAGTGGGAGATAATTTAGAATGGGAAGAAGTCCCTTCAGTAAACCTGGCTGGATTTCAAACCCTAGCATACCTGTCGCCGCTAAATAAAATGAAATGCTATTAAACGTGTTTGACATTCAGACTGCGTGTCTATTGCTGCGGGTATATTTGAAAAGTAAAATTAGACTGTATAAAGGTTCAAAGACAAAATACTTATTCGCGAGGTGGATGAATCTGAAGCTGTTAATTTTTACTACTCAACTATCAAAAGAGGCCAAGATTACCTTGCAAGATCTATTTAAAATAATCATATCTGCGAATTTTAATTTTAAATTCAGTTTTGATAATACTCTTCTTCGATTGGCATAAAAAAAGCGTTAAGCTCGTTTAGTACATAAGGTGTGATAATGATGAAGTTAAGGTTTGTGTCCCGGCTGGGTGTACTAAGCGTGTGTTTGTGTGTGAAGATCAGGAAAAGAGGTGACAGGGGTGGTGGAACAGGACTTCTAAACGATTTTTAGCACTATTTTTTTTAAAGAAGGTATATTTATTCTTAATTCCACCTCACTAAGTCTTACCTTTTTAGCATAGCTAAATGATTATACTTCAGATACCTAGTTCTTTTTTTTATATCTAGTTCTTACTACCTGTTCGGTTAGTAGGCATGTATGGTACTTACTCTAAAAAGGGAGATTTTTATTGTATTTTAATATATTTATTTGAGGTAGGCCTATATAACGCGCATTCTATGAACTGACTGATTATATCAGCACACGAGAATTTCTATGAGCAAGAACGAAGGGGCTTATCAATTTTTCTGGTAAAGGTATTTTCACATACCATATTTTAAATACCACAATCGACGTGAGCCCAACGGTTTTACTTCCCCTCCAAAGTAAGTTGTGCTACGGAATTTTATCGCTCAAACAAAATCTTTTAGGTTCAAGGTTACATTTTTTTTAAAGTTTCACTACACATCCATAAATATTGTATATATTATTCCGGAACTTCAATTGCAATTTATTTAAACAAGTAACTGTTAATTAATATCAGCCTATGCCTATTATCTCACGGTCAAACGCACGTCTTTTTCATCTGTTAAATTTTCTCCCCAAACAACAAACGCACTCAAATTCATATCATAATAAATTTAAACATTGGTGTCGATTTTTGTAATTCCTTAATAATATAGTAAAAACTTTGAAATAAATTTAATGTTATGTAATGAGATATATTTGATCAAAGATGGTGTAAAATAGTTTATCATGTATTCTTCATTCACTGGGTCACAAATCTTGCGATTGGTTTAATGCAGCTTTCCACTTTGGCTTATCCTGGTCCAAATTTTTTAAATTCTTGCACATTATTCTGGCAACATCATTGGTTATATGATTCATGAACTCAAGTCTTGGTCTTCCTCTTGAATTCATCCCTTCCACATCTCCTTTTATAGTTATCATCGTCAAATTATCATGTCTAAGTATATGGCTTACCATGTTAACTCTCCTTTGCTGTATACCTTTCCAAAGTTTCTTTTCTTCATTTGCTAGTCTTAGCCCTACGGTATTTGCTAACATCTATATTAATGTTATTTTAACCTTATTTTATAGAACTAAATTTCAAATGCTTCTAATCTTTTCCTTTCAGCCGCACGAATTGTCTCTGTTTCATATCCACAAAATGCAACACTAAAAACATATGCCTTTAGGAACTTTTTTCTTATTTAAAATTTATGCTATATAATAATAATAATAATGTAATACTGAAGGAGTAGTTAGAAGCGCTGCTAAAAAAATATGCATAGTATAATACCTCCTTAAGTTTTCCGATCGGAAAAAATCAAAAGTTTTTGAAAATTCGCAATCCCCCACACACCCACCAAAAGAGAATGATCAACTTAAAATAAAAGGGGATTTAGATTGTAGGGAATGTTGGGGATGCAAGGGTTGGTTTGAGACCGGTAACGATGCCCTAAATAACATGTTTGCTTTCAGGATTTATTTTAACGTTAAGGAAACTACAAATATGACCAAATGGGTGATATTTTTGTAATCATTAAATAAACTTTTGCCGACATAATTATGTCATCTATTATAAAATAGCCAGTGAACAATCTATGTTGATATGTACGACGTAATAAGCTAAATGTTTCGATCTTAGTTCTGTAAATATCTTATCACTAACGCAAGCAAACAAAATAAATAATTTTAATAAAAAGTGATAGGGTGAATTAAACTTAAAATTTTAATTTGCGTATTGAAATCATTATTCTTATTTTAAATATGTGTTTTTAACTATAAAATAAATGTTATTAGAAACCTCTTCTTTATTATCTTATTTAAAAAATTTGAGATGTTTTGTTTGGCTTTTATCTTAAAGATATATAAATCACTGTTGAATTCGCTAACGTAAGGAAACATATAATTATCCTGCGCATGTGATGGTAACGCGGATGGAATTCAAACATCGATGACAAAGATTAGATTTTAGATGTATTACCAACAATGTTTATTGGTCGATTATTAGCAACCATTGAAGTTTTGATGTTTCACCATCGATGTTTGATGGTAGATGATTTTAAAAAATAGGTGTATTTTGCCGATGTCTAAGGAAACGATGTGTATATTGCATATCCGTACTAAATAGCTATTCATTAGAATGTTGTGGTAGTGATAAAAATAAAACGATTTTAACATATTTTTTATAAAATCAATAATCTCTGGGACATAAGCTAATATATATATATATATATATATATATATTATGGAGCTCTATGAAATGCTCTTTGATGAACAGGAGATTTTCCTCCTTTCTCATTGTTTTTGTAATTGCTAATAATTATTTCATTGTTGCTCTTTGGCGGAGTTTTTCTTGAACAATTTGTAACATTTCGTTTCGAAAGAAAAAACTCTTTTTAAAATAATTCTACTTTAAGGAAAAATAAAGTCCTGGTGTACCGTATCATTAATTATTCTACTATCTGTCCACTATCCATCTCTAGCCTGTAGCCTACTTGAACAATTATTATTAAAACTTGGCCCTGTGCTGGCACCAGATATTATGAGAATCATATTTTTTGGCTAATTTTTGTTCAAAGTAATTTGGTAGTATGCATGATAGTAGCTCATCTGTAGTTAATTCATTATTAAATTAAGTACATACACATCTGTCGTTTAGATGGGAAATTAGTAGCTACTGTTCAACAATACTAGCTCACTTCGTTATAAACAAAGGAGTCCAAGGACTAATTATATATAGAGCGGGCAAACCTCTGTCGCGTTGTTTTGGAGGTGACGGTGGGATGGAGCCATCTATTATCCGGGATCTGAAGCTATCTATCTACCTTGTGGTGGTAAACAGAGACGATGACAAGACAACGGCAGGAAGAAGGAAGAGGACGGGGTTTGGAAAATAGAAAAGAGGGGCAGGGAAGAAGAGTTATAGTTGGGCTCAGGGAGTAAAGTTAATATTTCCTACTTATGTTTGGTGCACCATTTGACTGTTTCTGTCCCTACTTTTGGGTTCTGATTGTATATTTACTGTTGCCTTTGCTATAGTGGAATCGTAGAAAAAACTCTTTTTTTTTTGTAAACACACACAAATAAATATAATTTAAATTTCAATATTTAATAAATAAAGGTATTTTATTCGTACAATTTAGTATGAGTATTGTTGTGGATGTTTTGACGTTTGTGTTTAATAGCAATGAATAAATCATTTTCATTCTGTATCAAAATTATATTGATGGGAATTCACTGAATTTATTTGCGATAGCTGGAATACGTTTTATATTAATTAATAATATGTGTTTTCAATGGTTTACCTCTTAAAAAAAAACTTTGTTAATTATTAGATTTTTAAATGCCCTAATAAATTTAAAATCTAGTCCTAACACATTTAGCTACAACACATTAGGTTAAAGATACTTATTGGGGCTTAAGTATGATAAAACAAAATTTTAGTAACAATGAAAGTGAATTTCAATACATTACTGAGACTAGAATATTTTTTCAGCCATGGGCGTCAAAGTAAACCGAAAATATTGGTCTTCAATATTCAATATAATTATAACCACGTGAAATGCGTTTTTTTAAATTATTAATAAAAATAAGTTAGTTGGCGGTATTCAGGTTCCTTTGATCCATGAAATTAGGGAATGGGTATAATCCGTGTTATCTAACATTTTTAAATTTCATGTTTTATCAAACTTAAAAATATAATCAAATATTATGTTTTATTCTGTGTAAAATTCTGCAAAATCTTATGTTAGAATAATTTTTAATTGTAAATTTTGCAGTAACTGATTCCTAGAATGATAAATTATATTGTATTTTTTAAAGTTACTACATGAAAGTTCAATATGTTAGATACTATAGTTCTACACACGAGCCCTTTAAACTATATAATAATCCTTTTTCTTCTAAGTAAATTGTATTACTTAAATAAAACCAGCGCATACTTATAGCCAAACTTTATTTGAACTGAACCTATCGAAATGTTGTACAGAGGAAAGTGTGTAGTAGTCCGACACGTGGTCCAGACGTTCAATTATTTTGTCATTAGTCTACTGTAATACATTAGTGTCTGTAAATACGCAGCCAGAAACCGGAACTGCAGGGGGTGTATTTCCCAATTTATTACCAACCAAATAGCGGTGAAAATATTTAAAATTACTCCTTTTAATAGTTTTTACTTTCTCATATAAAGATAAAATATTATGATGATAAATATTTTTCAGTTCGAAATTATGATATAGCTTCGAGCTCGTAAAAATAGGTTCAAGGTATAAATAGGCAAACCTACATTACACACATTTTACAGGTCAGTATATTTTAAATATCAAATATAATGACCACAGAAAACACGTGTTACTTTTTAAGTAATTTAAATTTGAGAGATAACTCTTTCAACCATAATTTAATGGTGTCAATATTGTATAAACGATGTCAGCATTATCTCAATATGAGTAAAAATTGACCTTTTCCTCATTTTCCCCAGTACCTTTAAATTAATGTCATTCTGTCTGTCACTGCGATACAGTCTAAATAGTTTAATTGTTTATATTAAAATTTTATATTTAAATTGTATATGGTCATACCTTAAGGCTAAGTCGGGATTATAATTCAAACCCAAAAATCTAGGATAGTTAACTGATGACTATCTTGTAAAAATAACGTTCTTAAAATAGACTGTATGTGAACGTCTGTGTGATTACGTTGCACCGTTTGGGTAATTTATTAGAAACTCGCTGGTAGCCACTGCATCGTATACAAAGAAAGTAAGAAAGATTAATTGACTTTTAACTAGGTCACTTTGTTCTTAATAAAATTATTTTCTTAAACATTAATTTAAATACTTTTTTAAAATATTATTCTTTTAGCTCATCGTTAAGCTAGTCTATATTAACTAGTAGTTTTAATATTCTTAGAGGCTGACATTTAAGGCTGAAACAACTAATCCTAACTAATATTATAAAGGCGAATGTGAGTTTGTTTGTTTATTACGCTTTCACGCCTAAACTACTTGACCGATCATCATGAAATTTTACATACACGTTTTCATGGCTACAGAAAAGAACATTAGGTACCTTTCATCCAGAAAAAAGTAATGTTCCCGAGGGATAGAAAAAAAACCTGTTATACGGTCGTACGGCATAACAACTTGGCCTACTGATATGAACATGAATTGCAACATGATTCCTGGGGTACAGAAAAAGGGACCTTTGGTATCCCGAAAGAAAATCTGATATCTCTTCCATGTAACGGACTTTGGATGCTTTTGTCTGCGAATGTTATTGCATCAATTTCGAGGTCCAACTAGCTATAGAGACCTTAAAATTGTCAACGGCCAGGAATGCGGAACATATAGAGAAGCATGTGAATCTCTACGTTTGTTAGAGAATGATAACCACTGGGACGAAACAATGGAGGAAACCGTGCAGTGCTGATCACCAGACAAAATATGGGAACTTTACGCAACCCTCTTATCATCTGGTGGTCTTTCCAATCCTCAAACACTGTGGGATAATTACAAAGAGTACATGGTGGAAGATATTTTTTGCAGCGGCTACAGCAAGTACATGCATATATGACTTTTAATGAACACATCTACTACGAAGCGCTGATGAAAATTGAAAACAAGGTTATGACAATGACGGGGAAGAAGCTTCAAGATTTTGGAATGGTAAACCTTCAACGATCAGATGAAAATGACTTAAACGATGAAATTACTAGGGAATTAAACTATTATTTCAAAGCATTACGACAGAAATTAACCGAATTGGTTCCTCGGTTGCTTCCAGAACAAAGTCACGTATTTCAACAGATATTACGTCAAGCAGAGTCATGGAATGGTGCACTCATCTTTCTCGACGCCCCTGGAGGAACCGGGAAAACGTTTTTGCTGAACTTATTATTGGCGTTCATAAGAAAATACCAGAAAATTGTTGTTGCCGTGGCTTCCTCCGGTATAGCAGCTACACTACTGAACGGCGTCTGTACTGCACAATCCATTCTAAAATTGCCATTAAATCTTGCACTTGCACAGGAAGAGTCACCCAATGTAAACTATTACTGTGGGACGAAGGTATGATGTCCCACCAAAAATCTATAGAGGTGTTAAACCGAACTCTTCAGGACTTGCGAGACAGTACAGATATTATGGGAGCAATGGTAGTTTTTCTGGCTGGTGACTTCCAACAAACTCTACCGGTGATCCAGAGGGGCACACATGCAGAAATCAAAGCTTGTCTCAAGTCATCAAGATTGTGGGCAAAAATTAAAAAAATCAGCCTAACAACGAATATGAGTGTCCACCCTTTTGATGACGTAGATTCAGGACATTACGCAGAGACACAATTGAAAATTGACGATGGACGTTTGGACACGGATGCTGAAGGCTGTATTTTACTTACAGGGGACTTCTGTAATTTGGTGGAAAATTATGTGGAGCTCATTGCTAAAGCTTACCAAGACTTACAACTAAATTTTAATTGTGATCACTGGTTGTGTGCAAGAGCAATTCTTGCACCAAAAAATGAAATCTTTAACAAAATCAACACTGACATTTGGAAAGAGGTGCAGGGAGAAATAAAGGAGTATTTGTCTATAGATACAATCATGGACACAGAACAGAGCACTTCATATACCGCTGAGTTTTTAAATTCTCTGGAGC
Source organism: Timema californicum (assembly GCA_902141385.1). NCBI lineage: Eukaryota > Metazoa > Arthropoda > Insecta > Phasmatodea > Timematidae > Timema > Timema californicum. The sequence continues at coordinate 107,020 of CABFOW010000249.1, forward strand.
TATCGGGTGTACCCTCGCATAAATTACAATTGAAATTAGGTTTACCAGTTATGCTTATGCGAAATTTAGATACACCCCGATTATTTAATGGGACGAGGCTTCAGATTACACAATCAGGGCAAAATATACTCCGTGCCACCATTTTAACAGGTGTGGGAAAAGGGGAAAGTGTAATCATACCGCGAATCCCAATAATCCCCACTGACCTACCATTTCAATTCAAAAGACTCCAGTTTCCAATCAAACTTAGTTTTGCTATTACTCTTAACAAAGCGCAAGGGCAAATATTTCAAGTAGCAGGGGTGCATTTGGAAAAGCCATGTTTTTCCCATGGCCAGCTATATGTAGCATGTTCGCATGTGTCCAATGCCCAGAATTTGTATGTATTTGCGCCAAATGGAAGGACATACAACATAGTATGTAGGAGAGTCCTAAAATAATGATCTATTCTGTTCCCATGATTGCAACGGCCAAGAACAAGAGGAGAAAATAAGGGATGTTAATTAACTGTAAGTAAAATTTAAGATGAAGTGGGATTTTCAATTCACGGCAAGGCATAACCTATGACTCTACTGTCACACACTCCGCTACTTCTTTTCTACTCCTACACTTAATCCTTATTTATATTGTGGAGTTTGTATGTTTCTTTATCTCCACAGTAGCCCCGTGGCTTCTTTGGTGCTGACTGACAGCTCACAGCTGACTTCCGACAGTCAACAATTAGGTATATACCTAAAAGCGAATCCCAATAATCCCCACTGACCTACCATTTCAATTCAAAAGACTCCAGTTTCCAATCAAACTTAGTTTTGCTATTACTCTTAACAAAGCGCAAGGGCAAATATTTCAAGTAGCAGGGGTGCATTTGGAAAAGCCATGTTTTTCCCATGGCCAGCTATATGTAGCATGTTCGCATGTGTCCAATGCCCAGAATTTGTATGTATTTGCGCCAAATGGAAGGACATACAACATAGTATGTAGGAGAGTCCTAAAATAATGATCTATTCTGTTCCCATGATTGCAACGGCCAAGAACAAGAGGAGAAAATAAGGGATGTTAATTAACTGTAAGTAAAATTTAAGATGAAGTGGGATTTTCAATTCACGGCAAGGCATAACCTATGACTCTACTGTCACACACTCCGCTACTTCTTTTCTACTCCTACACTTAATCCTTATTTATATTGTGGAGTTTGTATGTTTCTTTATCTCCACAGTAGCCCCGTGGCTTCTTTGGTGCTGACTGACAGCTCACAGCTGACTTCCGACAGTCAACAATTAGGTATATACCTAAATTTTGACTGTCAGAAGTGACAGCTGCTAAACACATGTTCTTGCAGATGATATATATTGGCGTAGGGATACATAATTTGGTCTGGTAACTTTTCCAGGCCGTCAGTAGTCGGCTGTGAGCTGTCAGTCAGCACCAAAGAAGCCATGGGGCTACTGTACATATATTGACCAACAACCTGAATAAGTTCATCGTTTTTATTTTCATACTTCCTGTGCCGACCGACAACCTGAATTTATTGACAAAATAAACATTAACGTGAGTGAAGCCACGGGAAAAAGCTAGTTATGAATATAAAGATGACTGTAAAGCATAAAATATGATCAATGGAATTTCTCAAAAAATATAAATCTTTAACAAAATTAAGACATTATTTATTATATAATGTATAAATATTTTGAAATTTTAGTCCAAATTTATAGTTTTAAATTATCATCCCAGAAACATTGATAATCAAAAAGTTTCCCAAAGATTTCATATAAAAAATCATGTTTCCTTAAAAATAATGTTTTCATTTGAAATACATTTCAGAAAAATGCCATTATTTTTTCATATATAATTAAAGAAAATCCAAAATTATTAATTATTATAATATAGGCCTACTACTGAGCGTTGTGAAACTAAACACTGTAATCAAGATTGATATTGGTGTGTATATGTACCCGATTCTCACGACCACATTGTTATAACAAATTGCTGGAAAACTGAAGTACATTTTTTATAGCATCAAAGAATTGGTAAATGCACTAGAGGAATGTATTGATTCTTACATACTGTTTCCACATATGAAATTATCTTTATAGTTTTATTTATAATGTATTAATAATGGTGTTACTCGTTGACGTTATGAAAATGTGTTCTATTAGTAACATGGTTTGATTTTAGTTCACAAATGTAAATGGAAAAACAGTGTAAAAGTGTATGTCATACAAAAGTATATTCCCCGAAAATTTAAAAATGGGTAAAAAGTATTTTCGGCTGGTGTTTTATCGAGAATGTGTTATAAATATAGCTACTTGCGAGAATTGGGTAAATGTAGGTACACATCAATATTAATCTTTGTTACATTGTTTGATTTTACAACTCTCTTTGGCAGGGCACCTCAACCCCTGGCCCGCAGGCCACATGACTCATGAACAATACAAAATAACGTCAAGTGAAAAAATTACAAATACAGATATATATTTTATATAATCAAATAATAAAATAAATTCCTATTTTTTTCTCTTTTATTAATGACTTTTGTTTTTAACGTGAAGAAAATTATTACTTTTTGTAAAAGTGTAGGCCTACATTTTAAAAGTCAGATGACAACTCTAGTAGACAAGCCAAATCACGCTATCCTCTGTTATAAAAAAGAAAGAAAGAAAAAGCAACAAAAGAACAGTCATACTTCACGATAAACCAAAAGTTTCGCTTGTTAGAGATAGGCCTAATCCCTAGTGTAAGCTTAAGTGTATAATAATGAGATGATATGAGTATTTTAATTTTTATTCAACCAGGATGTTGTCGGTAAAGTATTGTGGCCCACGAGCAAACAAGAGACAAAAACTTTGGACCTCTGACATAAAAATGTTGAATACCACTGCTTTATGGCATACTATAATAAAATAAAAGTCTATATTGTAGATTTATAGAAAAACACAATAGCGTTTTTCCGGAATGTATTTTTAAGGAAAACATAACTTATGGAATTCGTGGCAATCAAAAAATTATTGATACTAAGAAAGTCATTAGGTATAGCCCTATAAAATGTGAATTAATATCAATGCTGAACAATATATATTTTGTATCCGTAGTCAAGGACAGGCATACAGTCAGTCATACAAACAATCATGGGGACATAAATAATTGTAAAATCATTATTTCCATCACTAAATTATTAATAAATTAATGCTTAAATGAAAAAAATATATAGACAATAACTTGCAGGATAGCTTACTGTACGCCTTTTGAGTTAAATCATTGAAGATATTTTAAACACATTTCAAATTTTTGAAAAATTATTCATTGATATATTACCTTAAACTAATGTCTACCCTCTAAACAAGTAGGCTATAGTGTGTAATTTTTCATGTAAACACTCCCAGGATACACATATTGGAGCAATTCATTTGAGCCATTTTAAATAAATTCAAAATTTTGAAAAATCATTCTTCAAAAAACTACCCATTAACGACTTTTTATTCCCAAAACAAGTATTCAGTGCTATTTGACAATATACAATTCTCATATATATATTTGAACCAAAATCATTAGAGCAATTTTCTATGCATTTTAAATTTTCATAAAAATGTCCATCTGCATACCTTCAAAAAAGTTGCACAAAAAACCATAGTAAAAATCTATTTGTTCTGTTCAAAAATTATAAATATGCATTCTAAACAAAAACTTTAGTGCCATTTTTGAAAAATTAAGAAATAAAAAATAATATCTCACTAGCAAATTATTCTTAATTTGAGGGCTAGAGATAAAATAAAAATATTAGGTTTGAACAAAATATATAACTATTTTGTATCAGTAGCCAGGGACTAACAGACTGTAAGACATAATTTTAAAATCCACTTTTTTGGGGGGTTCGAGTTCACATAAAACTTAAAGATTCGTCATCTCGAGATCGATTCGTTTCACTATTACTATAATTTTTCTTAGTATGAGAAAAAAAAAGTCAAAGTCTATTCAAGTGCGTAAACAAAATAATAGAATATGTAACAGACACACATTGAATACATGACAATCATGGTCTCTCGAGGAGCATGACGATACATCGAGCTATGTCACAAAAAGTTGTTTATTTTATAATTTATAAATCACTTATAAATATATGCTAATTTATCTTTAAGTTTTTAGCTATGTAATTGCAACGCTAGTGGATTCCCTTTAATATATATTTTCTGTGTTGGTTAATTTTATTTTTTTCGTCTGCCCATGGAAAATAGAAATGTTTAACAATATATTAAAGGCTAACTTTATTATTAATAAAAGAAATTTTAAGCTCACCTCATATATTCGGCCCCAAACTTTCCAACCTTGGTTATGTTTTACCAAACTTTCAAATTTTTATTTTTTTCCTTTTTCCATGCCAAAACGTAAATTAATATTAATTTTAGTAATATTTCATGTTAGTTTCCTCTTCTCACCTTGTTGGTTACCACATTCCCATTTAGACATTTTTAAACTTATCAGGATTTTTGATGTGACTGTTTTACGAGCCTGCCAAATATCAATCTTCACCCACACAGAAAAGTTGTGTCTTATATCAGTTGTTCCAATTTCAGGATTTCTCATTCAGCTACCCATAAAGGTCAATCTACTTTGGTACCAAATTTCAATTTTCTGCCACACCATTTTATATATTATTTAGGGAAAATTTGAAGGGACCCATCCCCAATTCCCATTCCTTCATTTTAAAATGTAAACTCTGTCAAACATTTATGGTTTATTGGGGTGGTCCTATTAACACACACATACACACACACACACATGCCTGACTACTTGCAACCTTCTACAACCCTTATAAATAGTATTTTATTCTTCTAGTTTTGAAAAGTTCTAAACCTTTCATTTCATCAGCCAAATACAAAATATTTAACATTTATTTCTTATTTGGAGTGATCCCTCCATATTCCTTTCAAACTTTCATTTTATACTTTATCTAAATGTATTTTCCTTAATTATTCAACCTCACTTCTTTTCTTTATTTACTTGAGTCCCATTTTAAAATTTAGAGTTTTCAGATTTTTATGAGTATTTGGAGTGGGTCCTTATTCTTGTTTGCTGAGTTTTATTTTTCTTCCACACAGAGAAGTAGCTACCTTAAAATTGAAATTCTATGAGCAAGCATGAAGGACTTACAAATTTTCCAATTTTGCTTGTAGAGATATTTTCATATACATTTACGGGTTCTTTTACATAACACAGTTGACATGTGATCGACAGATTTATTTTCCCTCCGAAGGAAGTTGTGCTACGGATATGTATCTCTTACGTAAAATCTGTTGTCCTTGAATGCGTTTGAATCCAGGACAATCGGGTCTTGAGGCAAACACTTTATCTAAGACCATCAAGATAGGTTATGTTGGTCATATTACTTTAAACATATTAATCTTTTTCAATTAAACATATTTTTAGCACCACGTATTACTTTCTACCTGTTTAGTTTATACACATAAGTACTAACTATGTTGATGCAATAGGGCTGAGTAAGTTGGAAGTTAAAGGAAATATACCCGCATTTGCATGGATAGAGAAAGTTGAAAATACTTTAGGGTAAGAACATCCCCCGTACACCCAACCAGGATTTGAACCTCAATATACCGTTCATCGACAGTGGTGTTTATTGTGAGAGTGATGATGCCTTAGACCATCTGACCACTGAAGTAGATTAAACATTATTGGTATAAGAAAAGACAGCAACCTTTTCTCTTAACACATTAATCACTTACGTCCTTAATCGTACATTGATATATGACTGTAAAAAAATGTCACTGACAAAAATTCTCCTGAGCGTTTCTAACTTAATGGCCTGTGTTTGACAGCGGATGAATAAACACGACCGCCAAAGGTCAGAGGAACTTTAGTAGAGCGTGATTAGAATACCTACTCCCAACATATGCCCCTAAAGTCAAATTTTTGTATATGCATAAAATAAATGATATATTGTTAGACTAGAATGTGTAGTGATATTACAAGCGGACAAAGGCTTCCATCTCACCTTGTTAGGTTTTACAGTTAAGGAAAGTTTGGTGTTCGAACTCTATCGTTATGTTGTTGTTGTTTTTTAGTGGTTTCGCACTCCTTCTTCACATAAAATTATGGTAAATTTTCCATAAATTCTACCTTCCTTATCTTTATACCAATATTGTAAATATTATTATTAGTCCAAATGTGTAGTAGGACGTGGCGAACAGCAAAAATTGCAATTAGCTGAGCGGTCCAAGACTTTGAAAAAGCACTGTAGTAACCAAAGTTTGGAAAAGCCCCGTTTGACCATTGTATGCAAGACCAGAATTACCCACTTCGGGGGTCACATGGTATAACGATCTACTAACACAGTGGACTATATTGTTGATGACGGGGAGATTAAGGTTCAAATCTCGGTTGGGTATACTTAAGGTGGTTTTTCCAAAATGATTTTCCATTTTCCTATCCTTCCTAATCTATAAAACTATTGTTGTAACTATTACATAAGTGTACAACCCAAACGGATAGTAAAACGTGGTGCTAAAATATAATCATAATTTAATGGCTTGTATTTAAAGTAAATACAAAAATGTTGATCCTACATACATATTTTAGCATACATATTTTAGATGAATTATATTATGAATCAAATCGTGAGAAGCAGATTTGTTAGGATCACTATTATTATTTATTATTATTATTAGCACCGCGTCTTACTAACCGTTCGATTTATACGCCCTTACGCTAATATGTATTGGTAGGGTGATTGTGGGATGAAATGAAGGACCTACAGTTTAACGTGGAATCCGAACCACGGTGGAGGCCTGGCATTCCTCAACATTCACAAGACGTCTTGTCAGAGGTGAAGGAAGGATTTGCTAATCAGATAAATCTTTGCCGGGACCGAGGATTGAACCTCGGCCGCCAGCATAGAAGTCTGACACCTTACCCCTAGAACACCAGGTCACCGTTAGGTTTACTATCACATACTATTATGTACACCGTATTATAGATGTGGTTGCATTGATAGGGTAGGTCATACATACTATTTATTAAGAGGAATATATAAGTATAGATTAGAAACCGTCCAATCATATTATCTAGCTACTTACAGACTAAACTAATCAAAAACCTTCACAACATCCGTCCCTCAGCCTACAATTTTCCATAAAGTATATTTCTAACATTCCGATAACTGAGCCCAAAACAATTATCTCACAAGAGAGACGTAATACCGACTGCGCTAAGGTTAAACCTAAGCTAAATGATAAATTGAACGTAACTTTCTACTTTATTTCAAATTTGGGTTTTTAACATTCTTTCTAAATTAAGTATACACACATTAAAAAATAATTTGAATTATAAAAACACGCCTAATACTGTACAACTACATTTAACGTCAGGATATTCACTAATTAGCTAGCTTGCACACATATATTTTTGTACTCCACTTCTTACTATTTGTCTTGGCCATTCGGATTTAACTTAACTAATTGGAAATTGATTTATAAGACTATTTGCAGTACCCAGCATTGCCCAGTAGAAACGATGTTTGTTTAGTGATTTTAATGAATTAAACTATATAATTTAAATTTTAAAACTACCTGATGGAATTTTGTTATGCTTTACTCAATTTATTAATATTAAAGGCGTTTGGGCTAGGTGTATATTCTTAAACGTGATACCTAGGTTTATAAATCATATGATGAAATAATCTACTCAATAGGTTTAAAAATTGTACGATTAATGTTCCAATACATCAATTATTACAAAAATAAAGCAGTTATAATATGTGATAGAGTTAACAGTATTATACTTCGGGTGCTATAATTTTAATGAAACTTTATTTAGGCCTATCGAACAAAATCCAGTATAAGAATCGATGCATTAGCTGGTACAATATAAATTAGTAATTTCGTTTCTACACAGAAAATAAATCTATAGTGATTTGACAACAAAATTCAATCCACGTAATATAATGATGAACATTGTACATATATATAATTAATTTTTTGACCTTATGCTGATTCAGTTATGGGATGATTCCCTTTAATAAATTTATATCACGGAAAAAGTATCCACTTTTTTACTGTCTTATTTTTGGTTCCAGTATTCCAGCTAAAAATTATTTTGTTTTAAACATAAACATTGAAATATATTTTTAATGGATCTATTATGGCCTTTCCACAATATTAAATTAGTTAATTTTTTAACACAATACTTTAATTTTATACGGAATTTTGTAAATCTAAAAAATTATGTTCATTCATACGTATTCAAATTAATTCATTTCCTGCATAGTTGATTAAACTATTGTAGCATTATTTTATAATATATAGCTTAGTATTTTGTAATTTAAAAGTATTATTATTATTATTATTATTATTATTATTATTATTATTAGCACCGCGTCTTATTACCCGTTCGGTTTATACGCACTTACGATAATGTGAAATGGTAGGGTGATTTTGATATGAAATGGAGGACCTACAGTTTAACGTGGGATCCGAACCACGGTGGAGGCCTGGAATACCACTGTAGTTTAAAAGCTCACACCCAGATCAAAATCCTTTAAACTAAATTATTTCTCTTTTGAAAAATTGGGGATAGCCAATATGATCATTTGTTTTGAGTATTTTTTTAAAGTATTAATTGTTCAAAGAATATTACTTTATTCTCGCTATGATCTTGGTATTTTAATATTTTTAATCTTACCCTTTTAGAGCGTTATATATATTCACACACATTATTAAAGGAAAATTGTTTTAAAATTTAGTATCATCGACGTAGTTTCCCCCCTCCCCCCCCCCC
>CABFOW010000249.1:115877-149938 GCA_902141385.1 Timema californicum
CCCCCCCCCCCAATTGCTAAGTAAGGGATAAAATAAAATGATAAACTAAATATAAAGAAGTAGAGGGAAAAAGAGCGAATATGTATTAAAAGTTTTACTCCATCCCGCTAAATTGCGTGCGCAGATCTACTAATGCGCACGCTCTGTACGCACGTCTGCAAAAAGTTCAGGCGTCGTGCGCTAGGGGCGGCAGACTCGCAGCAGTGCCGCTATCGAGCGGTGGGGACACGAACAAAGCCGCTGGTCTCCCGCGCACTGAGCGATGCGCCAGTTGCCGAGTTTGTGTTAGTGTCTGTCGGTGTGTGTACTGGGGAAGTTAGCAGGGCTGGGACTCGCGCGCGAGAAACCGTCAGTTCGACACCAGCTAGGCCATGAGACGGAATGGGCGGAGCGACGAATATTGGCCAGCAGGAGACGTCCGTTGGTGTCTTCACGAAATTGTCCGTGGTGTGACCTTTTAAGAAGTGTTATTAAATCAATTTATATTAGAACACACTTCATTTCAAAACGATCTAGTCTCGAATACCGTGTAACGAATTTTAATCCAAATAAATCTTATATTGATGTGCCATAAATAATAATAAACTCCAAAGTTTCCAAATCTCACTTTACATGTGGACATTGAGGTGAACTTTCAATCTATAGAAAATATTAATTATTGAAAAACATTTAGAGCAATTTTTTAAAATAATTTTGCTACACCTGACAAGTAATTAGTGTGTAATATATAATTTAAGACTAGTTAACATTTTATTTTTCAAAAATACGTAGTTTGGTGTTAGCTGTATCTGATTAAATCGGGTAATAAACGTGGTTATAATTAACAAGTCCGTAAAATTAAATTAGTGTATTAACTAAATGTTGTTGGTTACTTATTAACTTTGCTGTTTTGAAGTGTTTTAACATACTTTAATATCAACAACTTAAGACATTGTGCTTCATATAATATTTTAACATATAAACAAAACTTTATTGGTAGCTAAATAATATAAGTTACTTAAAAAAATTATTTATCAATTTATTTAGAAAATAAAGTGTATTCCACGGACTCACGAGAACAATGTTAGCCCTGAAGAAATCAGCGAGGATGGTTGCAGATCTCGTCTTCCTGATAGTCATGGTGACTACAACAATGCCAACAATCATACAAGGTCAGTGAAACTATTTATAAATTTAAAACACTGCTAGCAAAAAGACAGGGAGGGTGGACTTTATTGGCCTCCATTGAAGTGATATATTCGTGTTTTAGTCTAGGAAATGTTATTTCTTAAGCAGAGTTTTCCTTAGGAAAAGGTTGTTTTTTTATGTCATTGACTTGTCACTGCAAAGTTTATGTGATATTTTGTTCTAAACTACATGGAATGAAGAACATTACTCATTCAGGGCTTGAAGTAACAAACTTGTTTTTGTCAAAATCATCTCGAAAGGAAAGTAAAAAGGGGAGGAAGTTAGGAGAAACAATGTTAATAGAGAAGTTTCACATCAACATTATTAGTAAATATAATCTATTCGCAGGTTTCAAACTTTGTCTTTAAGCTCAAACTCACTATAATTTTAGTCAAAAGACCTGTAAAACATAGAGTTGAGTTTGAACTTTAAATAAATATGCTATGTTATTATTATTAGCACCGCGTCTTACTACCCGTTCGGGCTATACGCACCTACGATAATCTGTAATGGTAGGGTTATTGTGAGATGAAATGGGTGACCTACAGTTTAACGGGGAATCCGAACCACGGTGGAGGCCTGGAATTCCCCACATTCACAAGATATCTTGTCAGAGGTGAAGGAAGGGTTTGATAATCAGATAAATTTGTGCCAGGACTGAGTGCTATGTTAAATAGTTCCAAACTGAAATTAAAAATTATTTTTTTAAATATCTACAACCATACACACAACAAAACAAATTACTTTTATTATTATGAATTTTAAAAAAATATGATAGTAGTTTTATCTTTTTAATTCAATTTTGACAATACAATAGAGACACTTAGTTTTAGAACAATAACTATTTTTTCATATCTATATTTAATAGAAAGTTCCCACATTATATATTCATTTTATTTTTATTTTTTTACTATAGTAAACACAAATATGCAACCCACCTATTCGTTCATTTTGTCAGATAGAGTACCCCAAAGCTTTTAATTAGAGGAACAATTAAAATTTAAAAACTGTCCTAGTAAACTACTTTTATTGACTTGATTTAGAACATTAAATATGTTGGCTTGCTAAAATGTATATGCCAATATTTGATACCACATATGCTATTTATTTTCAAGTTTCAATCAATTCATCTTGGAACTAAGAGATTTTTAAATGATCTAAGATATCGTTTAATCAAAGTATTATGCCTAAGTTAATTCGGTACCAGCTTGGCCAACACTAATCTAGTAGGTTAGGGTAATATCAATTCGAAACCAAGCCGGGTGCAAAAGGAAATAGGGGATTTTTAAACGAGGTGTTCCATTCTTTACAAAGGTTAATATTACTACCTTTCTTACCATTTAGTCTTATAAATCTACCTATTTACATTACGTCACTAATTCCAATACTAACATTTACTTTTGGTCGAATGGTCAGATGTATCAGTCATACCATGGACTGAGACACCGGGGATGGGGATGTCAGGATGATGAATCCCAATCGAATGAACTGGGACTAGTTTTATTCTAAAAGGTTTCCCAACTTACTTTAACGCAAATGCTTATACCTTTATACCTTTATTCTGAACTATGCATTATTCATTCTTAACCCTATAGTGTAAACCTGATGAGCTTCTTTACGGGTAGTAGTGTTCAGTTTAATGAAAGATAACCTCCCAATCAGGGAGTGGAACTGAAATACCTGTTGTTTCTGGTTCCGTTTCTCTCAACAAATATTTTAATGTTCTGATTCTGGTTCTTTCTAAAGAAGAATAAATGTTTATATATTTTTTCAGTTACCAATTAGGTTTCTGAACTGGTTCCGGTTTCTTCAATTCGTTATTTAATATACATAAATTACTATCATTAATAATTTGTTGTGATAAATATATATATTTTTTTTAACTACAACAAAATAAAAGTTATTTTTATGAAAAAATATAATATGCCTTTACAAAAAATTCTGAGAAAATGGAAATCATAATATTACAATATAAAATAAGTTAAGGAAAGAGGGCATTAATTGCGGTTGTAAAAATTTAGAACATATATGTATCAATATGAACCTTTATGAACCTTAAATCATTCGATTCTGGTTCTAAAGAAATTAATTTTGTTTCCAGGTTTCCTGTTTCTTGAAAATATCTGTTAATTCCTGTTAAGAGTTCTGGTTTGACTCCATGCTTTAAATTATCACAAGAAGTGGTGTTTAATTATACGCCTAAATCCTTTAGACATAGATAAAATAATACTTTGGCCTTAAATATGTCGTCGTTCTTCATACGTGTCATTGGAACCATGATTGAGTGTAGGAGGAACCAGGCCACTGAGCATTAAATGTACTGACAAATTACTTTCGTTTCACTAAACAGATAAGGGGATGGTTGATTTCACACAGGCATGCTTGATCCTTCCTAAACATACATAGGTCTTATCCTGATAAACTATCACTTTGAATGATCTAGGAAAAAATCGAATATTTCAAAGATCTTATAATAGCTAGGTAAAGAAGATTATCAACATCACTGAACAAGTGGATTAAACAAGTTCATCTAGTCTGGTATGTCACTACCGGGGATTTTTATCTTAGAATAGTGGCTGGCTTATTTGAGGGTGAGCTTTACCAAATGTATTTCCACCTCTCTCACCTTAAATGAGGGTGCATTTACTCTAAAATTATACCTTCCACCCTCATACTGTTTAAAAATAAATAAAGGTTGATAATCAAGAGAAGTAGCATGACGCACTGACAATTTTTTTCATGAAATACTTTTTTTAACTCAGTATTATAACGTGTACATTCTAAAAACACAGATTTGTTCAGCCCCAAATTGAAAGCTAAATTTACTATGTATTTAGTAATTTGATACTAGGACGTTACTTTTATTTATGTTCCTGATGATTTTACAAAAAATATGTTTGTTGCTGTGTGACAGCACATATTTTATAATATGTTACGTTGCTTAAGATGTGTTCTTTAAAGGCTGCGTTAAACAAAGATACTATCATGTCACGAATAGAGGGAAAGGGGGCGAGAGGGTGGGTAATCAGAGTAAGGAAGGGAGGGAAAGCATGTTTAACATGTATGAACGTACGTGCATTTGACATATGAAGCGAATCAGTAATATGGCCTGCACCACGAATGTATCAGGAATGTAATCTGTATCGTGGAAAGTTTTTTATAGCGTTTCACTACCCCAGTCGGGCTATCTGCATATGTACAAATTACGCTAATGTGTTAGGGTATATGGTGGTTTAATTTATATGAATTGTACCCTCATTTGCATAAAGCGCTTGGGAAATTATATGAAAAAGTTCCACACGATTAGTACATTCGATCGGGATTTGAACCTCCGTATCTCAGTAAGAGGCAATCTAGTATTTTGTGAGAGTGATGCCTTATAACTTTTGACCTCTGAAGAGATTCTTTTTGTAGTTTTAATTAAGTTGAAAAAAGTAGAAAATTTATGATTTTTTATTGAAAATTGTAAGGGTCCTATACGGCTACGAAAATATTTGGTATAAGCTACCTAGGACAGACACACCACTCAGCCCCAACCATTAATAAAATCACTCCAAAAGGGGAAACCCCAAATTCGCTGAAAAGTTTTTTAGGCCAGTCTTCATATCGAACCCATTACCTCGTCGTTTAGCAGACATATACTTTACAGACCTGCTAAGGTATAAAACTGATGAGCACGTATACACATATCAAGGTTCTTGGTCAGAACCATCCGGAATCGAAACATGGTTCCTTAGACCGCACTTAACTAATTATTTAGTCAAGGGGATGTACCTGAAAAATTAATTAAAGTAAGCAAAACCAAACATGTACAATCCGATAATACTGAAAGGTAACAAGTAAAACTTAATGTATTACACTATGGTGCAGGCTTTAAGCTAGGACCATACCATAATCTTTCAAGGTATGACTGCTAGCTTTCACTGTAAACAGAGTGTACTTCTATTCTAAAATAAATATTTTACGGCAGAACATATAAAAATATATTGTTCAACTTTTGGAGATAAATTAAGAGTAGTCTACCTATACCAGTATTTGCCAAGCTGGAGAGTGTAAAACCTTATCTAAATAATTGACCTTATTAAAGCTACATTATAACTCTGGGTAACTGGGTCGACTATGGATAAACACTAATTGTCTTCACATATAACATTAAAAAATACTCTTCAGTAAATGTGGTTAGTAGATTGAACAATTTTGAATATATTTTTAAATTAATCTATTAAAAAATATATTATTGATATTATGTTAAGGGTTAGAATGATAGAGGTAGTTTAGAGGAAGAGCATTCGTATCAACGTTGAGAGAGGACGGGTAAACATACTGATTATTCACATATTATTATTATTATTATTATTATTATTATTAATATTTAGCACCTTGTCTTACTACCAGATCGGTCTATACGCATAAGTACTAATGACGCTAGTGAAGTAGGAATTGGGAAGGTTGAATCTAGAGGAAGGGGAACCACATATGCGTGGAGTGAGGGTGGAAAACTATTTATGAAAAACCACCTGAGTTAACCCGACCGAGATTTGAGCCGCAATTTCCCCTTCCTCGGGTGTCCAGCTAACATGAAACTAGCCCGTTATCCAACTACGCTACCGAGGCGGGTGATATGTAACATAAATTATCAGGACTTTCAGTTCATTTCTACATTATATTGTGTTAAAATGCGTGATTTATTCTTCTTCTTCTTATTTTGACACCCTATCTTAGTCGGTAGCATGTCTATTTAAAGAGTCTCTGGTTCAATTCCTGACATGGCCGAAAAATTTATGATCGGTTAATCGATATGGGTTTCATCTTTCACAGTGATTAATTAAAAGCTGTGAACTAGGTGTTGTGTCTGGTCTAAACTTAAGCTAGTTTTTATAAGTCATTTTCTGATATAATTAGTCAGTTCAGAAAGTGCACGTTAATATCTCAAATAAATGAATTTGTTTTATTACTAACTTTAACAGGAATATTTTTCTATCCGTTGGGGATTGGCACAAGCCGATGCGATAAGTCATAGTGTGCACCTACTTTGAGACCATCTACCTATCTATCTATCTACCCTAGCGGTCGTAGCCTTCCCAATACTGCAAGTAGACGTCGCAAGACGGGCGAGTCGGCAGATTACATGTTCCGTTTCATTTTCCTTTGTGTAGGAAGCACCTTGGCTGAGGAACAATTCCGTTGTGAAAGTCGCCAGGTTCCCACTCCCACGTTCCGTTTTTCTCTCTCTTCCTCGAAATCAAAATAAGTACCTCCTGCTTGTTTGAAACAGGTAGTTGTCGACTATACTGTGCAATAAAAAGTTTGTATTCGTTTTTATTTGTTTTATTTTCATCACTCAACTCTGTCATATTATTTTATCATCTAGTATAGAAAATATTTCTACATTTTTACTGAGACACATTTAAAAAAGTGAATTTTCATTTCGCTTTATTTGCCCTGTGTTTTAGTCCCCCATCCAGGCTATACGCGTTTAACTACACTAATCAGATAGGTTATAATTTAGAATAAATGGTGGTTAGCTAACGCGCTAGTTTTGTGTTGAGCTGGACTACCGATTACGGGGGGAGCGAGGTTAGAATCTCGGTCACTTGAACAAGGGTTGGTTTTTCTTATACGGTTTTACACTTACCTCCACGCAGATGCTGGCTCATTTCCTCTCTATTTAGCCTTAAAAACTCCTAACCCACTAGCGTAAGTAGTATAATGCGTATAACCCGAACGGATAGTAAGACGTGGTGCTAAGTATATATAGTATTATAGAGTAAATGCATCCACATTTATGTGTAGCTAGATTGGTATACAACGTCAGACCAACCTCAGAATTTACAGCCGGGGTTTCCCCAGACCTCCCTATCACCGGCAAATCAGTATACAAACCAATTATCAGAGGAAGCTAGAAAAGTTACTTGATCGATTATCACGTATTGTTGGGATATTCAACTGCCAATTATATTCTATCAATACCCCTAAAATTACACCAATAAAATATCAGTTGTATCAATTTTGACCCTAAAAAATGTTTGTCTCTCATGATAGTCTCTTCCTATAAAAAAAATTGGACTGTGAAAGTGAGTGAAAGAAGCCAAATATGTACTGCACCCCTAAATGTGTACCCCACCCCTAACTAAAGAGTCAAATTAGTTCTAGTCACCCTCGGTGGTCTTGGGTTAAATTGATCACCTCATGATCCGATATTCATGGGTTCAAACCCAAATGGAGTTGACGGATTTTTCTTGAGCGATAAAAATACGTCGCACGATTTCCCTCGGGCGGAAATTAAAGTCGTAGGTTCCATGACGATTATGTCATGTGAAAATTTCTCTCCCGGCAAAGTTGGTAGGCCCTTTATCTTTTGCTGTACTGTATATAGTTTTACATATATTATATTTAACCATCCCAATCATCCCATTCTATCTTTCAGACTAATTCTATTGCAATCATTAATCCTACAACGTGGATCAGTTTGGATTGCGTGTTATTTCAACGATTTCGCCAGTAATAATAAGCAAAACTGAGCTTGCCTACATTTGACTAATGATGCCTTGCTTAGACCCAAACATTATTCACCCTCCTCCCTCACTTTGACACACACTCACACATATATACATATACACACTTTCTCTCTTAGCCTATTTCTCTTCCCTCATCTTTGTAGGCAGGCGTTGAAACTAGCTCAGTACTTTAATACCTAATTAATGTCGGGTCTAATTATTTCGTCCCAATCATCCCACTAGGCGTCACTTCCTCGGAGTTAGATGGTTTGAGAGCATTAGCAAATGATCTCGTTAAAAGGTTGGTGGGGGCTTAGAGATGTGAACTATCGGCAGGAATAAGACTATTGACGTGGAGAAATGACTTTGAACTGTTGAGAGATTGTGGCGAACTAGAGTTTTGTACGGGAAAGTTTTAAGATTCGAGTTGTCGGGTTAGTTTAGGGGTGTAGGTGACGTTTGGGTATACAAATAATGCAGCAATTCCTAAAATATTGAGGAGATTTTATCTTTTATTAAGATAATGGCAGGGTTTTCTTTTGTCCTCACCTACCTTTGACTTGAAAAGCCTGGGTTTTCTCTTAACATGTTGTCCTGATTTCCTCCATCCTCTCTCTTTGGGCGTTGCCAATTTTAACACGTTTTTTCTATTTAGAGTACACATATTTTTTTCCAAAAATTACTATCCATACAAGCTATTCGTACCTTGGTATCTCTACTCAGTTAATGTAGCTAACTTATAATATATAATAATAATAATAATAATTATTATTATTATTATTAGCACCGCGTCTTACTACCCGTTCGGGTTATACGCACTTACGCTAATGTGTAATGGTAGGGTGATTGTGAGATGAAATGGAGGACCTACAGCTTAACGTGGAATCCGAACCACGGTGGAGACCTGGCATTCCCAACATTCACAAGATGTCTTGTCAGAGGTGAAGGAAGTGTTTGGTAATCAGTATAATAATTAATGTACTCTCACTCACTTAGTGGGAGAGTAGCAAAAATTTAGCTAAAAATCACAAAAAATATCCAGTCGAGATTGGAACCGTTAACTACCTACCACAGGCAAACTGAACTATATTATCCTGACAGACCATATGCCTACCAATGTGGGTCACTACTTAGGAAGAACCACTAATACTACAGTCATATAGGGTTACCTAGTGGTCTAGGGGTAAGGTGTTGGACTTATGTGCCGGAGTCCGGGGTTCAATCCTCGGTCCCGGCACAGATTTATCTGATTACCAAACCCTTCCTTCACCTCTCACAAGACACGTATTATTCAAAACTTGTGAATGTGGGGAATTCCAGGCCTCCACCGTGGTTCAGATCCTACGTTAAGCTATAGGTCCTACATTTCATCTCACAACCACCCTACCATTACACATTAGCGTAAGTGCGTATAACCCGAACAGGTAGTAAGACGCGGTGCTAATAATAATAATACAATCATATATATATGTCTCTCTCCCCCCCCTTTTTTCCTATTTAACTTTACCCGCCATGGTGGCGTATTTAGCTAACATGCTAATTTCGTGTTGAGCTAGACTGCCGAGGACGGGAAAATAAAGGTTCGAATATCAGTCGGGTGAACTGGGGGTGGTTTTTACTTAAATGGCTTCTCTCCCTCTATGCAAATGTGGGTTCACTTCTTCTATATTCAACCTTACCAATTCCAAATCCATTAGCGAAATTAGTTCTTAAGCGTATAAACCGAACGGGGTAGTAAGACGTGCTACTAAGTATTTAAACTATGTAACGATGAGACTCGACCAAACTTGGAACACTCATTGACACCCACCAGAACCTCCTGTGTGGTTTCTTGTATTCCTCTTGCTCATATTTATGGGATCGCGAGTGTCCATAGTGAATATATTTTATAAATTCTTTATAGATTGTTTTGGGTCATGGGTTTAATTTCCGACGCGGCTGTAAAATGTACCATTAGATAAATTGACCTTTCCTCTTTCATTGTGATTAAATGGCGGCTAGGTAACTATTTTATATGTCTGTTAGACAATTAATATATTTTGTTGGTCATGTGCTTATATGATCAATTAGTTCTAAAGAAAACTGTTGGTATCTCTAATTTTAATAAAATAACTCTATAATTTATTATTTTAATTTTCGGTCCTAGTTTTGAACAGTTGTCCTACTTTTGTACATATACAGGGTAGCAGGTGTTCTAATTATCTACAGATATTAATTCAATTAAAAAATGTTGTTAACATTCGACTAATTGCTAGTAATTAGATTGTGGGTTATGCTATGTTAATTACTCGCCACTATCAGATGGGACACCTACACAACTTTTTATAATTTTTTAAATTGATATTTTTAACACATAAAATACTATACACTTAACCTAAAGCGGAAAGAATGGGGGGAAAAAATTCTAAATTACTTTTAACCATTAAGGACTTAACACACTACTTTCTCCTCGCTATCGTTAATTCAGTCTATTATGAGACTGACCTTGAAGACCGTGTGACCAATCGTGCTAGTAGCAACATTTAAACGCCATAATATAATATAAACATTTACCTTTGTTTTCATCGGACTATTTGAATGTATTTGGTTCAAACTCTGGTGAGGTGAGATTCTTTAAACACCTATTAGTTTAAATGGACTCAACTGTATACGGTTAAATTAAATTAACCCTATTTAGATAAAGTTTTTTCATTTATTTGAGGTATTTAACTCCACTTCCTAAACCGACTGGTTGTGTCAGCAAACGCTTTATAAAATAAATCAATTCTAAAACAGACAAAACACCCTGCCCCCACTCGTTAATTCATCAATATGATTTGGGGAGCCAACATTTCACCAATGATAAATTTTTCTAACATGCTAGGAATAGAGCCTGGGACTCTCGGCTTAGCAGACATAAGAATACTGACTGACCTAAGGTATTCTTCCACTAAATAGAATACAATTACACTACTAATATTTTTTTATAAGATCCACCTGGCAGTAAACCAATGAACCTTCCTTCAACGTCTACCTTCCTACTACTGAAACAAATTATTACAATTTAATATTAAGTACAACCCGAATATGTAAGAGACGTTGTTTCAAAAAAGTCTTATTTGATACACTTTTTTAGAGAGAACATTTAGAGTTATATTTTTAAACAATGTCAAATATAATTTTGTTGTTTTCAAAAATGTTATCACAAAACAAAAATGTTTTAGCTTAGTATTCTACTGGGCTTTCACGGGAATATTCTACGTAATGGTATTGTTAAAATTTGACCTAGACGAATTTCATTCTTTTTTAAACGCAGTATACATTGTATTGAAAAAAATAATACTTTGTTTGAATTAACTATTGTGAGAGCACGTTATTATTTTACATGTAAACATCCTTGTGATAAAAAAAGCTAATCATAGATCAGTGTATTATTTTTAATTTTCCTAGTCCCTTGTGTTACTTCCTAAACATTCTAAACATTTGCTCTTTAGAAGTTGGTCATACAAATATCAAATCCTTAAAAAATATATTTTAAAAACCCTGATAGGTTTTAATAGTGAGACAAATTATATTTTCCAGACCAGAGTTAATACATATTAGTATTTACGTTATTTTATCTTTTGTAAAAATTATTTTAAAAGGATTTGAAAGATATATCTTTACCTAAATACGCTAGTGTTTTGTTGGCTTGGTCATCAAGGTTCTTATCTAGGTCTGCAGGATATTTCTTGCTACCCTCCCATCCCCCCGTTCACTAATACCACCCACTCAACCCTTTTTGCAGCATAGGGCTAGGATTAGTGCTCAAGTGTTCCTCAGCTGAAAGTAAGCAACAATATAGAAGGGCCTAACACGATAAGGATGTTTTGTATAGGCCCATATATTTAACTAACAAAACTCATCCCGGAAAAAAATATTCAATATTTTATTGTACTCTTGTTACATTCCCTATTTTAGAACACATTTTTATCAATATTTTGCAAAATTTAATTATACTATTATGATAATAAAAAGTAATTATACTATTATGATAATAAAAAGTAATGAAAACAAGGTAAAAAGTATCATTCGTAGTTTTTTGATGGGTGCTAAGGCCTACTCGCCATAAAATGATACTTAAAGACTTCCTCCAAATCTCCAACAGCAGGTGGAGTTGCTTTTGATTCCTCTAAAACCATCTCCGACCAGGATTGTGCTTCTTTATTCAAATATGGGAATACATCCCCTGATTATTTTTCTCTGGCCGTCTTCAAGGGAACATGGTTAACGTGCGATTGCTTCAAATTCAATACTTCATCAGCTTCAGTAGGCCCTACATTTATTCCAGAACGAAAATGGGATGAAACGAGATGTACTGTACATATTTTAAAGGTGAAAACTAACTATACCTGAAGGCGACATTTTAGAAAACATTCTAAAATACTCTTTTGTAAGGAGTGTAAGATATGATCAAGCATTATCTAAGTCTGTATTATTTTACTATACCTGAAAGATTGAATAGAATTTGGTGATATTTCTGGATAAAATAAAATTGTTTCACCTCAGTTCTTTTCAGAAATAAATGAATCAAAACTTCTGACCCTACCTTTAAAAACGATCTTCCCCGTGATACATTGAAGGGCTTTGTGTTTTCACGACATTTAGCAATTTCCTCAAGATACTACTATGCAGTCCGAATATTTGGAATTTTCCTCAATCCAACAGTGTACATTCCCGAACTACGGTAACATTGGGAGTAGCTGTTATCTCTAACAGACAAATTAAAGTGCTGAATTTTAACATCATGTACTTTGAAGAACGATGAGCAAAATGAAATAAATTTGAAATTTTTACTCTGGCCTCCTGCAGAATTTGAAAACAATACAACATTCTTAAAATATCAGGTTTTCATCAATTAATCTAAAAGTTCCGTACACAAAATAGATAATAGTCTGAATTTATTCATAGACTTTAAATCACTCCACAGTAATGATTTAATGTAAAACAAATGTTCCCCGCAAGAAGGACCTATGGCATCATATTTTTGACGGTATGTGCTGACCTCTAGGGTGTTGATATAAACTATTACCTTGCCACCATATTAAATAATACCTCCAAATTCAGAATATGTAATCGCCTTAAAAAGGGTGCATTACAACTATATACTCATTTTAGTGTGACATCGTTTAAGTATTTTAAAAGTGTATACATCGCAATACATTAAAAACTAGAGGGAAAATAGGTTTAATTTTTATTTTAGGGCTATTTTTTGTTAATATATTCTTAATGACATATAAAGGACCTGCATTTTTTGGGTTAAAGGGGTGGATGTGGGTCACTCAACACTCTCCCCGCTCCCTTTGGCTACGTACCTAATATCGAGTTTTTTCTTCTTCCTTGACCGCTTTATACATTACATTCTCTCACAAGATGGTACAGTTCTACCTCTCCACTCTTCAACTCATTAGTGTAGTCTAATGTGTATGTAACGAACGATAAGTAAGACCAGGAACAAAACAATCTTGAAGTGAAAAAAAATGTTATTAATACCCTAATATATGATTTGGTGCCTTGCGTTTCCTTTTATTCTACCAAAGATATTAATACCCTCACGTTTGGTAAGGTACAGTAACCCAATGGCTTCTTTGATGCTGACTGACAGCTCACAGCTGACAGTTGACAGCTTTAAAAAGTTACCAGACAAAATTACGTATCCCTACGCCAAACCAGATGATCTGCGAAAACATGTATTTAGCATCTGTCACTTTTGACAGTCAAAATTTAGATTTATACCTAAATTTTGACTGTCAGTCAGCACCAAAGAAGCCATGGGCCTAATGTATTCTATGGAATAAATCTGGTGGTGGACCGAATATCCGGAATGGGGGAATCTAAGTTTTAATCTTAATTGGGTGTAATAAGAAGGTTTTCTACGTTTATATCAATGTTGTTTTTCCCTTCCTCTCTCCACGCTAATCTGTGTGAATTTACTCATGACCCTTGTGTCGTTGGTAATAATAAATTAAAATGCTTCTAACACTCTCCGATTATATCGCTGAAGAAATGTTATTTCATTGTTTCGAGCATGTTTTTGTTTAGTATATAAATTATAAATTCTTAATGTGCGGTACATCTACGATATAAAATAATACTAGACATGTGTATTTAACTCCGTAAAGTGTGGTAGCCCAACCTTGGATTATCTGAGTATTCGTATGCAGTAATAAAATAAACATTTGGTTAAAATGGAATAATACTGCTATTCAATGAATCCACGTATCGCCGTAATTTATGACGGTGCTGGTTCTTCGAAATTTGCCTCAAACGATGATGCTGATTCTATGGACTAATTAATGTACTGAAATATCAGTTTTGTCTGGTTTGGCTGTACGATTTCTGTGTTCAAATTCTGGTTGGGATTATATAATATACTTGTATATGTACATATATCTACCAAATATTTTCCCACTCTTCTTTCACGAATATTAGTGTAAATTTCATCCCAAATCTGCAGATAGCATGGAATAAAGTAGGACTTTGATAGAATACTTTTACTAGTGTAAACCTAAGATATTGTGGTCTTGACTAAGCAGTCAATTTGAACTCAATAAATATATTTTTCAGTACACAATTATCAGTCTCTGAAAATGGACACCTGGACACGGGAATTGAACCCGGGACCTTTATCTTAGTACGCCAAACCTCTAACCACTGAACTATCCTAGAATCGTCCCGTATTAAGGGTCATTCTTCACTCATATTTTAAGGTAGATTCTATGTTGGAAGTACGGAAATCGTCGGCTACAAATGTGTGATTTTATTAAAATCACGAGCTATCAGATAACGCAGCCACCTTTGACTTGGTAGTTGGGTTATTGCTGCCACTTGTACAATTGTTATAATTGTAAAGGATTGAATATTCAAGAATAAAATAGCCAAATCTATTATTTATGCATTTAGTGAGGCTTACTACATCTAGATATCATATTCTGAAAATTGAAAAATGACACCCTGACACGGGAATCGAGACCAGGACCTTTGGCTTAGTACGCCAATTCTTTTACCACTGAGCTATCCGGGAATTTTCAGAGTATGATTTCTAGATGGAGTAATCCTCACTAAAAGCATAAATAAAAACTTTGGCTATTTAATTCTTAATTTCAGTTTGTTTAATTTTTCAAATTTTATGAAAAAAATTTCATTGGTCGAATAGTCTAGGTCAACACTATCACAATATACTCTATGTACCACCATTGATAGTATTATTGGAGTTTGAGTCCTGTTTGAGTGTACTGAGCTTTTTACTAAATAGTTTTCCACTACCAATCTCTCTCCACTCAAATGCTGGTACACTTTCTCTAAATTCAGCCTTCCTAATCCCTAACACATTAGTGTAATTAATACGTATCCGTGTAGTCCTAATGGATAGGAAGGCACAGTAGCAAAAAATTAAAAGATCAACTTCCCACGAACAGCTTGCACTCCTGATACACCTGCGGACAGTGCTGGTACATATAACTCTTCACATGTCAGATGCACGTACGTCCATACATGTGAAACAGGCTTCTCCTCTCTTCCCCCTTCCTTTCTCCGATGACCCACCCTACCCACCCTTTATTCCTCTAATCATAAAATTATATTCTCTTTGCTTGTGTAGCACAGCCTCCACCTTATCCAACCCCTCGCTAACATATATAAACTACGACAACCCTTAAATTATTCGATTTTAAGTTTTTTTGATGATATATATCTGTTTACGTTTTACTAACATTTCTAAAATATATCATGCCTAAAATACACGCCTATATGTTGAAAGTTAAAAATTTATTAAAAATATTATGTTTTCATTTATTTTTGTGTAACTATTTGTTTAATGAGTGCAAGATTAACATTTTACTTGTCACTATGTGGTGGTTGTATAAATATTTAACTATAATCATGTTTAATTTAATAAAGTACATTTTAACACACTGGATATCAGCGGCATAGTCTAAACGTTAAGGATGAAGAGGGAAGCTATAGAGGAGATGCACATGTATTACCTTGTAAAGAGGATGAGGAAACTTGATTTGGAAAACCAATGAACTTGGCCGAAGTTCGAACTCGGTAATACACGTCAATTGGGATCATTACCCACACTAACACCTTAGACCACGCTATCACAGTGCACGGATACAAATGTTCTTTATCCTTATTCTGCCCGGGAAATGACATTTTTGTGTGTGTGTGGGAAGTTGGATATACAAAAATAACGATTTATTTATAAAGGCAGTACTTAATTCCAGCCGTTCAATTCACAAGGTATCTATCAATAATTTAACTAAGTATGTATTTCCCTCTTTATTTAAAGACTTCAATGTAGTTCAAGTTTTATTTTTGTTTTACCCCTCTACATATATTATGATAAACTCTTCATTAAAATGTCATTTAGAATTGTTCAAGGCTTTGTGTCTTTTTGAAGAAGCTATTGATTGAAGTTTGTATGTTTCTCTTCACTAAAATGTTTGTGAATGTCAGAACAGATATGTTTGTGTAGAAGCATCTCGGTATTGATTAATATATTTGTAGGAGAGTAACCCCCTACAGGCCTACACCCCGTTTCAGAATAAACTGGAATATTATTAGAAGAATTTCGTACCATTTGTTTTTAGATTATGATTTAAAATGGTGTTAGTAAGTGGATTCATTTAAGGTAATGATGGTAATCTTTTTTTTTTAGCACCGTGTCTTAGTACCCTTTCGGATTATATGCTATATGCTTATGTTCTAACTAAGCTAATGATTTTAGAGATAATGGTTATATTTATTTGAAATGAACACGCATTTGCATCCAAGGAGAATGGGAAAACTACCCTCAGTACACCCGACCGAGATTCGAACATTGATCACCCCGTTATCGGTAGTTTGGTCTACTGCCAGATTAGGTGAAAAATAATTTGAGGAATACAAATGGATCTTTGAGCTCTATGATCAACATTATGATTTATAAACAACACAATAGTTTTTAGAATGTTAGATATTAAACTATTTAAAACTATATTATGAAAATTGAAAAATGACACCAGGACACGGGAATCTAACCCTGGACCTTTGGCTTAGTACGCAGGTGTCATTTTTAAATTTTCAAAATATGATATCTAAATGGAATAATCCTCACTAAAAGCATAAATAATAGTTTTGGCTATTTTATTCTTATTTAAAACAAGTACTAGTTTTTTTATTGATGAAAATTTCTCCTTAAAACATTCATGATATGCTCTGACAATGTAGCGCATTTTTAAATGTACCGTGAGTTGAAAAAGGTTAGAAATATCGACCCTACTATACACATACTATCGATACTCTTCTATATACATTGATATATCTATATATAAAGTAAATTTTTGAATTTAATTTTTCAAATCTAGATAGTTCGTGTGTCCTAATATTTAGGGGTTGATATGCATCCAGCACACATGTATCATATAAAATCACAGAAAAAAAGCAATGATAGAAAGAATTCACACGTGGGCTTTTTAAAAGAGACCATCCCTATCAGATTCCAATCTCTGTAGATAAGTAGCTAGAAAAGTCGACAAAATCATCGTTATGATCAATATGACACCGATTCAATTTCAGCAAGCTCCAAATAATATGTTTGCTAGATAAACAAACTGAGAAGTTGACCCATTGTGAGCCAATACTATTCTGCGCGCCACGTTTAACAACCCACGGTTACATTCCCGTACAATACTTAAAGCGAATGAAGGGTTCTGCTTTAAAATGTTATTCTGACTAGGAGATTCACCACAGGAAGGGTTCAAGGGTTGGAGCACAGCGAGCTATGGTGGGGGGTGAGGTAAGGATGTTGTGAGAGGGGAGGCAGAAGAGGCACGTCATTGAACGATCTAGGGAATCTACCTTCCCATCCCCAAATAGTTTTACTCGACCTTAACTTACCCCATAGCATCTTACTTAACAACAATATGACACAATACATTTTACATCCACAACTACACTATATATCGGTGACCTGGCGGTCTAGGGGTAAGGTGTCAGACTTCTGTGCTGGCGGCCGGGGTTCAATCCTTGGTCCCGGCACAGATTCATCTGATTACCAAACCCTTCCTTCACCTCTGACAAGAAATCTTGTGAATGTGGGGAATGCCAGGCCTCCGCCGTGGTTCGGATTCCACGTTAAGCTGTAGGTCCTCCATTTCATCTCACAATCACCCTACCATTACACATTAACGTAAGTGCGTACAACCCAAACGGGTAGTAAGACGCGGTGCTAATAATAATAATAATAATAATAATAATAATAATAATAATAATACACTATATATAACAGCTGAGAGATCTACAGGTCTTTAGGAGAAAAGCTTTATTTTCGCTATGTTAACTGTTACCAAATATTCACGCTCTCAATAAATGTCTGAATGTGGTATACTGGGGTAGTAAGGATTTACTGGAAACATCGACGAAACGGCATTGCCAAATTGGTCTTATATTTGAGGGGAGATTGACCGCACGAAAACAGGAGAATGACAACGCTGTTTTCCAATAGTAGCCATGCAGTAGCCTAAGCGATGATATCCAGTATAGATATTTAACCACTTAACAACGTTCCCTAATTGGTAAATTAGAAAATATTTTGTGCATGGTGTTAATCTTAAATTGACGTACTTATGCACTATAAGCTCTATCAAACATAAATGAATTAATTTGAAAGATAAGTGATGAAATTGATCAGTTCAGCCTGTGAGGAATCTTGACACTTTCCCTCTTTCGTTTACGAGTATAAGCACCCAGTATACATTTGCTACTAGAAAACATTGATTTGAATATCAAAATGAGGTATTTATGGTTTCTTTTTCTAAATAAACTATTGATTCTGCTGACGTTTTTAATCTAAATTTCAACCATAAACATTCCTACTGGACATTTTCGAGAATAAGCCAAATAGCATATGTGGTATGGATTTAGAAAAAAAAAAGTTGCAAGATACTACTTCAAAAGCCAAAGAATAGAACTATGACAGTGACTAACTAACGTTAGCTTCAGTATGACTTTCCCAACAACGCGTTTCCAAATCCTTTATACCCCCTAAATACTCAACCACACACTACTGTGTGAGCGTGCCGAAGCAATTACACTATATGACCTGCACTAATGAGCAAGTGGACAAAGTTGTCACCAACTTCTAGTCTGATTTACGTTACTGAGATACGTGGGAGGGGGGGGGATGGAGGGAGTCATGGTTTGAATCCCAGACGGGCGTACTGGGGATGATTTAGTTCCTAAATGGTTTAAACAATATCTCTCTCTCAAAATCAGCTACATTTTCTGTTAATCCTACATTCCCAATCCCTATCCCTTTAGTATACATATGCCAATAGACTGGAAGGATAGTAAAACTTTAAGCAAATAATATACTCAATATAAGCTTTTAATAGCTATGCAATATGTTGAACATTACTACACGCCAAGTTGAGGAGTACCCAGGATTAAAATTATAAACAATTTCGTTCTATATATGTTTGTTTCTTAATATTCTTGAATCATATATTGTGAGGAAGTAATATTTCAACACACTATACGATATAAAAAAATTACAAATTTTTCAATATAATTAATGCAGTATTTTGTGCATTAAAATTTTGCAGCATTTAAGGATGTTACTAATAATTTTTTTAAATTGTTTTCTAAAATGGTATAAACTATGAAGTACAGTAAAGTTGTGTTTGTTACTAAACTCGAAAAGATTAAATAAAACCATTATTACAATAGAAAAGGTTTTGACTAGTTAGATTATAAATGTTTGAGTGTATTAACTCCTCCTCGTGAGGACAATGAGGAGCTACTTGAATAAAAAAAATGGCACCTCAGCTCTATAAAACTGTGATCAAAGGCCGGAGGGCTCGTTGTGCTGACTACATGACAACCTCTATCCACCCATTTTGCCACTGTCTTCGCCAACATGGGACGGCCACTCGGTTGGTGTAGCTCTCTTGCGGTATGATGCCATGGAGTTCTATTTTTTTATTTCGAAATTTGTACTAATCAAACAAAACCTGTTTCTGTTAGTAACATTTATTTAATGAGTTATAATTCTACCAACATAATCTGGTTATCATTTCATTGAGAATTTCCCCCCCCAAGTATTGCTATTCATACCTGATATTAAATATGTAATTTAGGTAAAAATTATAAAATCTAGAGGAAATGTACCCACATAAATATGGAGTGAAAGTGTAAAATCTTTTGGGGGATAAAACCACTCAGAAAGCCTAGCTGGGATTTGAACCCTTAATTCTCTATAACCATCACACGGGATTAGATGAGACTAACGCTTATGTAGACTTGCTTATTTGTGCAGTTGTTTAATGATTTTATATGAAAAAAACCCAAATAGTTTAAGTTCCCAAACGTATTAACTGTTCAAATTCCACTATTATACTTTTAAAAAAGTATTTTTATTTTATTTTATACATCTCTTTGTGGCCTGCTAATACCTCGTTCAGCGGCGCCAGAGGCGTCGGGTTGCTCTGCTTTCGAGAGATGTGCCAATTCCTTGCTTTGCGCGAATAGGAAAGCTTTAGAGACCTTTCCTCCTTCTTAGCCTCTGTAGTTATCGTATGTGTGTGAGAGTGTGAAAGAGTGTGTGTGTGTGTGTGTGTGTGTGTGTGTGTGTGGAGAGAGTTGACTCCCCTTACTACTTCAAAGCCGGGCCAAAAACAAACCTGGCGTGCGCGCGCGCCTGAGGTCAATAAACTTTACGATCCCAATATCAGACCTAACGAACACCTTAGGGAAAAGGAAAGAGATTTTTTTTTTGCTGGGTTGGTTAAGAGATGTGGAGGGTAAAACCACCCCTTTTTACTTTCTTGGTATTTTATAGGTAAAGAAAGTATTGCGATCGTCAAAAAAAATCGAACTCGAGATTTTGATGAATCTAAACGTTTCATGACCCCCCGAATCTGAAAAAGTGCTTTTTGAATATCCGTTTGTCTATTTATCTATCTATTTGTCTGTCTGTACCTCCGACCAGAGCCTAAACTATTTTACCAATCGTGCTAGAACTTTGTATCTAGGGTTTTCATAGGGTTGCCCAAGGGGTTTTTGGAAATGGACATTTAACCCTAAAATTAAGGGTAGTCTACAGAAGGGCTAAAAGAGAAAAAGTAGATTTTCTCAATATCGTCTCTAACGATTTTGATAAAATTTCATTTCAAAACATTTATAAATATTTCAAACAAAATGGCTACTCTCAACATTTTGGCAAAATGACTTTAAAGGCTCAGGTGAGATGCGTAATTTAACATTTTTAATCATATCACTGGAACCATATCAAATTACCTATCATTGCAATTATGTAGGACTATTTATAGTAAAAATCTTTTATTTGAAGCATAATTTTCTAAAACTTCAAACACTAAAATAAGTATTGCGAACGTAAAATTATAACCAGAAATGTTGATGAATGTCATCGTCACATTACCCCCCGAACCTTAAAAAGTGGTTTTTGCAATGCCATGTGTCTGTTTATCCCTAAAACTTAGAGTAGATTAATAAAAAGTGAAAAGGGAAAATATCGATTATCTCAAAATCCTCTCTAACGATTTTGATTAGAATTTATATCTTGGAGTTGATTAAGATTATAAATGAAATGGTTATTTCCATTTTCCTAAGAAAATGAATTTTAGGATACTTTACATAAGTGGAAATTTCTGTATCTCCGCAACTATTTGAAATATTAAATAACTTATCGTTGCATAATTGTATTACTATTAAAAATAAAAAACTTGTATGAAAATAGATTCTGAAATTTTGGTAAATATATTAATAACATTTTGTGAGCTTCAGTTATAAATATATACTACTTAAGTTTTAACACAATGATTCTGTACTGTCACAGAGTAATTAAATATAAGTTTCTCAAAAAGTTTGATAATTTTCCTTTAATCTCTTAGGAGAAAGGTTTGTACAACAATGATCTATATCCTTCATTTTAGATTCAAGAGTCAATATTTAAGTTTTTTATTGGTCAAAATGTATAAATCAATAATTAAATATCAATGCAATGACCTGAAGATGCGAAACACCTAATAAAATGTTAAAATTTTAACCAGAAGTCGAAATGTGAATATGATGTGTTGACCCTATTGAACCTAAAATCTATCATTTTTATTTCTACAAACATACAAATTAGAACATTATTTATAAATCAAATTAAAAAATTTAAAACTAGGATTCAAAAAATGTTTCAGGTAAGTATAGTGCAATTTATGCTTGGGTATGCTATTGTATATTATTTCGTTTACCATATACGAGTTTCGAGTAAATATCTCAATTTTTAAACAATGGAGTGAGAAAGTATGCGCAGAGTTCTATACCATTTTTATTGGGAAATGTTCCTCGTATTTAATATAAATACATTTGTTAATCGCACAAAGCGTGTGTAGCCTTAAATTGAGTATATAATTATTTGTATATAAAGATACTAGCTTCAAAGCAGAGCTTTACAAACAATAAGATCAACTTATAAATAATAAAATAAAATAAATGTTTTGTACTTTTATTAAGTGAGAAAGAATCAAGTAATGAACATTTTTATGAGGTTTAACGTGATTAAAATGAATGCCTAGAAACCCTGTCTGACTAAATAAAGTTAATATCTTTCCTCTCCAACTGATTAAAATAAATGGTACGGTGCACCGCATAGCAATTCTCTCACTTATATCATAAATAGACATTTAATGAAAACTCATAAGATTTGTGAAACGAGTTAATAGGTTTATTTTTTACTGTAGAAAAATTACACCAAATATCATGAATAAAATAATATACACTATTGTTTACTTACTCTAAGGCACTAGAAACTACGAACACTGTTACAGAAAAATTGATAGAAGAGAAACATATTTGTTCATCAATGAGCATAAGAATCAGATTCATTTTCAAAGGCCCGAATTAAAAAGTATTTATATTATATTAAAATTTACCTTATGTAATGTACCCTAAGAGTTATTTTCATGAGAAAATGAAAATTATGATCTTGTCTATTCTGATAAACAGTGTCCAGATATAAAATTTAATCAAAATAATTGGAACACATTTTGAGAAATCTATTGTTCTCTTTTTTCCTCCATAGTAAACTACCTTTAATTAAAGGGTTAGACGAATAGTTCCAAAAACCCCTCGGGGGACCTTATGAAAACCCCAGATACCAAGTTTTAGCCTAATCGGTAAAATAGTTTCAGCTCTAGCCCGAGGTACAGACAGATGGACAGAGAGGCGGTATTGCAAAAACAACTTTTTTTTGTTTCAGGATGTCATGATACATCGACATTTATAAAAAAACTTTTTTTAGTGCGATTTTTGTGATAATAAAAATACATGCTCTCCGAGGTGTCGAGATCAAATAAAAAGATTAAACATTAATTTACTACAGACTTGTGTGATATTTATATTTTTAGTTTTTGGCATACATTGATTTGGAGTTTTAGTCAGGCCTGAGTAACCCTAAAATATATATTTAAACACACGACACTGATTTATTAAATTTATAGATCATTCATGTGAAATATATTTAGATTAATCCGTACTAAAGAAAGGCAGTAGTTACATAGGTATTTTAAACACGTGTATAATCCGATTTAATACAAAGTAGAACCCCCACCTCATCCCAAACTAGCACTTCATTATCAAACAAGGGATTATTTTAGGAAAATAGTGCCTAAAGTTTCTCGAATTAAAAATTCAACTACAGCCCTTTCACACTCAACAATTTTCTCGAAAGCTTAATTTGCACTTGGCCGAAAAACTAAGAATGAAAATAAAAATGATGGATACAAGGATAAGTGGTAAAATGTAAAACCCTTAGACAAACTTATTAATAGTTGGTAATCTTTGATTAATTTGATTTTGTTTAATCTGTGTATCTACCAAACGTCTAGTTCATTATCACTATTCTAATTATTTACAGTATCCTATATTCACAACTTTACTTGGATTCATACCTTAGTGGAAACATTGCTCAAGTCAACTTTCTTGCTTGTCCAAGTCTCAGGTTTTGTAGTGAATCCCAACGTAATCTCAATTTTTTAGATTTTGGTGTAACTCGAGATACCTCAATTACTACTTTTAATCCCGACATCGGGAACTTTGTCATAACATCGTCCCTAAATTAACCGATTATATTAATTTATATTTAGAATTAATACTTTAGTAAGATAAACTTCACAATAAATACTTTTTTAAATAAATAGATAAAAATCGGTTTAATAGATTTTAAAAAAAGATCACGTCGAAACAATTTTTTTTAAACAAACCAGTTTTTTAAAAGAACATTTAATTTTTTTTTTGAAACTTTTCTGACTAGATTAGTTTTCGTTTTTAAAAATAAAATATGAAAATATGTCGAGTGAAACTCTGATAATCATTGAGTTTTTAGTATCGAGACATGAGAGGCCTCAATTTAATAACTTAGTCGTAAATCGTGTGTGAGCAAAATAGTATATCAATAACTATTTTAAAACAAACAAAAAATGAACTTTCTTATCTGGAAAAAACATGGAAAAACAGGAAAATTCAAAATTTAAGACAAAAAGAATAATTTATTTAGTTTGAATTAGGAACATCTAACTGAAATATTTAATATTAATGTATTTTTATGTAATTAAATGCTAACTGAAGATTTAAGCAAGCTGACTAGAACATAGACTCCCCTTCCCTCTTGCCATGCAACCCTTTTGTATTTATGAAGAAATTAGTTTCGTACACATCGCATGTATTTTATAATCAAAATCCAATCATCATTTTCTAAAAATTAATCATATTCACACTAGTCAATCTGATCAAAATCCAAGTTTGATTAATCTGTAGTATATACTATATCTAGAATGTATGGATGAAATAGAAATTCCTTTGAGAAAGCTAAGGAATTTTACTATTATACAAATAGTGGCGATCATATTATGAATACGTTTTATTAGTTTCCCCAAAATCAGCTAAGTTGAACTATTTCTCAACAAATAGAATTGTAAGGTATGTCCAAATAAGCGTGGTAAATTGAAATAGTAAGATGTATTTAGGCTGTGATCTAACGAAAGGAAGTAGTCTGGGAGAGAACTCTACCCTTTGGAGGGAAAAAGTCGTCCAAACGCAATGAAATTTGATTAAAACTAAGACTTTGACACCGATAATAAAATCCCTGAAATATCTGGACATTGTGATTTGATTTTGTAAGGATATATAATTTTAATTCCAACACGTCTTAATAACCATCCTGGATATATACATTTTAATTGCGCTAACGGGGTAGGGTTGAGGAAGCTCGCAATTGCACAGAAGAAAAGTAGAAAACCACATGAGTACAACCAGTCATGATTCGATCTCAGATATCTCCTTCATCAACAAGCCAGACTATATGAAACTGACATCTATTCCACGTATATATGTAATAAATAACAGTTTAAAATGTTTAATATATTATGATCACGTGAATTCAATAATCAAAAGTGTGGTCCGAATTGGTTTCCCATTTAATAATAATAACGTACGTACAAGCCCTTCTGCTTGCCTATCCGCGGCATCTTGGACAAAACACATCACATGTAATAGGGAAGTTCTGAAAGTTCAATAGTTTCCCTTTGATTTCTGAACTGAAATTCTATGCGCTAGTCAGAAAGTGTTTACCAATTTCACCGGAATGTTTTCTCATATACCTTTTAGAGATACATTATTATATTCCACAACCGACATGGGACTGACGGTTTAACTTCTCCGGAGGAAGCATTGCTACGGATTTTCACTACCCGATAAAAATCCGCTTAGCTTGGATGGGATTGAACCCAAGAGCGTAGAGTCCTGAAGCAAGCGTTATCTAATTATTCATTATATATTGTTGAATGTGTAATACTACAAGGACAATTGCTATCATAGTTATTACGGTTAGGGTTGAATTTACCAAACCCTTGAGATATTTATTTAAGCTGTACCGTCAATATTGGAACGGAATTTTTGGTTTGTTTCTAGAGTGAAAAGATAAATGAAAATTAGCTTTTGGGGTCCATTATGGTTGTATATATTTCAAACTACCCGCAATTATTCTTAAAAACGTTTTACTTTTGTTGATAAATAAAAGAGGATACCGTCTAGTAAAGTAATAATAATAATAAATGGCTTTAATTTTTATTATTATTCAAAAATAATATAACACTAGATGGGTGTCGAGACACTTATTCCACTAGATTGTTTTTCAAAAATGCCAAACAAAAAAATAAATAACTCACACAAAAAATAAACCTAGTTCGTGATCTGTCAGACACCACAGGGTTGATTAGGTCCTCTTTTCCCCCTTTTACCCATCCCGTTAGGATATCCCCCTCCTCGTACGATTCTCCCTTCCCTGCCAATCTCCTCTCCACTCCACATAAATGTGACTCCACCTCCCCCAACAGACCATGTAAACCAGTGCAGTCTATCTGGCTATCAGCCATACATGAATTTGATTGACATGTAGGGAATTTTAATCATTTTGTTGATTGAATTGATGGTGGCTTTAGAAGGGAATTACATTTTACTCTGTTTGACTTTTTTATTTTTGTTTTGTTAGTAAATTAAGGTTTTTTAATATGTAAAAAACATAATTGGTGAGGCTTATTTGTGTGAATTTAGCGTGTGTTCATTTTAGGGGAATATTTTTAAAATAGGTATATTGATTGTAGGATTAAAATTGAAAGTTAGAAATTGGAAACAAAAAATATTGTTTGATGCTTGGTAGTATTGCAAAACTTTTTTTAAAAAGTAACATGGTATGTGGATTGTGGCTTGGCTAAGCAATTATTTCATTCAATTGAAATTAATAAAAAGGGTATTTTATTTATGTTTTGTGACCACATATGAAAAATATATTTACCTTTTATCTATTTAAATATGTGGTCAAAAGTAAATAAAATTGATATTAAAGTGATAAAACTCTCAAAAGACTTGGTGATTTGTTTCTCAAAACCATTCAGTGTATCTCTGTTTTATTCCAGATGCTGATATTATTTAGAATATTAAATATACCTCCGCATGAATTTATTATTTTTACTGATGATATAAGATGTTAAATACTCACAATATTGGTTACATCTAAGTCATCGGTCTATAAATATACTGGATTGTCAGTGTTAAGAAGGTCCAGGTATGAATCTCATCTTTGTGAACTTTTAGGGCACTTCTACAAGTTTCTTCTGGTGTATTTCTGCTTTACAAATTTTTCTTTCCTGAATTTTAAAGTAAGCGGGGAGGTAACTCTGGTTTTAAATGTAATGACACAAAATAGCCCTCTTAGGTGGCTTCATGGACTAAGTCGTCACCCTCACAAAATACTTGATTGCCGATTACGGGGCTCAAATTCCAGTCAAGTATAATGAGGGTGGTTTTTCATTAAGCGTTTTCCACACTTTCTCCACATAAAGGTGGGTTAGCTCCTTTAATTTCAACTTTCCTAATCAGATTAACTTAATTAGTACGTATGCGTATAGCCCGAACGAGTAGTGAAACACAATGCTAAAAAAACACATAAAAGTTGATAGGAAAAGTACAACATTGTACAATAAAAATACTCATGTGTTGGCTTTTTAAGACTGATAATTTTAAATATTAATAACATTAATGAAAAACAACTTCAAACTTTATGTTAATAATAATAATAATAATAATAATAATAATATTTAGCACCGCATCTTACTGCCCATCCAGGTTATAAGCTAAATTTTATGTTAAGGTATCAAAATCGAGAATGCTAAATAATTAATAACAATCCTGCACAAACAACTTCAAATTTAATAACGAAATTAGGAAACAATCATATTAGTTTTGTCGTATTGTGACGTCACAAAGGAGGATATGAAATCAAACAGAAGAGCACAAAGGTTACATGCACATACACAGTATAAGCACGTAAACATGGCAACTGTTACCTACATGACAATTTTGAAGTACACACTGTTCATAATAATGAATCATCCACCATCGTCCAATTAACAGAAACATTACATGATTGGTTGAATTTCAAATATCTTGAGTGTTTCGGTACAAAATCAAATAAAATAGAGCTTTGATACAATTCGATTTGTTTTTTTTAATTACGCTTTTATTTGCGTACTTAACTGAATAATTACTGAACATATACCGCTTTTGAAGTTTTGAAGTGAAGTGATAACCCTCTATATTGACCTCCTCCCCTTTGATCTTAAAAAGTCCCTTTTAAATCGCGTGTCTGATGGACAAGCTTTTTTTTCATGAAGGGAATAGGGTAGGTGTAGGGGTACGGAAGGGGGCTAGCTATTGGTTTTGGCTTGGGCCATTTGCCATCTAATTAAATGGTACTTGATTTATTCAGATATTAATTGGGTATCCATTTCCCGGAAAACGTATTTATATCATGTGAGTCATGTTTTCCCAATGGGACATCCCCAACTCCCTCCTTCCCCTCCACTTACCCTTCTACATCCAAAATTAACCCCTCTGAATCCCTCTGACACTTAATACTCTTCTTCAGCCCCCCAAACCACTTCACTTCAGTCCACTGTTTAAATGCAGGAAACCAACGCTATATAATTAAACTAATTTATTTGCAATCTATTTACAAACAACTTGCTTTTAAATGTCATTTATCGATGTTGTTAAGAGGCCATCATTGTGGGGAAATGTTGAGCTTTTAGCTTATTCAAAGCGAAGTTCAATTTACGGTTAGTTATAATTTATTAATTTAAATACTTTATAAAACCTATGCTAATGACCTACCACTTACGTTTAATTGGAGTATTAGAGTAAGGTCTGCAAACCTTTAAATCATGTATGTGTTTAATCTAAATTAAAGATATTTAATTCTAAGTTTTTATATTTTTGAATCTATACATATTTAGTAAAAGTGTTAAAGCCGTGATTAGATATTGGGTATATATTTTATAAAATATACCCAATATTTAATCACGGCTTTATTACAATTTTACTAAATATGTATAGATTCATAATTATAAAAACTTGGAACTAAATATATAATATTTGGCTTAGTATTTCAGAAAACAATAATATTGTATACGTTAGTTATGGACTATTTGCTTTGAGTCAAGATGGCAGTTTTAGATTAGGAAATAATCTTGTTCATTAAGAATGTTGGTGTATTTGTTTGAAACATCATAAAAAACGTACTGTTTTAGTGTTATGCATCCTAACAATTTATTTTGTACCATCCATCACTTATTATTTAAGACACACAATGATGAAGTAAATGATTGAGTATTCGCTTGTAGAGTTTATGGTGGAAACAAAATAATTATAATATTTATAAACGGTGGGGATTTACCACAGGTCATCCGGCCAAGATTATAGATGAACCATGACCTCACAAATTTTAATTGAACACGCTTTTCGAGCTGCCAAATGTTGAGTCTACTTATATATTATTATTATTAGCACCGCGTCTTCCGTCTACTTATATACTTATCCGGATTAAACTCATTTTAATTATTCTAGTGAGGTAGGCTTCAAAAATATGTGAACTGAGTGGACTGAGAGTGGTAAACCAACTAGAAAAAAAACACTGTTTGTACATTTAACTTACCCTGAAAGGTAGCAGATTGCCTTGATGTGTTACACTATGATTCAGCTTATAAGTTAGGATCCTGGTGTAATACTGTTACCTTTCAGGATAAACTTGAGAGTACATATACAGTATCCTCATGGCTTCTTTGGTGCTGACTGACAGATCACAGCTGACAGCAGAAAGCTTTGAAAAGTTACCAGACCAAATTATGTATCCCTACGCTGAACCATATGATCTGCAAAAACATGTGTTTATCAGCTGTCACTTCTGACGGTCAAAATTTAGGTATATACCTAAATTTTGACTGTCATAAGTCAGCTGTGAGCTGTCAGTCAGCACCAAAGAAGCCATGGGGCTACTGTAGTTAATAATTGAGTTCCAACTTTACCATCACTGGTAAAAAAACAAAAAACAAAATGGGCCTGACGCTTAGTCCACGTAACCACCGATGCAGGTATAACATATTTGAATATCAATCTTATATATACAATAAATTAATAAAATATATATAACAAGGCACTATCCTGCTGCCCTTCCAAATTTGCTATAAAATCCGATTTTCCTTACAGTCTCTTTTGAAATATTAAACGTCAGTTGAGTTTTGACAGAAAACAATGTTCGGCTTTAATATTTAAGTAGATTAATAAAAAATCAACTTGAGACTTCTAAAATTGATTGATGGGAACGATGTTTGTCCTATTTACTCTTTAAATAGAAATTTGTAATTTTGTAAACACCTTTTCTTGGTTTGTACGTAATCAAATATCTAGTCGGGTGCTGTCACTAAATTAAGTACATTTATATCAAAACCTTTTAAGACTAAACCAATTGATTTCAAGATATTGTGTTTCTATTTTTTTTTTACCCCTGTCAGTATTCTGGATTAAAGTAGGAACACATTTGGAAGAAAATACTAAATCTAATCATCTACATTTGATCACCCAGCCTCCACCGTGGTTCGGATTCCACGTTAAACTGTAGGTCCTCCATTTCATCTCACAATCACCCTACCATTACACATTAGCTTAAGTGCGTATAACCCGAACGGGTAGTAAGACGCGGTGCTAATAATAATAATAATAATAATACATTTGATCACACGTCAATTCACATGATCTTCAGCTGCCATTTTGACAAATAGTAAGTGCCGATAAAATAATAAAATAATAATTATGAGTGAATTCTTTTAAAAATCAGTGTTAAGCTTAAAAGAAAAAGTTGGTAGTTCCAAAACCCTCCTTCTTCCTATCAAATTTTTACTTTACTTTATGGAATTACAGGTGTAATAGAGAATATCCTTTTCAAATACTTTCTAGATTATTTAAGTGTTTAAAACTCTCCCAGAGTAGAGTACCATTGGATCCTCTTTCAGTTGAGCAACACGCCTTCCCTGAATTTCATTCTGCGGATCCCTGTAAACACAAACATAAGTTTTTGATTCATATAGAACAATAACTTTATCCTTAAACGTAACTTACTTAATGTTGATGTTGTTTTTGACCTACGTACTTTTACAACAGTCTAATCTGTATTAAGTTAATTAAAACAAAATATTACGTTTTAAAATGCCGGCGTTGCAAATGGCAGCTTGTCTGTTGTAGAAAGAGAGAATAATAATAATAAATTGTATTCATTACTACCTTGAAATTACTGAGTGACTAACTAAAGTGTTTTCTCAAATTCAAAGTAATTTATTTTACTTTTGAATAGTTTCCTTTTGAAGTCATAATTAATGTTATTTTGTTGTATCTTTTAGCACTAATGTTTGCTCAAGCGTCAACTATACATTTTTAAATAATGAATTAATTTTCTCAGTCAAAATTTCAAACAAAATCCTTACAAAAACTATTTACTTGTGCCAACAAATGATTTCAATGAAGAGAAACTAGAAACGTAATCTTTTACCGATATTTGACATGTGGATAAAAAATGTAAATTAACATTGAGATGAACAATTACTGTTTGGGTGGGTTTTATAGTATTTTATTTATTTATAAACTTTAAATAAAGTTAAAATAAATGTCAGGGTGAAAACACCTAATTAAAAGTAGCGAATGATAAGGGTTTTAATAAAAAATACTAAAAGTTTTTATTTGAAATTTTTATTAGTTTATAGATATTATAGATACATATCATTGGTGAGTCCTTAAAAGGTTGGGTAGCTATAAATACGCAAATTAAATTGATTAATAATCTTAAAATTATTAGAGTTCTACAAAACAAACTGTGTTGGTTTTGGCTTTTAATTATTATTATTATTAGTAGTAGTAGTATTAGTAGCAGCAGTAGTGATCCCTAATGGATGTTTCATTTATTTATCTCTGTTATTACTATAATATAGGGGCTTAGACAATTTTTTAAATGTTCTTAATAAACACTATTTAAAATTTAAAAAAAACATTCCAGTAACTTTACTTTTAATGGGATAATATAAAGACTATTTTTTAAAGTGTTGTTTACTATTATTTTTAATAAAGTTATGTTTCTTTAATAATCACTATGTTATTAAAATATCTTGACTAGTAAATTTTCTACATTAATTTTAAACCATGTTCATTTAGCTACCTGAATATATTTAAAATAGCAGATTCTATTATTTATAAATTATATTATCTAGTAAAAGGCCTTTAATAGCCTTAAATGTTGTTTAAAATCAA
Organism: Timema californicum; assembly: GCA_902141385.1. Lineage (NCBI taxonomy): Eukaryota > Metazoa > Arthropoda > Insecta > Phasmatodea > Timematidae > Timema > Timema californicum. The sequence goes on from CABFOW010000249.1 coordinate 147,740, forward strand.
ACAAATACTTCTTAAATCGTTCGCTTTGCTTCTTCCTAATATTTTTTTTTCCAGGCATAAACTCGTTAAGTCAGTCAGTTGAATGAAGCGTTGGATTTGATACGATTATGGAATACTCAGATAGCTTATTGAATCTACCACATTTATTTCCTCTTTATTTCATTATTTTATCTCCTGGTTTGTGTGTTGCGCACTTGGTCGCTTCGTGTAATGAAGAGGATTTGAAGCGGTTTGCAGATGTAAGCCATTTATCCTTGGCCCTTTTGAAGGGTTTGGGAGAGCGGAGTTACGTTCGGTCGAGGATTATTGGGGCCCTTTGGAATAGGGGTTGGAAGGGGTGTCTAGTAGGTGTGTCTCTAAAATGGCTGGTGAGAGAGGTGGCAAGGTAAGGGGAAGTTAAGTTTCTTTGACGAGGATCAACCGTGACATTGGTTATCCGCTTTGGTAAGCAAAACCTTATGCCTGTATCCTGTAAATAAATCCTTGCTAATGAAATTGGATACAACCTGTTTCATCCTTGTTTCTTCCCCTTCTCCTCTTAGCATTTATTTTTTGGTGGGCTCCACCGGTTTTCCTTCTCTAGACCTCCCCTTTGCACACCAAATCTTTTTATGTTTAGATATAAAGCCCCCCCTGATTACTGTTCATGCTAAACATGTCTAGGAGAGTAAATTATGGGTGGCCTTAATTTATTACAAGATTTATATATCAATGTTCTATTAAATAACGCCATTTCCAAGCAGAACCGCTGTACATGGGTTTCTCATAAGCCTCATGGCTGAGCAATATTTTGTGGTTTTAGAAATGTGACATTATAAAATGCCTCCTTTTTATAATGTGACCTAATTAACACTCCTATAATCTGTATTAAATACATTGGCCTAGTTTGATATAATGAAATAATTGTTCTTATACATAGCGAGTTAATTTCTAAATAGTTTTAATCCGAACATTAAATCTATATTAAATTATTCTAACAAAGTAGGTTGGCTATAAGTTCTTTTAAAAACTTTTTTTAAATTAGAAAAAACACAACATAAGCTAATTTCTAGTCAAATACTCATTTTCCTAATATACAATTTTTTTTTTCTTTCATAAAAGTGGATCCTAGCATTTAAGAAAATGCCTTCCTGAATAATTATAGACAAATATTTTATAAGATCAACAGTTAAGTAGCCTGCTTCGGCCAAAGGCAACACTCTAGCAATAGACAGACTGACGATGGTGGGGAATCTGGGGTTTGACCCCAGTCAGCTGTACTGAGGGCAGTTTTTCCAAAATGGTTTCCCACTCTTCTTTAACGCAAAACGAAACACTTATTCTAATTTAAACCTTCTTTATCTCGTACAACCCGCCTTGGTGGCGTAGTTGGCTAACGCGCTTGTCGTGTTGAGCTCGACTGCTGAGGATGGGAAGATCGAGGTGCGAATCTCGGTCGGGTGAACTGGAGTGGTTTTTCCTAAATAGTTTTCCACTCTCCCTCCACGCAATTGCGGGTTCACTTCCTCCATTTAAACCTTCAAAATTCCTAGTCCAATAGAGTAACTAGTACTTAAAGCGTATAACCCGAACGGGTAGTAAGACGTGGTGCTAAATATTATTATTATTTATTATTATCTATCTCGTACATATTAGAAGAGTTATCATAAATTAGTACAACCCAAAAAGGTAGTTTTATGCGCGCTAATAAAAATACAGTTAGATATTATACTGTTCAGATTAACTCTGTAATAATAATACATATGGTACTATTTATTTTATCTTTTACAAATAACAAAGTTTCTTAGGAACACCACCTGTGTCTTTAATTACAATGCACTATATTTGTAAAAATTATTTACCACAGAGCTGAACAAAAGTTAAGGGCGACTGACCACATTTGACAACAATAATCTTATCCGTCTTTGTACCATGTGAAGTTGATAGACTTTTACGTTCAATGGAGACTTGCATCGGTAGACACGTGGGCTTAGGCGTCAACTTCATCTGATATAGCTCTTTAGTGAAGGGGATGGCATGTTTCGAATCTCGGATGGATGGTTGGACTGAGGCTGTTATCCTAAACGACTTACTACGCTCCCTTTACGCAAATTCCAGCATATTTACTTTTAATATTACCTTCACATTTCATTAGTATAAATATTCTTATATTCTTATATTCTAGATTTGTTGTAATACGTAGTGTCTCCTAATCCACTC
>CABFOW010000249.1:150013-284116 GCA_902141385.1 Timema californicum
TCCTGTCCCCCCCCCCCCCCCCCCCCCGCCACGAACATACAAACATAACAAAAAAGTGAATTTGTATGGGAAGGCAAGTTCTTTTTAAAAGCTTATTGGCACCCCACCTTGATCTGTATCTCACACATGTGATCACTTGGTCTAATACGTTAAGCTCACTACAGAATGTATACTCCGTGATGAGTAACTCAAGGTTCAAGCCTCAGCTGGATTATGTTGGAGTGATTATTTGAATTTAAATAATCGCTGAAGTTAAATCCTTCCATTTGCACCATTAGAAAAGTTTAAATCCCTATTAAACTATTTTTCCCACTTGTAATATTTAAATTAACCAATTTAATAATATTTATGAAGCTAACCCATAAAACATTTGTATATACTGTAGTTACTTAAATAATTGCCAACACACTAGCTATATATTGTTCGTAAATATATGCACATTCAAACGCCCTGTTCCAAATTCTTAGCATTTTCCATATCTGAAGATTTCTTATTATTACAGTTACCTTAAAAATATATTTTTTCATGTGTCAGAACAGTTGAAAAGTTCGAAAAAATTATTTCTTTACCCATATTTGCACTAGATTTATTGTTTATCATTCAAACCTCCAATATTTCAGTGATAAATAAATTTTTCCAATGATCATACACAATTCAAGACTTCTTTTTTCCACTTTGAAACTGATAAAAAAATCCTATTATGTGTTTGTTTCGTTGAAAGCAGCCGCTAACGATAAATCATTATTTTTATATATATTTATATGGGAGGATTATGGGAAGGATAGGGATTAAAATCGGAAAGAGGAGGAGAGTTTGAGTGGTTTTACAATAATATGTTAAAAGTAATCAACATTAGTAACATTTTTATCATGTCACACTCATCACCGTACGAACGTATAAAATCTCTATTCATTGTAGCGTGTGTTTTTTTATGTGGGCATCGAGTCATAATGCCTGACGTAACATGCATACCCCTACCATCATCACGAGGATCACAGACTGTTGATATGATTCTATAAATGTGTTTAAATAAAAAAGATCCGTGGGTTTTTACGTTGTTTGATTTTATGAAAGAGTTGTTAATGCCAGTTGCAATCCGATACATAATAAATATGGAAAATAACGGTTGCATCACGATCCCCCATTAAAAAAATAGCTGGGCCATTCTGCCTTTAATCCACGCAACGCGATAGATTATCCCTTCGTTTAGACTTTGCTGACTTAATAATCCATAAAATACTCAAAAAAATAAATATTAGGACGAGCATGAAATATTGAGAGTGGAATATAAATTAAGATAAAAAGAGTATTAAAATTGTATATATCTACTAATTTAGATTTGCATGTTGAATGGCCTGCGAATCTTTAAATAAATTGATCTATTCTGATAAATTATCTTCCAAAATAATAATATATTTAATGAAACTAGGTTGAGAATATTTAACACTGCATAATAGGTCTATATTAAATAATGTTTAGGATTTCTTGGGTGCTACGTGATTGGTGGACGTCATAGAGGTATTTGAAAGTTATTTTTAACTATCTTTTCTATTTTTAATCACCGTTTCTTACTACTCGTTCGAGCTATACATCTACTTACTGATTACAACAATGGGTTTGGAATTAAGAGGTTGAATTTAGAGGGAGTGTACCCACATTCGCGTGGAGAAAGAATGATAATCAATTTAGGGAAATCCATCCTCAGTAAACCCGACCAGAATTAAACCCCAATCTCCCGATCTTCGAGATTTTAATATATTGTGAGAGTAGTGACTCATGCCATGCGACCACCGAAGCTGGTTATATTTTCTATAGAATATTTGTGCGTTTTCTCTTAACTAAACTTCTTTCCACACCCATAGAGTTTGTTGTAATTATAAATAGTTCTTAATAATTGTATACCTGCATTGCTGGTAAAGATTGGACCAAGTCTTTGTTTGGCTTGCGAGTGACGTAGGAGGTTGCGAAGAACACATTTTATCCCACAGATTTAGCCTAGCTTTGATACAGCCTGTACTAAACGTCTCACTGTGATACTGTTGAACATATTTTACTGTAGAAAAGGACTTAATTGAGATAAGTAAATATATTTTTAAAATATTTTCAAAATTATTAAATCAAAATTTAAAAAATAAATATGGAAAAATGATTATATATCAAAGCTGATAACATTTACATCTTTTCAAATGAAGAATGTACAATACCATACATGGATAAGTTTTAGGGTTCGAAAGTAATTGTTTACAATCTAATTTCCCAGTTAATCGGTTCTTAGCTGTATTTTACAGCGAATATCTACTGTAGCTGCATGCAAATGCAGGTTTTCTTCCTCTCAATTCTTATATTCCTATGATATTTGTTTGTTGTAAATATCCTGATACCCCAGATATTTATAAAAGCACAGTAACAAAGATAAGTAAAAAACCTTTGTGGGATTGCCCACCTTGTTAGGTAGAATCCAGGCTTGTCCAACTCCATCTGTGCTATATTTGTCATTTTTACCTTTCACGAAAGAAAAAAAAGTTGGGTCAACCCACTCATGTTCATATGATGATGCTTTATGATGGTAATTTTGTTGCATTAATTTACTAGATCATTAATTGGTCAACGGGAAATTTCCAGCTTTGCTCTTATACAGCCTGCGTGGGTGGTTTTAAAACGGAGAGGGGGTAAAAAAAATAGTGACAACACTCAAACACACTGTGCGTGTTATGATGGACGTGTTCGTATAATCAAGTTTTTTTTGTCTGCATAACATGTCACCACATTAAACATTTTTGACATCATGTCATTTACTTTTAATTTTGTAAAAAAATACGGAAATATAGGAATAAATTAAAACATTTGAATGAAACTGTGTTGATTAATTATGTTTATAAAACCTCAGGAACTTTAATAAGATCTGAAATGTAAGTATATGTTACTGTGCATTTTCTGAATTCATTATTTTATAAAATTACTGGTGAATATTAAGGTAGATTCACAGAAATCAATTTTTTATAAAACAAATAATAAGATTATCTATATTTACCAATGATTTTATAAATTTCTCAGTGCAATATGGTGAGAGTATGTATATTACAAGAACTGTATTATCTACATTTACAGATGATTTTATGAAATAACTTATGTATATTGTGGAAAGTATATAATATAAATATAAACTAACAAAACTTAACATAACCTAAGCTAACATAAACTAGTCTAATCTTGTATAAACTAACCTAACTCGCCTAAGCTAAGCTAACCTAACCTAATATAATATTGACATGATTTATTAACTGACATTCACCAGTGGCTGATGGGAATTTTTTAAGCTCACTGGTGATTTTATAAAACTTTTTGCGAGTACGTGAAGTATTAAAAATATATTTTACATTCCCCAACTGAACCAGTGGTTTTGTAGAAGAATAACCGGCAACTGTAAAAACATAACATTCAGCACCTTCACAGTAGCATATATAATATAAAATGTGTACCATGTAAAAAATAGCATCTTTAATTTAACTATCTATATTTGCTTTTTTTTAAATATATTTTAAACCCCTATTTCACATTTTTAGCACCGCGCTTTACTACTTGTTTGGGGTATAATATTATGTACTAATTACGCTAATGGTTTCAGGGATGATTATAGATATATTTATTCAAATTATACCCTCATTTGCATAGAAAGAGAGAGGAAACACGTTTTGGAAAAAGCACACCTAGAATACCCAACAAAGATTTGAACTTTGAGCTCACCGTCATCGGCAATCTACTCTACTGTGAGAGTAGCTTCTTAGACCAAGCGACCACCAAAGCAGGTAGGTTCCTATTTAAGTGCTATTTTTCACTTACGTATAAATTTGCAATGTTCACCGCATAGTTTAAGAAGTTGGGTGATCAATAAACTGAAAAACCAATGACAGTAGGGTTGGTGCCCAATTTTAACTTGAGATTTTCCGTTGGTGTGTTCACATATCCTCTCCAAACTAACGTCAGTAGAATTCCTCAACATTAACCTTTAAATTTGGCAGTATGTTTTCCGTGTTCCACATTTTACTGACCACCCATGACGTCCCCATAGCTTCACTTATGGGGTTCGGAAGGAGAAAGGTAGAATTTTGATAGCATGTACAATTATCTTCTTACAGGTAAATTAAGACACCATTTAGGAAAAAACATGCTCAGTAAACCCAGCTGGGATTCAAACACAAACCCCTCCGTAACAAGAAAACGAGACTAAACGAGTGTGACACTTGTGGCCCAGTGCCCAACAGTTCGGACAAAATTGAGAAGTAATGAAACTTGTTTTAATTCTATAAACTATATTGTTTCAGTCTTAAAATATATCAGCATTAAGTTCCAACAATCTTTAACCAAACTGCATTATCTCTATTTTTGAGCTACCAACTTCAGTGGCATAGTTGACTAACGCACTTGTTTCATGTCGAGACAGACTGTTGAGGACAGGGAGCTTGAGATTCGAATCTCAGTCGGGTGAACTGGGGGTGAATTTTCCTAAATGGTTTTTCACTCTCCCTCTACATAAGCGCGGGCTCACTTCCTCCAAATTCTACCTTCCCAATTCTTAATCCACTAGCATAATTAATACTTAAGCGTATAGCCCGAACGGGCAGTAATACGCAGTGCTCAAAAAATATATTTAAACTAGTGTATCAATTTTCCTTTTACACATCACACATTTAACTTGAATCATAAAAGCACTAGTGATCATTTTTGTAGTAGAAAGAGAAAATAATTTCAGTTTATTTTGAACTAAGTATACTTTCCTCTGTGTGTGTATGTGTGTATGTGTGTGTGTGGCATGAAGCAAACCGAGGGTTGAAGGACCATGGGGAACTAACTGTCAGACCGGTACGACCAATTACCCTGTCATTCCGACCCCTTAAACCGGTAATAGAGTACTAGACTATTGTAGGGGAGAACCGGGCACCCTCTCCACGATTGGATAATTACTATACAAAGAAATGCTCGGTTTTATTTTACTTTTATTGCCTTGTTCTCTCTTTGTTATAGGTCTTTATTTAGTGGCATCCGATTAATTTATTTCCTTTATGTTAGGTAAAGCTGGTTAATTTAATACCCTCTTACATGTATCAGTGAGTACGTGAACTAAACGTAAAGTTCACATACTCTGGTTTTAATAGTTACACAGAGTTTGAGCATAAAATCCCAAATGGTCTAACTAGGACTAGTTTTTCCTAACGGTTTTCCACGTAACTGTTGGTGAGTTTCCTCTAAAACCTTAAACTTGCTCACGAGTAAGAGTATTATTAGCGTAGTTAAATTATTATTACTAGCACCGCGTCTTACTAACCGTTAGGGTTATACGCTTTAAAGTAATAATTATGCTAATGGATTAGGAATTGGGAGGGTTGAATTTAGAGGAAGTGAACCCGCATTTGAGTGCAGGAAAATGGAAAACAATTGATGAAAAATCACCCCCAGTTCACCCAGCTGAGATTCGAACTTCGGTATCTCCGTCCTTGGCAGTCGAGCTCAACATGACTAGCGCGTTAGCTAACTACGCCACTGAGGCGGGTGATAGGTTATAATATATGAAGAGAGAAAACTTTCCTTTATAATTTACTCATCTGAGAGGAAAGACGCTTTGGTTATAGGTAGTCCAGCTGAAAGTTCAGCAGATGAACGTTGTATTGTGGGTTAGCTATATTCTGAAATCCTTGACCTTCAGGCACATAAGCCGTCAGAGTCTGCTTGAAATTGTAATAATATTTTGGGACATTTACAAAATATTCCAAAGATCACTTTTAGTAGAAAATGCCATTTAAAAAATAAATACTTATATATTCTACAGTCAAAATTAATAAAATATTTCTATTTTATAAGTGTTACAGTATTTTATATGTATTAGTGTAGCATGTCAACCAAATGATATGACATCTACATGTCGTAATATGCACAAAATACTAAATTGAAATAACGGAATCCAAAGAAGAGAATTAAAACTGATATAATCTGCTAAAATATAATTTGTGTTCTGCTTACATTAAGTGGATGTTCCCGGATACAATAGCATTTCTTCGATAGAGTATGCTGCCAGCATGGTGGAAGTGAGGGCATGGCAGTTTCAAACAGACGTCTAAACCCTTGAACTCCCCCTTCCTTCCTTTCTCTTATTTATATGTCCATATTTAATCCAAGTGATTAATTTTTGTTAATTTGTCCTTTCGATTCAATTTACTTAGTTGAATAGACTATAATGTTGTCCAAATCCTTGAGACTTGTTGATTTAGTCCGAGTGACTAGTTTTGGTTTGGTGTCAACCCAACTTAATTACTTTTGTCAGATAGTCTGACTATATGTTTTCCCTATGTTCATATAACATAGCTTAAATACAGGAGCTTGGAGCCCTAAATGAAGTAAGGTCCTTGCTTTAAGCTTCCTCTTCTCCATGAGTTCATTATTCCGTTTTAAGTCCTAAAGACGTCACAATATCCTATGCCGCCATGGACGTCAAGCTCACTTGTTCGAATTTTTGTATGGTTAAAAGCAGGTGGTCTAACGCCCTTATTTGAGCACCTAGTTGGGTTAGTATCTCACGGCATTTTTGTTGGTACCTATTTTTCTGCGTTACTATTTTGGGTGCGCAAAGTGCGGAACACGGCTATTTTTTATAGTGGCCCGCACATATAGTGTTTTCATTCTGCCCCTTTTGGCACTTTATTTGTCTTAGTATTTAATGTTGGCGTGTATTAGATTTGATGTTTACCCCAGGGAGTGGGTAGTGACAAAAATTGTACTACTAGCTTGGCTGTCAATTAGCTTAATAACTCCAAAACTTTAGGATTTGCAGTTATATCTTGATGAGTAATTAATTCGCCATGTTTTCTGTTTACGCCCTTCTAGTGTAAGTCTGGCTGTAGCCCGGCTAGCTTAATCGGTAGAGCACGAGACTCTTAATCTCTGGGTCGTGGGCTTGTGCCCCAGGTTGGGCGCCCTGATACAGTCTGTGCCTTTTAATTTCAAATCAAGCGAGCTTGCGGATATATTAGTAATATATTATAAAGGTGACAGCTAAAGGTCACATAAACTGACGTATGAATAACGTGAAAGTAAATCTAGCTACCATTATAAGTGTCACATATATCATTTCCTAAGAGAATTTCGGTATAACTCTTCTTTAAAAGTTAGACTGTAGGGTAATCAACATTGATTACAAAGTTAACAATGTTTATTATATAACTGTAAAGTTATCATAACATCCTTACTTGGAATACACAAAGGTAGATCTAGAAATTCTTTGAATTATCTATCAAGTTTCTTCTTTGAACCATCTAAATTATTTATATAGATGTACTCTTTTATTTTGTATTTGTATTTAATTATATTGGCCTATCTAAATTAGCTCAGGTATATAGCTGCTTTGCTTATAGTATGTTTAAAACTATGGACAGTTAAGAAATTAAAAAAAAAACACAATACTTTAATAAAGCATCCTATTTAAACACCGAATTTTCTAGAGATAGTTAATATGCTAATAATATTTACTGATGGTATCTTAGTTTTGATACTTATTGTTTAGTAAAATTTATCTTAGCCAATAGTATAAACTAATTCAAAATTTGAGTAGTACTTCTAATTTTCCAACGTGGATTTATATTTTGATACATTTTATTTACTTTGCTTTTACCCCCATCGTATCCTACTACCCATTCAGGCTAGACGAATTTTAATTATTTTCCTTACTAGGATAATGAAGATGAATTGGAATTTATAATATATTTTCCCTCGCTTGGATGATAAAAGGAGAACCATTAAAAAAAAATCACAATCAACACATCCGGCAAGAATTTTAGCCCCAGCCTCCCCCTCAACAGAAATTCAGATTAAATTATCCAGACCACTTTCCCAACAATGTAAATTATATTCATAAAAACTAATTTATTTGAAACAAGTGCATTACTGATTTAAAACAAGTCTCCAAATTGTATTGTTTAAACCCACGTTGTGTTTAATTATGTTGAGTTAAATGCACTCAACACACATGAAATGATTGTAAATATAAAATGAAACATATTTTTATTGTGATTTAATAAATGTAAATTATGTGGTTTTCAAAGTATTAATAGGACCTTCTATCAGTCTATTAATAGGTTGTATGTTTCAAAACAAATTAAATATATTTAAAAAAAAGTACGATCAATTATATTTGTTTGCATTTACCTTAGTCTGTTATAGTGAATTACTTAAAATGTCAATTGAAAATTAATAATATCATTTGTTTGTTTTTTAACATAAGAACCTGAATATCATACTGTATAAATTTGTTGCAAATTTATAACTGTAATTTGTAAAACGAACTTTTGCCTTTGTCGTTAAAAATATAAGCTTCTAATTTTTATTCCCTTTTTTTTTAGAAAAAATAACTATATTTGCACACATTGAGTTTACTGGTACTCATATCATATACTGAAATATGATTATCCATTTTTCATAGATATGGACTTTGTTTTGACGGTAGGTTTTATAGGGGCTTAAATCCTATAAGTTACCATAACCTTTTTTTATATATAACAGAAGTTTGATCATCATAAAAAAGAAATACTGGGAATATGTCATAATTTAAAGTAAACTTCCTATTTATTTGTAATCAACTTTACTGAACCTCGCTTTCTAGATCATTTTAATTTTTTTCATTTACTCTTAATTTTTCTCCACGTCATGCTACCTGTTCGGTATGCACCCATCAATTACGAAGTTAAGATAGAGATGAGTAAGAAAGAAGTAAGTATTATAGATATATGCTTCTAAACTTTTGTTTGTTAGATTTCAATGAAACACACATCAAAACAAAAGAACCTGCTACAATAAACTCCACGATACTCTAAAACCCGATACACACGAATCAACCTCTTGCACAAAAAATTGTGAACAAAATTGTACAATATCATGGTTACATGGATTGCATACAAATTTTAGTCAGTAAATGTTCACAAGGTATTTGTGATTGCATAAAATATTTGAATAAAATGCATTTGTGCCCTTTTTATGGTAAAATAATTATTGAATGATTTGGTAAGTATTGGTATTTAATTTAAATAATTTCTTAATCATTCCTAAATATTATGAAAATATAATTCTTTTCAATTTTTAATATTCTTTTAAAACTGCTGAAAACCCTTATACCTGGGATTTAACCTCCTTCAATTATATAATTAGTTGATTTTCTTCAAGTACTTTTTTTTTCTTACAATAACTTTTTTTTTCTAAGTAAATTACTAGGATACAAAGTTTTCGTGTTTACAACTCAAAATTTATACAAGTAAAATGGCCGATATAGGACGTGTTCTATTTTTTGAAACTGTATACAATAAGCTGTGCAAAGCAAATCTTGTGCAAGTTTTAGTGTTCACACGACACCATCTTCAGGCTGTAACTCCTTGTAAGACTTTATGTACAAGAAGTTGTGTCATGTGTACTGGTCTTAAAAATGTCTAGGAACTGGGTCAGTACCTTGACAATATTAATTTCCTCTTTCAACCGATACCATCCCACTATGTTTTGAAAGGGGAAAGAGGGGTAGTGACTTCAGTTCTAGTCGTCACCTTTCGGGCAAGAGAAGTCGTAGCTCGGGTACTTGAATTTTACCTGACATCCACAACTCTTCCCCATCTCTTCCCTCCTAAATCTACGACGTCACAAATAAGAACTACACTAGCTAAAACAATGGGATGAAAGTCGGACAAATACTTACTTTCAACAACCATGGACTAGTGTACGTCTTGCATGCGTGCTAAGGTCACTGCCATGAATGTTTTTTTTAATCCACTGATTCTTGAATTACATTTAAATGATTAACAGGAGTGTATTTTTTGCAAACATTAAATGGAATAATTACATATATTCAATCAAAGGCAAGCGGCGCCTGTCTTGCTTGCCTTGATGCGACGCCACTGGTACTCATAATATGTTAACTTAAGTCATATTCAGCTGTCATTTTTGATGGATTTATCAATCCCGATAAAATAACAATAATATAGTAAGATATTATCATAGTTGACCGTAAAATGTTTCATTTTCTTAAAGTTTCTTCCTATGAAAATTCTACTAGAAAAACTATTGGGTCTGGTCATATATTCTATAATCCTTGGTTGATATTATCAATATCCTCAACGCTAGTATTACTACTAATATATATTTTGACCGAAAAATACTTGTCTTTTCTATAAAATTACTTTCCTTATGAAAAATTGGATTGTAGTTCAGACTTTTATTCTGAATATGAAGTAATGTCTTTTGGAAAATAACCAAACACTCTCACTGTTCTGGTTCCTTATTCTGACATTTAGCTCATGCTAATTTAGTGCCACGTACCAGCTAAAAGATTGTGAGTGAATGAATGAAAGTACTGAGTGGTGGTCTGGTCACTAAAACATAACTACTAAAATAGATACAACCACCCCTAATAATCTTTGATCCTTTACAAATATCTAGTCAAGCCACAGTTGATGGTTTGATTACAATGTGTCGTTTTGTGTGTTTACATTTGGTGATACATTGGAATTAATTAAAATAAGTTGACAAATAAAACCTTGAAACGGCATTAGAACCCAGGATCTTTGGCTTAGTGCACCAATACAGGCAGTGAATTTAACTTTATGAATTTTATTTTTAAAATGGCAGTATTTTATTGTAAAAAATAAATTATAATATTAAAATTAAAATCTTGTATCGTAGCGGCCCTCCTGAGTCACCTTCTCTGTGTTAACTGATAGTTCTTGATAAAACTGATCGCTCCTATTTAGCTAACAATTCTCACACGTCTGTAACAGACTCAACCTTAAAACTATGAATTAATTACGACCCCAAGTATGGGAATGATGCTGGATAGTTCAGTGGTAGAGCATTGGCATACTAAGTCAAAGGTCCCGGGTTTAATTCCCATGGCCAGGTGTCATTATATTAAACTGATTTAAATTAATTGCAGTGTGTTCCCCTCCATACGGACAGTGTCGTAGTTGCAATGAGTTGAAACTCTGCGGTACAAAATTTGTCGCCTATTTATTGGCACAGGATCTGGTCGATTAAGAAACTTTGAGTTGAAAATCATGTTATTAAATTATCTAACGTCCATAGAGTAGAATACAATGAGCTCTCATTGTATTGGCTTCATTTAGCTATCTTCAATTCGATTATCTTCTAATAAGATGTGCGCACCACGCCATTATAACTATTCGAATATTTGCATTTACATAGTATCGGTATGAATAATATAGAATATGGAGGAAGTGTGCCTGCATTTGGGTGAAAGAAAAGGTGAAACCATTTAGAAAGTACCACTCCCATTAGAGCAAAGCGGTATTCAAACCGCGACCTCCATGTCACCAGCATTTCTGTATTTTGCAAGAGTAAAACTTTAAGAATATTCGACGCCTGCCGTAGATCTAGCTAGAATTATCCGCTATTTGGCTGCGGTGTTTGACATCTCAGTTTCGTGATATTTTTGGTTGGCTAGTAATACACTCTCGAAATATTCCGAAAACTATAAACATATGGTTCTGCAATGGCATAGATGACAAGGTAATGCCAAAGTGTAGTCAGTCTAGTGATGCCTACTACCTTGGTGTGCCTCAAAGGATTTGAAAAGGCGGTTGATCAAGGAGTCATCGTGGAAAGTACACATTAGTGTTCACCATAGGTGACGTTGAAACATAACATCTTAAAAGAGTTTTTTAAATGAATCTCAAAATCAAATGTGAATCCTATATTTGAATAAGGATTCACAATATTTCAAAGATACTTGTGAAAACATCATTCATTGAGGAAAGTTTTAGAACTACACATTGTATTCCTTAATTTTCTAACGAATGGACATTTGGAGCACCTTTTAGAAAATAACTATATTTTTTTTGGTCAGCATTTAAAATGGTTTTTTTCTATTATATTGGTGTTATTTATAAGTATTGATAATATCTATCATAAATGACAGTTGCTGATCACATTAACTGACGTATAAATACTTTTAAAAAAAACTAGTAACTTATTTTTCTGTCGGCTCATTATGTCCTTTCTTAAGAAAATTTGGCCATACAAATAAAATGATATGTTATTTAACAATTGGTTGGATCTGACAATAGGCACAGTAAAACTATTAAAATTATATTTCCATATCTATCCTACGGAACGGATTATTTGTGCATATTCCCGTATAAAAAGTATTGTCATCGTCAAAAAATGTGTACTCGAGATTTTGGTAAATAACGACGTTTCATGACCCACAGAAACCAAAAAAAGGTGATTTCACGATGCCATCTGTCAGTCTGTCTGTCTGTAGCTGAAACTATTTTAACAGATTGGCTATACTTGATATTTGGTGTGTCCATAAGATCCCCATGTAGGATTTTTGGAATTAGATGGATTGTATAGACCTAAATGTAAGTATAGTTATTATTATTATTATTATTATTATTATTAGCACCGCGTCTTACTACCCGTTCGGGTTATACGCACTTACGCTAATGTGTAATGGTAGGGTGATTGTGAGATGAAATGAAAGACCTACAGTTTAACGTGGAATCCGAACCACGATGGAGGCCTGGCATTCCTCACATTCACAAGATGTTTTGTCAGAGGTGAAGGAAGGGTTTGGTAATCAGATAAATCTTTGCCGGGACCGGGGATCGAACCCCGGCCGCCAGAGTAGAAGTCTGACCCCTTACCCCTAGACCACCAGGTCACCTAAGTATAGTTAACTGATGGGCAAAAAGAGAAAAAAAAAGATTTTCTCGAAACTAGCTCTAACAATTTTGATTAAATTTTATATTTATAAACTGTTTATTTTTACAAACAAGATGAAAACTCTCATTTTATCGTGAAAATGGCTTTGAGGGTACTATGCATTGAATAAATTTTCCAATTTTCATAATTATTCCGCATCAATTTCAGGTAGGAAATATATTATCATTGTAAAGTTGTAGTACTAATAAAGATAAAAATCTTTTATTTAAAATATATTTTTATAAAACCAATAATCTCTAAGCTATACGGAAATATATTTACTTTTTAATTCAGATCTTTGAAAATGAATTTGATTTTTATGCTTTTTGGGGAATAAAAATATGATCTTTTATTATTTTTTCTTTAACAGTGTTCCTAGTTCCTAACGCCTTAGATTAAGTAAGTAACAGTGTTTATTATCTAATTTATGATCTTTGGTGTAGTGTTACTACAGACCTATTATTTCGTTTTACAAATCTTACGAATTTTTAGTAAAGGTATATCTTAAGCAAGAGAGAGTCTTTGCGGTGCGCGGTACCATTTAATCTTTTCAGGAAGGATCAACTTATTTTTAATAAAGCCAGTACTCTTTGATGTCGTTGTTAATAGAAGCATATAAACCATCTGGTATTATGAAAACTTAAGAAGATTTTAGCGCGCCACCTATTTTTGAAGGTAAATATCTTCATACTGTGATATTTATTACGATAACTAAAATTTTAACGCCTTTGTACAACACAAATAATCCTCAAATAACTTTAAATTATATTTTGCGGCCATTATAACAAATGATTGCATATGTATACCAAAATGTCACTTTAGCTTCCTTTATCATTCACCTTAATCTCACAGCTGCAGTAATCTGTCTAAAACGCCATTCGGATATTACAAAATTTTCTGTTTATTAATATCTATTTTTTTAGTCCATACGCCCTCAAATATAAGATTGTTTATGATATGGAATCCTGTTGGCATTTTTCAACTTAATTTTAAAGTGAACTATATTTTTAAGTTAAAAAAACACCCGTTTCGTCTAAGACGTCACTATAGTGTTAGATTGGTGGTGAGCTTGGGGTTTGAATCCTGGTTGGGTGTACCGATGGTTGTTTTTCTGAAATAAATTCCCACTTTCCTTCTACGAAAATGCGAGTAGACTATCTCTAAAATGCTTCCTTGCTCATGTCTATCACATTAGAGTATTTACAATACAGGTTTAGGCCTATATCCCGAACAGGTAGTAAATCGTGGTAGTAAAAAACTACCAGAAAAACTTTATTAAAATTATCTGCAGTGAGTTCCCATTCTTCAATTGGTCTTGTTTAAGAAATTCACGAGCATATAGTCTCAAAGTTGGAAATACGTTAAAAAAATAGTGTTTTTATCGTTTAACCTAGTTCCCTGGAGATTGGACTGCTACTCTTGGCTGGGTGTGCCGCAATGCTTTTTCCAAATAGGTATTTCCTTCCCATTCTCAAAAAAACTTATATACGTCTTCTAAATTCTGTCATCCTCATATTCATCCCATTAGTGTAAATGTGCAGTTAACCTAGATAATCACAAGACACTTATAAATAGCTTAGAGTATAATGTGAAGTTACACTGTGACAAAATCAAAGAAACTATAGAAATTATTTTGGTCGTTTCAAAAGTGGCACAAATTATTTGACTGGCCAGCCTGACTTTGTGAATCGGAAATATTCAAGGTTCAAATTTAGATCATATATGCTGAGTATATTATATATATTAATATAAAGTATTTATATAGTAGCTCCATGGCTTCTTTGGTGTTGACTGACAGCTCACAGCTGACTTCTGACAGTCAACATTTAGGTATATACCTAAATTATGACTGTCAGAAGTGACAGCTACTAAACACATGTTTTTGCAGATCATATGGTTCAGCGTAGGGATACATAATTTGATCTGGTAACTTTTCAAAGCTGTGAGCTGTCAATCAGCACCAAAGAAGCCATGGGGTTACTGTATATTTACTTAAAAATTGCTTTATATACCATATTTCCTTAATCAATATAAGCTGTGTAGAGCGGTTACTGTTTATTTTAACAGCTCTCTGTTATTTACAAGCTAAGCAATTTGAATGTTTCCAAGTACTCTGGAACCAAGATGGAAAGCGCAAAGGAACTATGCAGAGGGAACCGTACATATCAGAGTAATTAGATTCTTAATAATATTCTTTAGAAGCGAATTCAACTATCATGATTAAAAAACTAAACTCCAAAAAATTTGTATTCGCCTTTTAAGCACCCAAAGTATAGTTAGTGTAAATCAAGAATTTTTTTTTATATATATAATTTGATCTTGCTTACCCTTTGAAAAAAAAATACAAATACGAATATTTTGGTAATGAGTTTAGATTTGGTTTCTTAATGAAGCTATGTTCATTATAAAGCGTAAAAATTAATTAGACGTATTTAAATTGTTTGAAAGTATGTTGAAGCTATACTTCAAACAATATCGTACAATAAAAATGTAAAGAACATTTTTTGTCTTATGTGGGTATAAGTTGCTATAATAATTTAATAATTAAACATAAAGGCGTGGTTTTATTCACACATTTTATATATTAATAGTATGGTTTTATTATGCCAGATTATTTGATCACGAATATATTTAAGTAAAAGCGGAAATAAAAACTTTTATACAATTATTATCTCTAGTAGAAAACTAGACTGCCAATGAAGAGAAGATCAAGGTTTAAATCTCGGTATGGTGTACTCAAGGAATTTTAAAAAAATCCACCCTCCCTCTACGCAAATGTGGGTACAATTCCTTCACAACAACCTTCTTAATCCCTAACAACATTAGCGTAATTAGTACATAAGCGTACAACCTGAACGATTATTAATACGAGGTGCTAAAAATATAACAACTTTTAAAATAATTATAATAAAGCACCACCGTTAGAGCAATATTCAAAATAAAAAGTAGGCTATATATAAAATAATTGCCACTTCGACTAATATTTTTCAAATTTATCTTGGATAAATGCGTGCAATAAATGTGTTTAAAACGTGAATACACTAACAATTTATCTTTTCATGGAAGTTGTTTGTTCTCAATATTATAACAACGCGTAATTTACCTCAATTGAAAACTGAGTTTGAGGTTCCGGCTTAGTACTTGTTGCTTATGTGTTAGTTCCCATTGGTGTTAAAACCAGACAATAAACCTCCTCAAATTATAGGATTTCACCATTTTCAAATGCCAAGCTTGACAACTGTACTTTATGTTTCAAAACACTAAGAAAAGTTTCATTCAAACGTAGGTGTTTTTTTCCGGAGCACAGTGCCGGAATAAAATGTTAAATTGTTTTATTTAATTTGGGAAGAAATATAAACACGACTGGTGAGGAAACAAAGCTGTTTAGTTACAAAAATAAATTAAAATATGATTATTTCTTTGCTAATGCTGAATAAATTTCTTGCACGGTCATTTAATTTTTAGTAAATACTTTGTTTCCTCATCTCATTATTTTTGTTTTTCGACACAATTATTTTTAAAAAGGAGTTTAAGAAATTCTCGATGATTTACTTCAAAAAAGAAGACCTATAATTTTATGAACTAATGGGCTTTTTTAAGCCGTAAAATAATTATTTTAGTAAGGTTTCAAACACGCACGTACACACACACACACCCACAAACACACTACCTGCTCAAATTTGTCATCGCAACAAATGGATTTAGACAAATATTTAAAACAGCGAAAATATGTCATAGGTCTACTTGCTGAAATATTGAATTAAAATTAAATTATCCTATTACTAGAATGAAGGTTTTAAATTTGGTTGATTGAATTTCGTGAAACTGTATTTCTCAATCCTGGTCTGTATTATTATTATTATTAGGGATAACTTTGATAGAAAAAACTATTAAATCATCTTAAAGAATGGCGTACGACAAGCCAAGACATGCGTGGCTTTAGATTTTTTAATATGGAGCTAATTAAACATTGTAGTAATACTAATAAATTTTGACCTTTTGCAAATGTCAATCAAGCTACTAGTTATTTTCAAAATATCTAAAAGGTTACCTTTATATGATTTGACTATTTACGGGTAAGTAAAGGAAAAAATCACACCTATATTGGTGGGAACGCGGGATAATAAAACTTTCTCTGATTTGGTTTGTCAGTGACGAGAAGGTTGGGTTATTGAATTTCGGCTGGGTGTTCTCAAGGTGTTTTTCTTAGATGATTTTACACTCTCCCTCAACCCGAATGCTGTCATCTTCTAAGCATCTACCATTGTCTTTATCAGCTCATCATGTAAAACTATGTTAATAGCCCGGACAAGTAGTAAGACGTGGTGCACAAAAAGTAGGACAACAGCTTTGAAGCCCTGAATTTTTTATAGCAAAATAAAACATTTTGAATTTGGGTATTTTCGATAAAAGCTTTCCTATTTGTGTGAAACACTCTTGACATTCATAAAATGTCAAAACCGAGTGTGTTTTTTATTGCCACTCTTTCATCCTACGCCATCGCCGAATGTAAAACAAGATACTAACGAATCTAACTAACGCAGCACTCGTCACTGCCCCAATTATATCTTCACCGTATTCACGTGATCATTAAAGTAGCCCATAAAAAATTCCACCATCGCCCATTTCCCGCCTCTTCTTCCCCACCCGCATCTTTGTCCTGACCCTACACCACCTTTCTCCCACCACTCAACCCTTTATTTTGCTGTAGTATAGAATCACACGTTTCACGATGACATTCGTAGCTCGCGTCCCAAATTACCCTCTGTTCCACTGTCCCCAACCTCCCCTATATCTCCTCCACAGAGCTTCCTACGTACTGCCGTCACTCACTTTGAATACGTGACATTTCCATTGTCATATCTCTTCTTGCAAGGCTTAAAGACATTTCGAGTTTGAGTCATTCAAGAAACAATATACATGTTATGGATCCTTATTTTATATTTTTCGGGGAAATCTATGTCGAAACCTTTCCTCAGTGCAGTCGGATGTAGTCAAAAATCGACATACCAGATAAAAGTTTGAAATTATCATCATGTGTCTATACTTTGATGAATATAGCAAAACAAATTCATCTTCTAAAAGATAGATGGTGTACAACTATTAGCGCTGTAAAATTAGGTTGTTTTTTTCAACACGTCTCGATACCTGTCTAGTTCTTATGTATTTTAATTGCGCTAATGGGGTTGTGACAATAAAGGTAAAATATGTAGTAGATTAAATCACATTTAAATGGAGAAACCATTTGAGAGAACCTCCTTATTTATACCCATCTAGGATTCGAACTCTTACGTCCCTGTCATAGGATAATCAGAATCAATGAGCCTGGAATCTAGTCTACGTGCCCATGAATTAGAGTATCGTACATTTATAATACGTTTATTTAAAAAAATATTTATAGTGTTTACAAAATATACTATTTTAAAAGTAGGAAGGTTTTCCATGGAAGAATGACGTCATAATTGGTGCAAAAGCTATTTCTGATGGTCCAGCTCTGATATGTTGTAAGTGGTTTGTAAATGAAGGTGTGGGGATGCAGACTTTTAATGGAGAGGAAAGTAGGGAGGGATAGAGAGAGAAAGAATGAGCGACAGGAAACATCACGTGGACCATCTTAGATGGCAGCCAATAAATTATATTACTGTTCTGGCATAACGGCCGTAATAGCGGGGTCGGGGGGGGCTTTGTGGATAATAGGGGAGGAGAGGTGGGCAGACAGATGATCAGAGTAAAAGAGAAACAAAGGCAAACATGAAAATTGAACAATAAAAATTTTTTTTTTATCGACTATTCATTGTAACTTTGGACTTTTATGACTGTTGTAAAGTTACTAAAAACCTTTACTTATTGATACGTCCTACAAAGTGAAAATAATAATTTAAAAGGTGGGTGAAGACGGGACTGTTTTTTTAAAATAGATATTCAACTGTCATTAAAGGTACAATCTAATTTGAACAAACTATATAAATTTAATATATATTTAAACATATAATAGTGGGTATGATTGGTATTAATTTATAAATTTTAGTAGCCAGTTGCTATAAAGACTCTTTTACAATTCAATTTTCACATGAAAAGCCTTATCTAAATGCTGGAAAAGCTATTAGCTATTTTCTAAATAATGCACTCGTCAGATAATGTTGAATAAAGCTGGCACGTTTGATGTCTAAAATACCTATAAAATAACATTTATAATATGGTAAAATGATGGTCACAATTGGAATTTTCTAAATGTTTCTTAACCAAAATCCTACTATAGTTATACTTTGATTTTGGTGGTAAGTCCGTTTTGGTACGAAGTAAGGCCATCTAATTCCTACCAAAATTAGAGTATACCAATGATCGATGCTAATTATCATTTTCTCACCATACTAATGGTTAGAGGAGTCAACTATAGTTATTGAGCACACTCATTTAAATCTAGGTGGTGCTGACGAATTTCATATTAATTGTGTACAAGATCGTCAAGCTATCCATTTAGTAAATGGGTGTTAGAGATTGTTAAGGAGTATGAGGCGCATTTCATAAGCGGATAGTTTGTAAGATAAGTGATTTTTAGTGCATGTTTATAAATCAAATTCTTATTATCTTACTAGGTACATTAAATCTTTGATTATAACTAACTGCAAATCTATCAAAATTCACCTTTCTCCTCGTATCATGCGATAATTTAAAAATTTTCAACAGAATTCAAACAAAGGCACTTTTTATGTAGATGAATATCATCAGAAGCACTCAAGACTATATAATATTTTATACGTTTGGGTCCTTAAAGCTTATCTTAAGTGTCGAGGGAAAAGGATCTCTTCATAGGTGGAAATGAATAGAATTTCCACGGACAAAAGAAAAACACCTCTATTTGGGAAACTACATTTTTAGCGCAGATAGCCGGGATTAGAAACTCAGTATTCCGGGTTTGGAGATGGCTAAACCATCCGTGTGAATGACTATGGTAGTCCTGGAACCAGTGATAACAATATAATGATAACTTTAGTACCTTAGTAGTATCATAGTTGGGGGTAAATAGCGTTGCACTTTGTAAAACAATGTATTATATCCTTCACTCGCGTTTGGGGTCACGAGGACTAACCATTAAGATCGTCCATTCTGTCAGTGAAGGAGAAGTTGGGGTTAGAATCCTGTATGTGTGTTCTGAGGGTGATTTCGTCTAAACAGTCATACACTTTCCCTCTGTGTGAATGAGGATACATGTCCTTTTAATATCCATATATACCATTGGCATTCCAAATCCACAAGTGTGGCTAAATGAGAATAGACCAGGTGAGTCGTAACCATGGTACGAATAAATATTTTCACATGACTTACAAACTAGTTTAAACAGAGAAAAGACAACTCTGTCCCAGAATTATAGCTTATTACACTTAGAGGGGATTATCTATATTCACAAGATAACTAGTTTTTATCGTTTCTATGAATCCAAACCAGGACCCCTAGATAAATAGATGGACGGGTTACTGCCTGAGGTGAGTTTTCTGTCAAGCGTGTAAGTTAATTCTTAAGGTGTTGTCACAAATATTTTAGTATCGATTGACCCTTGTGATTCTTTGTGAAATGGCAGTGATTGGGGAATGGAGGATGCTTGCATGTAAGCTATATCAAATTATGACTTGAATATAGTTTATGGGTAGATCCACATTTTAATGACTCCAGAGTAAAAATTCTATAGTGGATGTAAGCTATGAGATGTTTGCACCTAATATGTTAATCAAGATTAAGCTAGATTGTAAGTAGCGTAATTAAGTAACCCTGTTTAATATTATTATGATACCATCCATGGGAGGAAAAATATGTGTCAGTGAGCTTGAAAAGTCAAGGATATATTCTTACCTTTGTTCATTATAAATGTAATTCTTATTGTACTGTAAATAATTTGGTCCTGCCATCTCTGAAAGAGCTAAGGCGAGATTATATGGTGTCTTCTCTTCAACTTGTAGGAACGGATGTACATCGTGCTGGTGTTTTCATGAATGTTTTGTGATTCCACATTTTTTCAGACGGGAAATAAGCTTTGTTTAGTATCTAGAAGTAATAATAGAGGCAAATACTATGGTTTAGAGAATAAAAACTTTAGTTTAAATAAACTATGTGACATACTTTTTATTTATACTTTCACAACTATTATACCTTTTATTTATAGAAATAAGAAAAAATGTCTGTAAAGATCAAATAAATCTGATAATCTGTAACAATGAAAAAATTTATTAACTTTTTACTTTCTCGCTATCTTAGAGGTAGATAAAGTATTGTGATCGTCGACAAAATCGACAAAGAGATCTTGATGAATCTCTACGTTTCATGAGCTCCAGAATCCCAAAAAAGGTTCTTTAAATTTCCGCCTGTTTGTCTGTCTGTCTGTCTGTCTGTCTGTATCTGTACCTCCGACTAGAGCCTAAACTATTTTACCGGTTAAGATAAAACTTTGTATCTGGGTTTTTTATAAGGTTGCCCCAAGGATTTTTTTCAACTGGATATCTAACCTTAAAATTAAAGGTAGTGTACTAAGGGCAAAAAGAGAAAAAGTCGATTTTATTCAAATCGGCTCTAACGATTTTGATTAAATTTCATTTTAAAGCCTTTATAAATGTTCCAAACAGAACTACTACCATCTATATTTCGGTAAAATGACTTCAAGGGCTCTGCCCTGATGCGTTAATTTTCATTTTTTCATCATATTTCCGAAAATATTTGAGATATGAAATAATTTTTCATTGCAAATACGTATATCTAATTATAATACAAATATGTTACACGAAACATATTTTTATAAATCAATAACTTTCAAGCTATACTCAAATATATATATTCTTTAACTTTTCGAATACAAAAGGTAAAGTATTTCGACAGTAAATAGAATCTAACCGTAAATGTTGATGGATGTCGCAGTCTTAGGACCCCCAGAACACTAAAAAGTGGTATTTGAAATGCCTCTGTATGTGTGTCTTTTTAACCCCAAAGTTAAGAGTAGTTTAATAAAAAGCGAAAAGAGTAAAAATGGATTTTCTCTAATTCAACTCTAACGATTTTGATTAAAATTCATATCTAGACATTGATTAAGATATTAAATAAACATACTATTTTAATTTTCCCATTAAAATTACCTTTAGGTTACTCTACTGAAGTGGAAATCTCCGTTTCTCCACAATCATTTGAAATACTAAATAAGCTATCATTGCAAAATTATAGTACTATTAAAAACAAATAAACTTTTACATGAAATATACTTTTATAAAACCAACATTTTCTGAGATATTGACAAATATATTGATACAATTTTGTGAGATTTAGTCCTAAAGTGTTACTAAAGTTTTAACGCAATAATTCTCTAATGCCATAGAGATATTAAATATAAGTAAGTCTCTCAAAAATTTTATTTTAACTTTCTTTCAACCTCTTAGGGGAAGTGTTTGTACAACAATGATCTTTCTCTATCATTTTAGACTCAATATTCGATAACTACCTAATTTATTGGTCTAAAATTATATGTATGGATTTAATAACAATGCGATAACCATAAGCTGTGCATCCGCTAGTAAAATGAAGAAAATTTTAACCAGAAGTTAACTTTTTAGTTCGAAGTGTTGACCCTTGGGAAGCCATATTGGTATTTTTTACCAGCCCAAATATACAAAAGAAGACGTTAATTATTTAAAAATAAAATTATGAAATTTAAAGCCATGAGTCAAAAAAAATTCAATTTTTCCTCGGGTTTGCTATTGTATATTATGCTATGAATTTTTAGTAAATATCTCAATTTTTTTAAACAATATAGGGAGAAAGTCCGTGCAGAGTTCCTTTCTATTTATTTATACTAATGCATTTCCTTGGCAACCAGGAGATATGGAAGATCAATGAATCGTATTTAATAAACCTCCTTGTCAACGAGAGTTTGAAAAGTAAACAATAAATAAATAAGAAAATGTCTAGAATATTTTGGCTCGAAATGATCTATAGACAAAATTATAAAATCTCATTTCATCTGAAAGGAAAATAATAACTTTTAAATATTACTTGGCGACTTTATATAGATCGCTGAGACCAATGTCGTTTACTCTTTATCAGAATGTAAATTATTTTCCTCATAAATCGGAGAGGAAGGGGTTGGCGGAGAAGAAGGGAGGGGGAAGCAGGGATTTCTCCCCCCCCCCTCCTTCTCAAATGAAAGCTCAGTCCCGATGACGTCCAGTGAATAAGGTCCACGTTACGCCATTGTCGAACCATTTGAATTAATGTACCGAGAGAGGGCGTCGTCCATTGTACTTTCTAATGGGACTCTTGGGGAAAGCAAGGGGTAAAAAAGATATGGGGGTAGGTCTGGAATAAGGGCAAAATACGTCAAGGGAATGGGGTTTGGGAGGGTAGTAGGGTCGTTGAAATATTGGGGCGCCATGAGATTGAACGTCGACCCATAAGAAAAGGACCTCCTTCCTTTTCCGCTACCATTTCACTCCAAAGCCCCTTAACCCTTCCCTCCTTCATACTCCTAACCTCACTCCTTCATCCCAAGAGATGGAAAGAAACTACGTTTTCAGGAAAACGGGCTTAGCGTGTATGAAGGGCAAAGAATTCATTTGCGGTACTTGAGGACGTGCAATAAATTCCGTGTCCTTCCCAACATCTTTTCAATCTGAAAGAGTTTCGCCCCCCCTCCCCCTCCACCCCCGGTTCCTTAAGATATAAAATTTCACCACATTCCTTTATCAGAAGCTGTGATATGGTGGAAACCTTATCCTCTCTTAGTTTAGATTACTCTTCAATTTCCTCTACCACTTTTTTTCTCTTACCCCTTCTAAAAAATTTCTTTTCATTTTATTAAATATTATTACCAATAAAAAAAAAGCTTATCTTTTGTCTGGAAATAATATGGTTGAGTTTTAAGTTTATATTTTACTGAGTACAATGGGATGAGCAAATATTTAATCTGCATATTTAAAGAAAGATATAAAAAAAATTGGAAGATGTGAATTCAAGCTTTTTAGTTATAGGACACACATTTGGTTATTTTGGAAATAATTGAATTTAACCTAAAATGTATTTTTAACATATGTAAAAAAGTTATCTTTATCTCTTATTAATTTATAAGCACACACAAACTTGTACATATGTGTAGCGAGGGTAAATATGCGAAAAGTTTGTTTGGACTGTATTTGTAGATTGTTCTTTGCTACTCGCCAGAACTTTTACTAGGCTGAAGCCAATGCATACAAATGACTATTGAAATGTATTTATATTCCAAAGAATAAACCTATGGTTCTTTAAATTGAAACTGAATTAGGATAACATTTCACAGTTCAAAAGAATATCTTTAATCAGTTCTATTGCACTCCAAAATCTGCCACTACAACACGCATACACTTGGACAGTACATTTAGTTTGAAAACACCAGCTTTCTCTTGTTTTTAATGTTGATTATATGAAGGGTTAAAAATTAGTATTTAGTTTTGGTTAATTATTTACATGTGATTTATATATTATATAGGTTAATTGGTGTATTTGTGGATGATATTATGACAGTGTTTAGGATATCATGAAAATTGGTTCATTTCTCTCTAAAAAGGTCATTAGTGTCTCATGACCAAGAGTCTAAGGCAAGTTTGGAAGGGTGGCCCTAAGCTTAAAAGAGGAAGTCCCGGAATTTTTTTAAATTTTCTTTGCTTCAAGAAGCTATTTGGAGTTTTTCTTTTATGAAAGTTGTAAAACCATTAGCGAAATTAGTAGATATGTGTATAATCTGAACGTATATTAAGACATGGTGCTAGAAAAGGTCCAATTTTTTAAGAAAGACCCCTTTAAATGATACGAACATATTTTGTAGCCAAAATTAATACATTTTACTAATTCACTGATGTTATTTTAAGCATTGATGATATATGTCGAAACAGCTGCTGCAGATTACATAGCTTAATATATATATATATATATATANATCCTCTATAACCCCAACTTAGACTCAATCTACATCATGATCCATTATATTAGATTTTGTAACCAATAGCCACTATCTCTATGCTGCTATATACTACAAAATAGTAGAGCTTTGAAAATAATCTGTACACTCTCGGGGGTAAAAATGTTTAATGTGAGATGTTCATAGTGCTGGAAAAATTCTAACAATTCTAAAAATAAATATTCTGTATCCTATATCAATAAAATACTAAACAAATTGTATCAAGTCTAAAAATGATCATTATTGTTCCAGTTACATGGTTTGTAATTAAAATTTATATATCTAGTACTTATGTATATATGTGTGAAAGTAGAGCTAGTATCGTTTATACCCTCCAGATAAGGTACTTGGAAAGGAAAATTTAATTACAAACCATGTAACTGGAACAATAATGGTCACTTTTAGACTTGATACAATTTTTTAATATTTTATTGATATAGGATACAGGATATTTGTTTTTAGAATTGTTAGCATTTTTTTCAGGACTATGAAAAACTCGCATTAAATATTTTAACCCCCGAAAGTATAACGATTATTTTGTAGCATACAGATAGTGGCTATTGGTTACAAAAACTAATATAATAGAACGTAATGTGGAGTGAGTTTAAGTTGGAGATATAGAAGATGCTAGAAAAGGTAAGTATTTTTTTCATATTATGTATGAAAACATATTTTTTGTCAAAATAGATCAAATATTTCCTCAGAAAGAAAACAGATTTTGACTTTCTTCACTTGGTGATATCAACAGTTGTTGAATATCTATCAGAAAGTGTGTCATGGGAATTAATTATATTCTTTCTCTTCATATAAAAAGTCTTATTATCTAAAGCCATTATGCAAAGGGCAGATATTCAAGAAATATTTAAATCACCGTGTAAAAAATAGTAGCCTCTATGTTTGTACTGAAACAATATTGTATTTATTTTGGCCAAAACATCTTTAGTAATAAAAACTGTAATATTACTGGACTTTTCTCGCGTTCCCTAAATCCCTACATATTTAAACGGGTCCGCTAACATCTTCAGTTTATGGTACTTTACTGCCGTTGAAATAAGAATACTTAAAGGTTCGGAAAAATAAAAATACTTTGGTTATTAATGTAAATATGTATGGTTCAGTTTTACAAAACTTTGATGTGGTTTCGTGTAAGAAATAACACTCCATTTTATTTAATTATTTAAAAAGAATCTTTTTATATTAAGTCTTACGCATTTTTAGATTTTTAATAATTGTTTAAACTGCCAGAAAAAAAGTTTAGCTTAGTTGTTGCATGTCTTTATAATTTTATGCAATATCTTTCACTGTATATTCTTAACCATATCACATTTATTCACTCTAATTCCGTTCCAAGCACACTTGATGGGCTGTGCGTGCGAGAGTTGCCACACCCCCAGTAATTAATAACAACCCCCTTCACACTTTTAGATAGTATCGTATTTTTACTGTAACCTTTTGACTGTTCTATGACACTTAGAACAGGGCTAACAAACATTTTTTAGACCCACGACGTCACTTCCCGGTTTATAGAAACTTAGAAAATCAAAATAAAATGTTGCTGAATTTTATTATAATTGTAGTTTTCAATTATTACTAACAAATTAAAGACTTATGTATATATTGTTTTATAAAAAATAGTTATAATACAAAGTTAGAAAACAATTTTTTTTCTACATCTGATATATACTTTATAAAAAGCCTAAAGTATGGTTATAAAAGTAATTTAGGAAATAATTGGAGTTATTAAATCAAATTATCCACTTGAAAAATCATATTAAGGTAATTATAATCATTTTATCTGCAAGCTTTCACATATTATTAAAAAAGAGTTCCCCCCCCCCCAAAAAAAATAATCTTGGAACATCAGTGAATGCTGTTTGAACATGATATTCTCGTATACCACCTAAAATACATATGCCATATTTTCGCAATGCAAATCTTAAACTAACCTTTTTATATCAATAGTTTAATTATTATTTTTTTAGCACTGCGTATTGCTAACCGTCCAGGTTATTCGTTTATGTACTATTTACGCTAATTGTTTTAGGGATTAGGAAGTCTATATTTAAAGGAAGTGTACCCACAATTGCGTGGAGGAAGAGTGGAAAATAATTTTAGAAAAACCACCCTTAGTACACCCACCTGAGATTTGAACCTTGATCTCCTAGTCATCGGCATTATATTTTACTGTGAGAGTGCCACGTCAGATTATGAGGCCACAAATGTGGGTGGCTGGTTAGCATTTTAATCGAAATCGTAATTTTTTTTTGGAGAAAGCTTTAAGGTAACTAATATAATTTAGTCATATGATGTAGATATATTTAAATTTGATTCACGTTAATTAAAATGTTCAAATCCCCACGCTTGTAATCACCTGGTCTAAGGTTTAATTCTCGCAATGTCCTGGATTTGTTTGATGGGGAGGTTTAAGCTTGAATCTCAGACAGTTATTTTAGGGCTAGATTTCTGTTTATTTATCCTCTACAAGCTAATGTGGCTGCACTTAGACCAAATAATCTTTTTCATACCTACACCTTAAATAAAACCATTAATAACCACACTGATAAAACAAGGTTTATTTTTTATATATTTTTTTTTATTCTGAGGTATTTAACGTGTAATTTTTTGAACCGATAGATTATTTCAGCAGAGGACTTACTAACAACCTTAATTATAGAACAGACACATGACCCAGTAATCAGAACATTACTTCATCACTCTGAAAGTGTAGGCTCCTAATTTTATAATTTTTTAGCAACCCTAGGGCTTGAAACCCGACACTATTAATTTAGAAGGCGGACATGGAAACTACTGAGAAAAAGGGTTGTAAAGAATAAAACAGCATGGGTGAGTGCTTAAATAAATCTTTCTAGCCCTTTATTTCAATAAAAGTGTGTTATGGATTTCTATTAAACGCACACCAAATGTTGGGAGGTTAATGCCCCGTGAGGTTGGTATTTCCCCGCGTCAGGCTAGAGTCTAGGTAGAGGAATAGTCTTGCGTAATAATGGGTTCGTAGCTTGCTTCGGATGACGGAAAGGAATTTGTCGATACCGATGCGACACTCTCTTGGAGGAAGAGGGAATAAAAAGGACCCCAAGAACAAGTAAAGAAGATGCCCGTATAAGCGACACTGGTGTCATGTGGCGTCTTACGTTAACTCTAGCCACCAAGGAAATAAAGTAAGTAATTTTCAAAACAAGCTTATCGAAGGACGTCTTTTATAAGTCGTGGTGTTACTAATGTGTACGCAATCTTTTTTTCTCTACGTATTATATACCATCCCTTTTGGCTATCCACAAGGATACACTCTTAGAGCAGGGATGAGGATAGTAGCTAAGAGAAAGTGAGGATTCAGAATATGAATGGTCTGTCGTCACCATCCTGTTAGACTGGTCTGTTGAAGACAAGAAAGATCGGGGCTCAGATCTCAGTCATATTTACCTAGGATAGATTTCCTTAAATAGTTCTTCACTCTCTTTCCACGCAAATTATCAATTAAAGTAATGATAATAAAGGCGTACAAACGGAAATGGTATTAAGATGCGGTGATTAAAAAAGAATAACGTAGAGAAAATCACTGTCAATTGCATCCAGCCGATTTTCTAATCTTGTCCCCACACTAACAACAATATAGAATTTACCTTTAATTGGGGATTATGTCACAGTTTCCCGAGTAAGAAACACTACTGATTATTAAATACCTGTGCAATAATATTCTAAAGACCGCATTATATAGTACTTGTCAACCACTAAGGGTTTCCCCGAGTGCTGAAAAACCAAAAGTAAAACAGTAGATTAACCAATCATTAGATTTTAATGCTATCCGATTAAAGCAAGTATAAAATATTTATGCTTCTGCTACCCTGTTTGTGTGGATCAACTTGGGAAGCACAACCAAATTTCAAAACCAACTATTTATTTCAGGGAGTAAATAAGATCTGTAGACGCATGCGATGCGTGAATATATACGGTTATAGAGCTGTATCAGCAAATTTGAAGGGATTTGAAATAAATCGTCAAGTAAATGCGTGAGTGTCGTTCTGTGTTGAGTTGTGTCGTTGCCACTAAAAAAATGATTGAAAAAAACCCATAGAAATAAATATTAGCATATATAATGTGTCTTTAGGTCGAAAAAAATATTTTTTACAAATAATTTCTTCTAGTTTGCATTGTCAAGATTCATGGGGTATTTAATCAATACATAAGCATATTCGTCTCTCTAATTACAGCGAACATATTAATCAGGCTGACTACTGGATCACTTAGAGGCGCTAAGGACGTTCAGAAATTCCATGCCTTTCAAGTTTTTTCAAAATATATTTTTCAATCCAACTATAAGCTAAAAAATAAACATATATGTCCCTAAGTATTAAAACCCTTACATAATAGGTTTTTAAACTAAAAAAAACCCATAGAAGTGTCAAAATTAGCTCATTTAACACAACAATTCTCGCTAAGTTTGGAAATTATGAAAACATTGTAAATGGCTGGATGTAAATATCCAACCTTCCACAAACTAATAAACTTTAAATAGTCACAACAGGAAGTTATAATACAACTAATGAGAGTTTGTGTTTAAGGAAGCGTTCTTGATAAGGGATGAAAGGGAACGGCTGTTAATATAATTAATATTGTCATTTTTATAGTAAAAAAACCTTTTTGGTCAAAATAAATACAATGTCTCCAGTATATGAGCATAGGGGCGTTTGAAAATGACTTTTCTTCTTTATTTTATAAGTTTGTATTCTATTTCCACGATGTTTATGACCGACATTCTAGAACTGTAGAGATTATAGGTTATAGAAAATTAGGTGTTAAATGTATCTATAGAAGAAATATTTTATTTAGATCGAGGAAAAGTTTGTTGGCATGGTACTATTTATTAGCCGGATTGTGTGAGTTATTCACCGTGTGTTCTGGAATTTTGAAGTTTCCTAATGACTGGAAGATTGTTATAATTGTTCTTTTGTACAAAGTAAAAGGAGGTAAGAGTAGATGTAGGAATTATAGAGCACCTAGTTTGTTGAATATTCCATGCAAAATTTTTGGGAGAGTTTTAATTGAGTGTGCGTGAAAACACTGCAGACCAAACTTGGGGTGTGAATTGTGGTTTCACGCCAGGTAGAGAATGCATGGACCAAATATTTGTGTTGCAACAAGTAATTGAGAAATGTATAGCGGTAAGGAAGAAAGTTTACTCTGCATTCGTTGATCTGTATTAAACGTACAATTGGGTGAATGGGATTATGTTATAGAACTTTCTTAGAGAATTTGGTGTGGATACATGACTAGTAGATTAAATTACGGTGGTGTATTATGGAAGTAAAGCGTTCGTAAGGGTGGATGGGGCTTTGAGCGAATGGTTTGACAATGAACATGGTATTAGCCAAGGTTGTGTTATGTCTTCATGGTTGTTGAATGTATTCATGGATCTATGTATAAGGGATGCTTGTGAGGATGATGTTGATATAAAAATGGACAATGTGAATGTGAGATTGCTGTTATATGAAAATTATGCCGTATTAATGGCTGAAAATGAAAAGTGACTTTCAGACTGACTTAAATCGTTAGTATGTGGTGACAGGCAGAATGGATCTGCATATAAATGTCTCCAAAACTTAGGTGAACGTTTTTGTTAAGGATGGATCGGGAATGTTTGTCATCTTAGTATAAATGGAAAACTGTTAGAACAAGTGAATTATTGTGAGTGTCTTGGAAGAATGTTCTGTAAAAATGGAAGGATACATGCTAAAATATTCAGACTGGGGAATGCAGCTCAGAGATTAGTTGGATGTAGGTGGATTATTGCAAATAATAATGTAGTATCTAAAGAGTCCATGATGGTTGTAGGCCTATATTAAAGTGTTTAGATTCGAACATTGTTCTATGGATTTGAATCGTGATTTTGTCAGGATAGACACAAGAGAAGAGTGAATGCGGTTGGAAGGAGATATCTAAGAAATTAATGTGGAAATACTCATATGGACAGAGTTAGTAATGAATGGGTACTGAAGTAGTGTAGTTTGAAAGGTAATCCAATAGGTAAATGTGAAAGAAGCGTTTTACGTTAGTTTGGGTTTGTTGAGAGGATGATTGTGAATATATTGAAGAATCAAATAAATGAAGGTAGAATGTGTTGATCAAAAGAAAGTGGTAGGCCATAAAAGACGTGGCTCAGTGTTGTATACGAATGTGTGTAAAGGGGAGACATTGGTTGTTTAAAAAATAAAAGAGCACTTGTGATTCTTTGTGTAGATTTTGTTGAAGCGAAGTGAGTATTCAAGGATAGGAAAGTGTACAGAAAGCTAGTGAGGATAGATTAAGTACAGAGCTGTTGGTTTTAGAGCTATATTCACAGTTTCTTAACCTACCCCATAAATGAACAGCGAGATTAGGTATGCATATTCAGAATATATTACAGAATATTTTATCAATACTAACCAAATATTTTATATGTAAATAATACTGTATTGTTACGGACCTATTAACTCCCTTTCCATTCCACCCCACCGAAAGTGTTTTCTCATTTATGGGAGAAAGGGGGGGGGGCGGATGTCTAGGTTGTATCAATTTCTTACAGGACTAGAAATAAAGCTACTCTTTATCTTGTCTGGCTCACAGGAGTAGATCCATAAAACTTGATGTTCTTTAATACCAGACAACAGGCCCTCACCTGCCACTACCCATCTTGTAGCGTGGTCTCTCTACTCACCGGACTTCCGGTCGTCGAGTGAGAGAAGTTGAGGTGGGGGGAACGAGTGGTGGTAGCAGGAGAAAGAATTCTTGAAAAGTTGTTCCACTTGGCTGAGTCTCATTCAAAAGTGTTTTTTACCTTCCCGACTGCACGTCATCCTCACAGACTATAGGCCACGAATTGAGCGTCTCAAGGTCAAACCAACTCCCCAACTTCGCAAAGGCTAGATAAAGAGGAATTGTGCATATCCATATTTATTGATTTCTTTTTTTACTTTTCAGAACAAATACTACTAGTCAGAAATGAGTTTTCACTGTTTCTAAATTTTTTAATTAACTCCAAATGAGTGTGTGGATTTTCAAATATCCAGATAATTAATATATTTTTCATACACATTATCAATACACATAAGCCATGCTTGATGGAACTTAGTCAAAAGGCGTCAGTCTTAATAGGTTTGTTGTTTTGTTATCTGGTGATGAAGAGCTTGGTATTTGAATCCCAACTAGGTTAACTGGAACTGGTTTACTTATGATTTATCACTATATAATTCTTTGCTTTATGCCTGGTAGTGTTGTTATACGCTCTCTCAACTACATTCCTAACAGCATCAGGGGTCAAATGGTCTAAGGTATCACTCTCACAAAATACTGGCTTGCTGGTGGAATATAGGTTCTGTTTCGTTTCCTATCTGTGGTATTCATTGTGTTTCTTCTTAAAGTATTCTCCGCTCTTTCTTTACTCAAATGCAGTTACATTTATTTGGAAACCTAATCTACTTATTCTCATCCGATTAGTGTAACTATGTTAATAGCCTTTATGTATAGTCGGACAGTATTCCAGAATAGACTAGAATTTATTAATGGAGTATATCTTTAACCCTTTAGCAATAATATTTTAGTTTTCAATACTTAATTAAAATTTAGATATTTTATTCACAATACATTCTTTACAAATATATTTACTGTTTAAAACGAAGCATCATTTCTAAAAAACTTTTATGAAAGACAAATCATTATCAAAATGAATTTTTCTTATTTGACTTAGTTGTTTTTTAAGAACGATGAGACATATTTTTTTAAAAGCATACTCTACTTAAAATTGTATGTTCAAGATTTAAAAAGTTTAATAATAATATCTATATGAGCATTTATTAACATACAAAATATGAGAAAAGTGAAAACAATCGCTTTTCTAAACATTAATAATACTGAAAAATATGAATGTTGGAATGAATGAAATAATCTCACTTTACATTATTATAAAAAAGACTGTGCATTTAATCTCGAAGCTTACAAACTCCCCTTGGCTGAATTCATGTATATCTGGCAAACAACTTTTAAAACTACACTTTATGCAAACATCACTAATTCCATTGCTACCATGTGTGTATTTTTTGTAGGAAAAAATAGCATTTTCTTTTGTATGTTTTAACATTTTGAATGATGTCTCCAATTTTTTTTAACTCTACGGGGCTAGTTCTAAACAACCATGTTTGCCTCACGGATTTCATATTTCTAGGAGACACAAACTACACATTTTCAGCAGACACAAGAAATGCACATGAAAAGCGCTTTAGTTTTAAATATAAATTAAAGCCATGCTATTATTGTATAACTCTAAATATCATTTTAAAATATAATATAAAAGTATTTTAAAATTATTTACTTAATATTTTACAAGAGACCATAGTCGGTGTTTAAGGATAGTGATCAAATGTATTGGTCATATCGAAGGTTAGTATAGCTACCCATTTACCATAAAAGGGCTTATAAAGTCCAATTATCATAGAAAGGGTCGTTTGAAAAATAAACACTTTTTTGTTCATCATTGATAACATTAGATAAAAGTTTTTTTATGGGTATTAATATCTAAAATGGAGGGGTGCAGATTACATAGTTTAACTTATGAATACGTGAAAATAACTCAAGAAATTTCTTAATGTCAAATATGCCCATCTTATGAAAATTGAATTGTAATAATAAATAATATTCATTTGTTCGCCGTAACTATTTAATTCACAAATTAATAAATTTAGCCGAGGCATTTTTCTTTATCACGTGCGTTTTATTACTTATCACTTTGATAGTCATTCTCCATAACTGTCTCATAGATTTGAGATGAGGAATCGATGGTTTGTTATCTCTTTAAAGTATTTTTTTTCTTTGTGCTATTTTCAAGTGAGAAAGGGGGAGGATAAATAGAAATATATGATGCTCAAAGGTTGTCTTTTTAATACTATGTTATTACAGACTATTTAGGAATGTGTCCCTGTGAAATAAAAGTTTTTTTCTTAGGAAGAAAATATGAAGCGAGGTGGAGCATAAAAATGTACACTGTCACACACTTAAAAAACCTTCAATAATCTTAAATGTATTTGTTTTAAATCTAAAAAATATTAATTATATTTTAGGAAAACTGTATCTTAGATTATAATGATTTACTTTGGATCTTATAACATCAAAATTCCACATTAAAATGCGGACAGTGTAAATTATATAAATTTACTTATAATATATAGGCATATATTTAAAATAAATTTTTTAATACCGAGGTAACAATTGGATTAATTTATCCTCCCATTTTGGAATAAACCATATATTTGAAAATAAATAATATTTTCTTAAATAATGCGTTATTTCTGGGTGTTTGCAAGGCGTAAAAACGTTCTTCTAGATGGTGTAGTCTTCCATGTATAGCTGGTATAGATAATGTCTACTACTAAATAATACAAATTAAATATAATGCATAATTTTGTATTTGTTGTGATGCTAATGCTGTAGTTCATTAAACTAAAATAGAATATTCTTAAACCCGTCCTATGTAATTAATAAAACGTAGATTCTTTTTTACCTTTTATACCTATTGCGATCTTGATTCTTTAGATTAATAGTTTGTGTTGCTAGAAATGTAGTCAATATTAGTTCACTTTGTTTTATTTGCACACTATGGTATATATTTTGTGTATTTCTAGCTTGACCCCCAAAAAGAAATCTTAATCTGACAACTAATAATAGATTTTTAAGACCACCAAACTTAAATCCACCTGCATGAATTGAAGGTGTCTTTTCCTAAATAAATTTCAAATATTGCTTTACGTAAAAGAGGGTATATTTATACTAAATTCATCAATGTAAATATTTTGTTATATCGCTTGAATGGTACAACATGATAAATGGAAAAATTGGATTTCTATTTTATAAGAGTCCACCTAATAGCCGACTAACTGTTAAAATAGGTACAATAAAATGCCGGAACCATAAATTGCACTGACTTGAGATTTTACGGTATATTTCACCAGATCTTAAATAATATAAGATTAATATTTTTTTATAATTTTAAAACGAATATTTACAAATTTTTAATAGATTTCAAACTATCGTAAAATGGTTTCACGGTTCTCAATCTCAATATTTAAAAAAGTAAAATACATCAAACCTAACAACGATACGTCGTCTAGTCTTAGCTGCATTACCTACCTAGGTATTACCTGTGGGATTTTGAACTGCCATCTCAACATGGGATAGAGGCTAGAGAATTACCCGTCTACGGGACTACTTACTGTTCATTCCCAATTGGTGCTTAAAATTTGGTATTACCTATGGCCATTTCCCCATTATAAATTGAGTCCAATTTTAGTAAGAAGGACCTTTTAGGAAAAACAATCATATTTTTTTGAAGTCAACATTATTATTATTAGCACCGCGTCTTACTACCCGTTCGGGTTATACGCACTTACGCTAATGTGTAATGGTAGGGTGATTGTGATATGAAATGGAGGACCTACAGTTTAACGTGGAATCCGAACCACGGTGGAGGCCTGGCATTCCCCACATTCACAAGATATCTCTGTCAGAGATGAAGGAAGGGTTTGGTACTCAGATAAATCTGTGCCGGGACCGAGGATTGAACCCTTAACCCCCATCACAGAAGTCCAACACCTTACCCCTAAACCACCAGGTCACCTACCAGTCAACATTAAAAAGTCTTATTATCATTAGTGTTATTTTATAAATATTTTTAATACCTATCATAAACGACAGAGACATATCACATGAATTGATTCATGAATATGTGAAACACAATTTAGTAACTTTTATATATGTCTGATAAGGTTCTTCCTATGAAAAATTGGACTGTATGTTACTAATTCTTTTACTAGGATTGGTTGTGTAACGTGAAGTGCGCTGCAAAATAATCAGTGTTCAAACCATTGAGAAGATACACCTTGAATAAAACTATTAAAAGATTAGCGCTGACTAGATTTTCTACTTGTTTAATCTATGGTGTCCCAGTTGTTGAAAGAACTCTCAAATTAACTACTCCCCTTCTTTACCCCGCCGATTACTAAATGACGAAACCTCCCCCCTATAAAGAGGTTTATTAAGTTGGTAGTCGTGCTACCGAGTCCTGGAATCCTGTAAAGGAAGAACTTCTTTGAAGCGCTTCGGCAGCTGTGTTCTTTTGGGTGTAATTAGGACAGCTTTTCAAACTTTATTTTTTCTTTGGTTTTTATTTTTTTTACTCTTTAATTCAAACTGCACTCGTTTCTTTCGGTTTGTTCATTTTAAAGTTCAATTTTAGTGATGGTTGGTGGCTTTTGATAAATGAAAGCTTCCAACTTAATTAAATATCCTAGAAAGTTGTCTATTCAAATATCTCGCATTGTTTTGTTTATGTCTTTACTAATATCTGAATACTTAAAATGTATTTTTAAGCAATTTTACATATTGCACCTTCTAAAAAAATTCCAACTTCCAAATTGAGGCTGGGAATACTTAATAGATTAATGGGTAAGAAGATTAATCGAAATACTTACATTTATTTTTTAAACATAGGCTTATATTATGAATCTTTTAACATTATATTTCTATAAATTTATATTTTTGTAATATATTATGATATATGCAGTATACATGTAGCTAATAACTAAGTTTAAAAAAATATGCCCCAATTGCAATTGCATTAGTATGTTTAATTATTATAAATTATTGAATAGTTTTCCGTTGTTTCCTTGAAAACATCAAGAGTGAAAATTTCAAAAGAAACTATTTTGAGAACTTCCTCCCTACAAAAACGGTTGGCCCAGGCTTAAGTTAAATAGTCTTCAAGATTATTTATTTTATACTTTATCTTTAAGATTTAAAGTAAATTTGTTTACAATTATAAATAGCATCAATCATTTTATTGAGCAGTGTGTACACGCTTTAAGGTTCCGGTGCTAATTCTTTACAGGACATATCAAGGAGGAGTGTAACCCAGGCAATTTGAATTAGCAAATAGTTTTATTTCTCATTTTCTACCACCATAGAAAAAATATAAATATCAAATCAACTTAAGTTTTTTAATAAGATTTTTTGACTCATCAATATCTGCCAATTTATCAAAACTTAACTTTTATCGATACAAGTGGCAGCTTTAATATATATATGGCGGTGGTGACAGGCGAAGAAGACACTCAAGTTTATAAGGGCCTAACTTGGGG
This sequence comes from Timema californicum, assembly GCA_902141385.1. Taxonomy (NCBI): domain Eukaryota; kingdom Metazoa; phylum Arthropoda; class Insecta; order Phasmatodea; family Timematidae; genus Timema; species Timema californicum. The sequence goes on from CABFOW010000249.1 coordinate 186,905, forward strand.
GAAAAGAGGGAAAAAGTATTAAATTATAGAGAGAAAGAGAACAACTAATGAAACAAGTGAAACGTAGACATGCGATGAAGACTAATCTATTTTACATGGTTGTTCTGATCGTGATAGAGTTGGGCGGTGGTTGGTAGGGTGGAGGGTAAGGGGGGGAACAAAAGGGAGGCAGGGTCGATGAGGAGAGAAATGGAGGAGGGAGGTTAGTGATAAATCCACGAGATTTATTAGTTCGACATTGGGACACGGTAATTCCTCATTTCGTTACGGTGAGACGCGTTCTTTACCGTCAGAACCACCCATAGGCAGTTTCGACTTGAGTGGATGTAGTTCTTAGAAAATTGGATTCTGAGAAATAAATGATCAAGACTTCAGCGATAAAAAAAAAGTGGTGGTGAGAAGGAAGCGAGGATATTGCTTAAAGTAAACTTTTTTTAATATATATACATGCACACACGTATATTGGTAATCGTCAGGGTTGAAGCCGTAAAAAATGTGAAATATGTGCTGCACAAAATATATTCATTCACCCCCCCCCACCCCTTTTTTTTTACCCAAACTATCATTTTTAACTCATTTCTTTGGACTGTAAATTTTATTTCTTCACATAAATTCTATTTCTTCGAACCTGGGTGAAAGGGTAGAGAAAAGTAACGTAGATAATGTCATTTCTTTAATTTCCGGTGCGATGACGTGTATGACGTATATCATATATATGTATTTAATGGAATTAAGTTGGGCTGAAAGGATGATATTGTCACTTCTTTTTGAAGCCATAACTCTCTTGTGGATATTTATCGCTTTCTTTCAGATTTACAATGCAACCATTCAGCACAATGAGGGGAATAGAGAATTCCCAAATAACACTTTAAATATTTGCAGATAGAATAATATACAAATAAAAAGCTACCCGCTTCGATTGCCGCGTGCTCTAAAGCGCTAATTTCGGAGTAGACTAGACTGCCAACGACGAGGAGTTCGAGGTTCAAATCTCAGTTGGGTGCACTACTGCTGTTTTTTATCAAATGGCTTTTCACTCTACCACCACTCAAATGTGGATACATTTCTCGTAAATATAAACTCATTAATCCCTAAAACCAGTAGCGTAGTTAGTTTATAAGTATATAACCCGAATTGAATATAGTAAAAATACCAAAGTGACTTAGTTTTCTCGCACTTCAAATACTTTCCGTATTTAAGTGAACATATATGTTTCAAGGATAGTTTGAAAGCTAGGTGTGCTTTCTATAGATTGGTTATTTATTTTGTGTAAATCTACAAATCGAAATCCGACTCAAAATAATTATTCTACTTCATCATTGACCTACCGCCATGATATTAAGGCTAGTAACTTATAGGTGACAAACTTCCACATACGTTTTTCTTTCCATTTCCTGCAATTTTATATTTTAAGTTAACTTAAATAGAATATATTTTTTGTAATTGTATACCAAATTCTATCAGGAACATTAACCGTCTGACACATAGAAACATAAACAGAAGAGGTGATTGGAAGTGGATACACCAGCATATACATATACCTGTAAAAATTGTATAAGGCCATGATCGAAATCAAATTCCTATCAATTGAGATTGGTTTTAAATAACGCCAAACAAAAATAAGAATAATTCACAAAAAATGCTTTATGCATTTTTTTAATGGACAAAGGGGTGTTTTCTTAGGCCAATTGAGGTTTATATGAGTTTACAAACGTAGTTTTTCAAAATGTAAATAAATAATTTATTTAAACTTTTGTTGATGTGGCATGCGGAATTACTAGCTTATTTTTGTATAATATATATATATATATATATGTATATATATGTATGTATAACTTGGTTAAGCCCACGCTTACAAATAATAGTATCTACACATACAGCTACTTGTTTCTAATATAAATATACTTGTTAGAACATGTTGGTGTAACAGTTTTAATGTGTGAAAATGTATTTATTATAATCCACTCTAGTCCAGGAATATTACAGAAAAAACAGGTAAACACGGACAAAATTTGAAGAAAGCTGAAAATTTCAGAATCGGTTCAAAATTAAGTGCTTGGCCACATATCAAAAGACCCCAAAAGTCCGAGGCTTAGCTTTTTTTGTAGAAGACCCCAATGTTCAAAAAGTACATAAATACTTAAAAGGTATTTTAAAGTGGACAAAATTATAAACACGTAGAAAATTTCAGGATTGACTCAAAGTTATATGCTTTACAGCATATAAAAAGTTCCCTAAAGCCTCCTTAACCCCACCCTCCTTTAGCTCTTAATAAATTCGTGACCTCCATCCTCTCTCCCCGAAATGATATCCTGGATACACTTGAATGCGTACCCAAACAGGTAGTTAGAAGCGTTGAAAATAAACGAAAAATAGTTCACTAACATTATTGTGGGTTGCTTATTTCCTCCTCTTTCATCTCTTACTTAACACAGTAATTACACAACGTGGCGAAAGAGGACAGCTCACTCAACTGGTTTACACATTCAGTTGTAATTTTGAATTTTGTACGCATAGATATGTGTTTATTGTGTAAATTTTCATTAGAAGATGGGATTTGTGCTTCGGTTGCAAAAGGACTTAAAGGATTAATAAAAGCTAGTGTTGACCATCAGGATGGTTTGAACACAGTGCTTCAGAGACACACTTCACTACGTGTCGACTCCATTTATAGGAACAATTATACAATAACTTCAACATCAAAGCTGTGGGTAACTAATTTTCGTGTTCAATTAAGAAATATATCTACTAATTTATCATTCCATGTATCTATTAGGGCCTACAGTAAAGACCTTTGTTGGAAAATGTTTGGTTTTAAATGCCATGGAGTTAATTATTCAGTATTTAATAATTAGGGGTGCTCCACATTTACCAAAGGCTTTTAGATTTAGGGCGAGTCAAGGCATTTCTTAATTCAAGAGTTTTTCCCGAACAATATTATTATTCAAAAGTACTTCGAATGTATTTAAAGATAAACGAAGTTTATATTTATTGACAAACTAGCATTTTTTGTTCTGACACAAAGTTCTACAGACTATCTGGGTCTCTTCATTATCAATCGCTACAGGTCATCTTCACTACGCAAAATGGGCACGTCTTTTTCTGCAACAAATATCTGAACTAAGCTGCATAATGGAGAAAGATGACTTTGAAGCCTATTGCAGCAAACGTTATTTTTCAATAGGACACACCAACAAGTTCTGTTATGGTGTATCCGTGGATTTAGCTAAAGAGAAAGAGCTCGTGAGAGTAATTAAGACATATTGTGGGCTTACGCGTGGGCGTGGCATCACTGACAACACCCTTGCGAAGTGGATTCTTGCAATCCCCCATAGTGTACCTATCTGCAGTGCTCTGGATAATTCTTGTGGGACTCGAAATATCACCATCGAACAACATATGAAACTTCGCTCAAGCAGGCAGTCTAGAGATGATCATGACAGACAAATATTTTCCTCTTGGTTTGATATATATCAACCATTTTCCTATCGTTCATCAACTGAGTTAATAAGCTTGTCGACTGATCTTGTAGGATGACAAAGGTCTGGAAATAGGTTCAAAATGAACGCAAAATATTAATTGTAGCACTTTCGGAGATACAAATCTCAAGCGAAAGGACAGATTAAAACCTTTAACTGCCATGAACAACACTATACAAGTGCTTTAAAAATGCGTGCAAATAAATCAACAACAGCTATTTAATCGTATTTTGTGTGTTTTCCCATCTGGACCTGAATTAATGCAGGGTTTTTTTTCCATATGAACTAGCACCTAGACCTATATATTTGTTTGATGAAATATCTATGAGGAAAACGAGGATCAGCCCTCATCAAAGTTTTAGAATCTTTTTCTCCCTACAAATAAAATGCACCAAAATAAACAGTATTTTGTTGTAGATGGTGGGTACCTTCTTCATATCATTATTTGGCCGAAACCAATGACTTACAGGATTATTTGCATGACATATTCATCTTATGTGATGAAATATTAAGTGTTCATAAACAGTAGTGTTTGATGGATATGATGGTCCTCCGAACACTAAAGTTAAGGAGCAGAAGCGCAGGAGCAGAAACAGAGCCTGGTTAGATTTAAAAATATATCTTGACGTGGTTGCCACATCCTCTCAGGAAGAGTTTTTAGTAAATTGCAAAAAAACAAATCACGTTTTATCAAACTTCTAACACCCATCCTACAGAATTGTGGCATCTTGGTCCAGTTAGCAAGTGGAGATGCAGATTTTCTTATTGTTTCGACAGCCATTGAGTTATTAGCTGGGTAACATGTAACCATTATATCAACTGATATTGATGTCCTTACCATGCTAGCTCTGCGTGTACTTTTACTCTAGCTCCTAATTTCAGGAAAAACTGGCAAACCTGATAAAAATCACTATATCGTGGAGATTCAAGAAGCACTAGGTCCTGTAAAAAACACCCTCCTGTTTACTCATGCAATGACAGGTTGTGATAAGGAAATAAATTGACTTTTGACCTCATCCAAAATGATAAAGAACTATCGAGGAAAATTCTAATTTTCAATGATACTTCTGCTACTCCTGATAAAAATAGCTTCGGCGGGAGAACCGTTTATTTAGTCTCGTACAAAAAAGAAAACTGCAGCTTCCTAGACAAGCTGCGTTATAAAATATATGCCCAAACTGTAGCTCGTCAGTCTGTCGCTGCTACTTTTGACATCATCGTGCTTCCACCTACCAGTGCTGCTGCCCGTCAACACACTGTGTATCTGTAGGTCCAACAGTGGTAAGATAATCTGCTCACACCAACGGTTTGAGGCTGGCAGCTTATTGGAAGGATAAATATATTATTAAACTGAGGCAAATTTTGTTGTTGTTTACATTTTAATTTATTCAATCTAAATTTATATAATATATTTTAAGAAAAGCCGTCTAACCCTATGGATAATGTAGGAAACGTGAACGACATAATTAATATATTTTGAAAAATAAACTCAACATTAAATTTATTAATGAGACGAGATAATTTTGTGTGTTAACTTTAAGGAATTCACTTGGAGATGAATTTAACTGGGACATGAGTGAACTTCATTTTTATTTATGCCTTGGAGTCTAATTCATTAATGCATTTTTCTAAATTTTGTGTATTTTATCATAAAAGCCAAGCCTCTAACTTTAAGGGACTTTTGATATGTGGTAAAGCATATAATTCTGAATCGATACTGAAATTTTAAGCGTTCTTCTAATTTTTTCACACTTTAAAATAATTTTGAGGCATTTATGGACTCTTTTTTTTTAACTTTGGGCTCTTCTAAAAAAAATCAAGCCCTGGACCTTATGAGACTTTTGATGTGTTGTAAGGCATATCATTCTGAGCCGATCCTGATATTTTCAGCTTTCTCTGAATTCTGTCCGGGTTATTTGCTAATAATTCTGCGCTAATAGTAGTTTTATACCCTCAGTCCCTTACCCCGGTTTCCCAATGTATCAATTAAAAATTTAACCTTTTCAGTCCTTAATACTTATTTATAATGGTCTTTCGACTTCCTTACATAATTTTTTTACTACCACACTGGGAAATTTCTGTTTACAGGGTTGTATCAGTTTTGGAATATTTAAATTACCCGCCCCACTTTATACAATTTACTCTAAGAAACGTCCAATTTTAAAATGTATTTGGCTATCTGAAATTGTATTTCTAACTCATCTAAAATTCTTTTATATTTATAGTCACTTCATTTCGTGTAGTTCAATTTGGAAACGTCCCTAGTGTAGATTTTTCTGGTCATATGGGTCAATCTGCCAAGTCAAACTTCAAGTTTACAGTCACAAGTTTTGTGGACTTACGTTGATGAGTGTATGAGTGAGTGTATGTTTGTGTGGGTGAGCGAGTGAGTGAGTGAGTGAGTGAGTGAGTGTGTGTGTGTATGTATGTGCGAGTGTGTTAGTGGGTGAATGTATATGTGAGTGTATTAGTGAGTGTATATTTTTGTTAGTGTACGAAAGAGTGTATGTTTGTGTTTGTGTGCGAGTGAGAGTATGTTTGTGTTAGTGTGTGAGTTTATTTTTGTGCGAGTGTGTGAGTAGGTGAATGTATGTGTGTGGGTGAGTGAGAATTTGTGTGAGTGTTTATGAGGTTTTGTTTTTGATGTTTTATCATTGCTTATGTGATTTTGTATGATATCGGGTGCGTGACTGTGTGTGTGAATGTATGTGTGAAACAGTGTATGAGACATCCCGTGGATTAGGTCGACTTCTGTATGTGTATATGTGTGAGTGAGGGGCGCGGCAGCCTCCCTTGGCACCAGCCCACATCGCCCCTCTCCCCTTCGCTCTTGCCTCTATCAATCCCCCGACACACTCTAACACGGGCTGGTTAAAATAACGCCACTGCCCTGTTTTGGGAGGCTCACGCAAGTAAAGGACCTTGTGGCCGGCACTGCTGCTCTCTACGTCTCCCTTTAGTACTGATGGCGAGGAATGTACTGGGCACTAGAGGTCTGAGAGACACTTCTGTTCTCTACATCTCCCTTTAGTACTGATGGCGAGGGATGTACTGGGCACTAGAGGTCTGAGAGACACTGCTGTTCTCTACATCTCCCTTTAGTACTGATGGCGAGGAATGTACTGGGCACTAGAGGTCTGAGAGACACTGCTGTTCTCTACGTCTTCCTCTAGTACTGATGGCGAGGGATGTACTGGGCACTAGAGGTCTGAGAGACACTGCTGCTCTCTACGTCTCCCTTTAGTACTGATTGCGAGGGATGTACTGGGCACTAGAGGTCTGAGAGACACTGCGGTTCTCTACGTCTTCCTCTAGTACTGATGGCGAGGAATGTACTGGGCACTAGAGGTCTGAGAGACACAGCTGCTCTCTACATCTCCCTTTAGTACTGATTGTGAGGGATGTACTGGGCACTAGAGTTCTGAGAGACACTGCTGTTCTCTACGTCTCCCTTTAGTACTGATGGCGAGGAATGTACTGGGCACTAGAGGTCTGAGAGACACTGCGGCTCTCTACGTCTCTCTTTATTACTGATGGCGAGGGATGTACTGGGCACTAGAGGTATGAGAAAAATCATTGCTCTCACCATCTCCCTTTAGTACTGATGGCGAATGATGTACTGGACACTAGAGTTCTGAGAGACACTGCTTCTCTTTATGGTTCCCCTTGGTACTGATGGTGCGGGTTACTGGGCACTAGAGTTTTGAAAATCCTTATGTCACTCCGCTCTTTCTTAGTGAAACCATTGTGTTTTTAAATACTAAATTAGCGTATTAATTCGTGTACCTATGCTTATAGGTTAATATCAAACAACAATCATTACAATAAGTGTTATTAAATATAAGTATATTTGAGTGTACTAAAAAAAAACTTATTCCAAAACCATTACTTTCATTTATATTTGTTTGAACCGTTTGTAAAGTGAATAGATTTTTGTTAGATTTTGCAAATACTTCAAACAACTCTTTCGCTTATTCCATTAGACTCCAATTTTTATCATTGATTTAGAAAAAAATATTTAAAAAAACACACTCTTAGTGCAAGTGTACCGAATATTCATGACCTGCCTTAACTTTATTATAGACAAAACCACTACCATCCCCCAACTCCTCTAATCTTCTTTTAAGGCTTAAAAACTTTTAAGATAATTGATAAGTTAATGGCTGTGCCAGATTTCTTATCAGTAATCAATCATGCTTCCATCTGAGTTAAAGTTTCATACTGTATTATTTGGCACAATTTCTTCTAAATTTACCTTTAATATCTTTAACAAGTTTTAAAACTGTTTTAAACGGATTGATTTAGAAACTAAATATTTATATAATGATTTTAGAGTACACGCACCCACATTATTAGGGGTGCTGAAGGTAAAATCTCACTAATAATTTATTTGTGGAAAATTAGGTCACCATTGAACCTAAGCCCTGAGAGTTAAAAATTTTTCGAGATGAACTTTACCCCTCTTAAAAGTAAAACCCTTTATTAATGACTCAATCTAAGCTTATCCAACAGTACAGTCCCACACTTTATCCCCGAGCTCAATGCTCCTTCCAAGAAATCTGCTAGAATTAGCTTTGGCAAAAATACTATTCGTACAGATTTTACTTAAAGAATCTCTCATCGCAATCAGATTATGTGTACTCAGGTTTACCAAACGTCTTGATTTATTCTGGATCGTCCGGAAATTAATGCTTGGCTCAGGAAATAAACACTTATAATCTTATCCGGAAAACTATTTTACTGTAAATCCTTTTGAATAAGCACTTCAATATTAATAAAGGAAATGAAAACATATTATCTTTCTGAAGGTAAATGGTCGTTCAACCCTTTACACTTTGTGTATTCTACGTTTGAATCTTATTTTCATTTCCCAATAGAGTATCCGTTTCTTACACCTCACTTCAAACCAATTTTAGTCAGTAATTTATATTATTATTATTATTATTATAATTATTACCACGTCTTACTACCCGTTCGGGTTATACGCCCTTACGCTAATGTGTAATGGTAGGGTGATTGTAAAATTAAATGAAGGACCTACAGTTTAACGTGGAATCCGAACCACGGTAGAGGCCTGGCATTCCCCACATTCACAAGATGTCTTGTCAGAGGTGAAAGAAGGGTTTGGTAATCAGATAAATCTATGCCGGGACCAAGGATTGAACCCCGGCCACCAGCACAGAAGTCTGACACCTTACCCCTAGACCGCCATGTCACCTCAGTAATTTATACTTCAAGTCTTACTAGCTATCCGTTATATGCAGCCATTTATACTGATGGGATATTAATGTGTAAAGAAGAAGTTAGTAGGTAATTTACTAGAGTTTGCGGGAAGGGAGGTTGGGAAAACATAATATATGAAAAATTACTCCTATCACATCCGACTGGAGTTCTAACACCTACCTCTCCATAAATGCAGGAGTGACAATTTTACCACGTGAGAAACGTTGTGTGTGTCTATGTATTGAAATTAAAATCCTACATTCCGTTGCATATGAACGCCACCCCTGTATAGTTAAAATTTGAGCATCAAACCAAGTCAAGAAACTCGACAACTATGGGTTTGATAGTTTTCGGTAGTGATAGAGGTATTAGCACTCAGTCAAAATCCAGCGTTCGATTCACTTTTATAATTTTCTATTTTAAAGATATATTTGAAAAAATAACTCAAGCATATATCTACTGGTCTATTTTGTTATAGTGACACACTGAGTTAATTACTTCTAAACGTCATTCAACAAAAAATAGCTTATTAATATTTATTGAAATGATACATCTTACATTATAGATTGAATACATCATGTGTTTGTTATTTATATACAAGCCCTTATATATTAAAACTGCATTTGTTTTTAGTAAATAATATTTATCATATATATTGGTAATATATTAATTTTTATACTGAAATATTAGCCTATCCACGCATAAATGACCTGGTTATACCAGACTACCCGCCTCGGTGGCGTAGTTGGCTAACGCGCTTTTCGTGTTAAGCTCGACTGCTGAGGATGGGGAGATCGTGGTTCGAAACTCGGTCGTGTGAAATGGCGGTGGTTTTTTCTAAATGGTTTTCAACTCTGCCTCTAAGCAAATGAGGTTCATTTCTTCTAATTCAACCTTCCCAATTCCTAATTCATTAGAGTAATTAGTACTTAAATCGTATAACCCGAACGGGTAGTTATATGTGGTGCTAAATATCATTATACCAGACTATCTATATTTGAATCAAACGTCTACCAACTTTCCCGTCCTCCTCCCTCCCCCCTCCAACCTCACCCTCTTTTATCTTTGTAAGCTGCTGCCAGATGTTTGGCAAATATCAACGGAAAGTTTGTTCCATTATAATACACAAGCAAACTAGACCATGATCGTTTAAAGGAATTGACGAAAATAACGCATTTATATTTAGAAATATGTCGATCGATTCATTCTGACGTGACGAATAGCAGAGTAGTTTGACTTTCACTGCAGGATCTGAAAGTTTTATGGGTCTTGTTTATCAGTGGGAGGGAAAAAAGTTGAACTAAAATATTGACGTGGGAATTAATGTGGCTAGCCTGGTAATATGTCTTTTAAACTTGTTGATTAATGCTTGACCATATAAAATATTTATGCTGAAATATAAGTTAAACCCATTTATTTGAAAATGGTATAATTATCCCTTTAAACTAAAAAAAATTATAACTTTATTTTAATAAAATTGATTGTTTAATTATCTTTTTAGTTAAATAGTGGCAAAGGAGACATAAAACCAGGTTAGGATATCCCAGAATACTACCCAGGGTGGTCATGTAATTTTGTTGTTATTGGATTGGTACTTCAAATTATTCCTGACACAATGATTCTGTGTGTTTTTTAAGCGTGTATGGTTTTTTGATTAAGTTAATATGCATTGTATGGGCTAATATATATCTGTATTTAGAGATGGATAGGTATTTTGATTTAATCTTGAGTATAATATAGTACTCACATTTTTTTTTTAATTATGGATGAGCCAACATCTAAAGCTTGATTCTCATGTTCACACAAAGTAGAGAGGAGGATCTATTTAGGTATATAAGCAATTAACACGACTGCAGAAATGTGTGTATACCCATGATGCTTTGAAACAAAAATTAGAAACAGCTGATTAGCAACATGCTTTATTTTAAAGTAGATAAACAAATCTTTTTTTTTAGATATATCTCCCTTTGAATGTTTTCAAATTATTGTAATATGTAGTGAAACAAATCAAAACATTACATAAACGTCACAAACGTTCCAAATAACAAATTATTGTAAGCGCAGCTGACTACTTGTAGCTCCCTTTGTAGGTGCATGCGCACTGAGTCCGTTGGTTTTGACATTTAATTTCTTAACTCAAGAAAATGTTGTCTCATATGGCCGATAAAGTTAAGAAACAATTTCAAGACGCACATAGTGGGCAATGTTGATGATTGGTGGTTGAATTTTCTTATTGTACTGGATATCGCCGTGTGAAAGGGTTTCTGCCCTGTTCTTGTCATCCAGCAAGCTTACGAATAACATTAAGGCGTCAGGTTACCCAAACATTGAAATCGATAGCCGTGGACGAATGAGCCAGCGCTAGTATCACGACCGGTTACACTAAATATGTTTGTCAACACGTTATTCTTATCTTCCTATCTCCATGATAATGTGAGAGAGGTTTATAAAAAACTATTCTCATCTATATTCTTTATAATATCACGCTTTAGTTGAACGTGTTGTAAACGTCACGTGAGCGCTCTTCCACTAAACTTTTGTGATTTGGTAATCGACTGAAAGTCACTCTGGTAACTAGCAAGGCTGCTATTTGGAAGCACCAGGGCCAAGAAATAATCTGATACTTATTATCTCATATATCATCCTTATAATAATCATAAAAACCAAAGCCTGAAGGGTGAGAATTGTTATCGCGATGACAATCACCCCCCTGAACAGAAATAGTATCCACAACATTTTCCTTCCTCATCAGTTATACCTTGATGTTCTTACGAATATAATATTTTGGAGCAGCTCTTATAAAATACAAACATTGTTTGCCGTCAACAATGAAAACATGTTACAATATTATAATTAAAAAATTATTGATAATAATTGTTATCGGGAATTATATTGCAGATCAACTACTTGAAGTATGAATACGTGAATGTTGATATAGTAACGTTTTACAACCGTTCGATATCTCAATTACAGTAGCCTCATGGCTTCTTTGGTGCTGACTTACAGCTCACAGCTGACTTCTGACAGTCAGCATTTAGGTATACACCTAAAATTTGACTGTCAGAAGTGACAGCTGCTAAACACATGTTTTTGCAGATCATATGGCTCGGCGTAGGGATACATAAATTGGTGCGGTAACTTTTCAAAGCTGTCAGCTGTCAGCTGTGATCTGTCAATCACCACCAAAGAAGCCATGGGGCTACTGTAGTAAGAAATTTGGGGAATACAACCTGTCTTAAAGCATTTCAAAAGTTTAAAACTTTCATGCTCCCGACTTTAAGCGGGAATGAAAATAATCGATTTATTATGTAAAAAAAAACACTTGCTGATTTCCGTTGCTATTGATCGATGATAAGAACATAAGTGTCCATATAAATAAACCAACTCCATCTCTAGTCCACACCTACCCTCCGTCCATGCCATCGATATTGCATTAGAAGAATGGAGAACAGAATTGAGTGGGACAGAGGCACGGTCTATTTTAAACTTCAAGTTCATCCCCTGGTCAACATTTTATGAGAAAGATATAGGTTTTTTTTAAATCTTGTGCTACACGCTTTTGGAAGGAGAAACATAACATTTTAATGCAAACCTATTTATGTTTTTTTACGTACTCCACCCGTCCTTACTATCCGTAAATTCATGCTAATGGGATGAATAAGGATGGGGAAGGTAGAGTTTTAATGAAATTAATCTGCAGTTGCGTAAATGGAAGTTTGGGTGTACACTTCGTGTAAAATCACTCCAGTACGACAGTCCGGGATTCCGTCCTTGACCTCACTGTTACTAGTTTAACAGATAACACAAGAAATGCGCCTTGCTCCGCGTTTCCACAGATGAAGTTGTGGGAACTACTTTGCCGGCTATGATTTATCGCTGTATTGTTAATAAGATAGCTGTTTTTATTTCATTTCATATGAATAACAAAATGCCAGGAAAGCTATGTTATACAGCATATTTTATGTTAATTGTAGATAATAATCTACCAGTTAGGTTAATTTCTCTAAGAAAATAACTTTATTTAATATATCATATTTTAATGTGGTAAAAAAGACAGTACTAGCATATCCTGCTTATAATTAAAATACATAAGTATTTAAAACAAATAGATCAAGTGAATAGATTTATTTAATTTGGGCTAGGCCTATATATGGTGCGCCATCCGGGTTATCTGATTATATAAACATAGGACATACAAACTAGATTAAATCCATTTTTATCATTCAAAACACATTAACGAATTTAAAAACAAGTCTAACTAATATTTTTCATTTATGTATTTACCTAAATTGATACTATTAGCATAAAAAATTGTAATTTATATTTGTCGACTATACCTTAAATTTATGAAATAATAACTACTCTTTTAAAAAAAATGAAATGAGTTCTACACATGCGACAACATCAAAATAAATTTGCATTAAAAGCTATATCAAAACTTTATTGTAAACTAGATTACATAACATAGCAGCATTGAAAAGTATTTAGTTTCCTCAAGCAGGCCAATGACCTTAAGAGATAAAAAAAATCACCTGAACAAATTTTAATATCACTACACCAAACGTATGTGGATATCTAGATAGTCACGATACAAAAGTAAACTTACACACCGTGTACTAATAACTAATGATTATTCTCGATCATTGGTGAAGTCCATAGAACCAATTTGATCCTAGTTTATATGGCTATGAATGTAATTTTGAATATGAAATAACAGAATTGGCGGAAATCGACAGAAGTATCAGATTCACCATGTATGGTTTGTCAGTAGCTGGAAAATTGTGTCTCAAATTCTAGGTGATAGTACTAGATTAGGTTACCTCTAATATGATTTCTCACTGTCCTGGCACCCAAAAATATGTATACGTCCCCTAAGTTATGCTTTCTTCTTCCGTGCCTCATTACTGCTATAATATGTAAACTTCAGGAAAAACTGGGTTAGATTTACTTGAAAAAACACCGGATCATGGGAATCAAACCATGGAACTGTTTCCGTGTTCAGGTTTCATTTTTAAATGTATTTAATAAAGTTTAAATGCATATAGATACGATTGTATCCGTAATCAAAGCTGGTTCATACTTCAATTTGTAAAGCTAGTTACCTACCGTTTGGCGTTTTAGACACCAGCAGGGTCAAATGTATGCTAACTCAACCAAAAAAACAGACAAATATCGCCAGGAATTCAGCACCTTAACTTATGTGCCGCACAACATTCACTCACACAAAATAAAAATAAACATATTGTTGGTACTTGAATGGAATCGAAATAGGACCTACCAAACTTAAAACCAGCCTTCAAAATCATACTGGTTTGAGGGAGTCTTCGTTCATAGAGGAAGGAGGTATATACCTTCTTTGTCTATGTTTCGTTGCTATTGTAGGAAAAAGATTGTTTGTTGAGAGTGATAAAGTTAGTCGGAACTACACAAGGCCAGTCTTTGATATCTCACTTTCATGCATTCATTCATACCGGTACATCTGTTTCATGGCAAACAGGGCGAAACTGATATAAATATACTTGGTGGTGGGTTGAGAAGGTGGTGGCGTTGGGAGGGGACTAGAGAAGGAGGGAGGTGGGGCACTACGGCTAGTCAGTACGGAACTAAAATAAAATTTAGCTGTGTATTTTAGACACGCAATGATTCCAGAGGATATCAAAGGGAAAAAAAAGAAAGGAAAAAAATGCTACTAAAAATCTCTGATGTTGTTTGAAATCATTTCTGACCTTTCTCTTGGGAAACCTTGCGTGCGTCGTGGTTAGGTTTTTTTTATATATAATTAAGAGCTAGTCAGCTCTGAGAGCGTCGAGTTTTGTTTCTGTTTTTCAGTTTTTATTACGCTTACGACAGAAGGTTTCTAACGACCTGGTCTAATAATGAAAGGATATGAAGGTCAAGAAGAAAATATTACTGGCATGGAAAATAAAGATAAACGATACGACACAATCATAAATACCTCATATAATTTGGAATCTAATTTTCAGAATTCATTTTTCAAAATATCCTTAATTATATTTTTTAAAGTGTGTGTATATATATATATATATATATATTATTTATTAAGTAAATCACTCCTCAAATAAACATTTCGAACAAAATTTTAGAATACATTTTCTAGACATAAAACTTTCAAAAATTAGCCGCTTTAAAAAAATTAATTAACCTTAATTTCAGAGATATTATTAGAATTGGCCTCGAGATCAAACTATCAAGTTTGAACGAAATACGTCAACCCTTTTATGCTGTAGCCATTGGTACAAACAAATTATAAGAACAAACATAAAATGTATAAAACTTGAATGTTTTCGTTTAAGAGCACATACGATGTTAAACGTACATGCAATATCGAAAATTATCATCACTACAATAAATTGTACATATAATAAAGAAGAAATTAATGAGAGTGTAGCAAGTTTAAACTATTTTCTGTATCACCGTGTGAATTTACTTTTTAAATAGACCTTGCACCTGGATTGAATCTTGAATTCAGTATTATTAATAAATTAATTCACGCTAAAGTTCAGTGTGATCACAACCAAGAATATGCAGAGAGAATATGTAGATTCCTAAAATGTCAGGAAATGTTATTATCGCTCAGGGAAAAATGATAGATTTAACTGTTTAAGGAAGATAAATGTATAATTTCTGCTTATTTAAACATTATTTGTTGTTAAATCTATGTTAATCTGTTATTAATTACATCAAAATAATTGTAATCCAAAACCATCAGTGTATTTTTTTTATCTTATTGTCACATACTTAATTGTCTAGTTCGATATTGGTTTGTGAGTGAAATATGGAGTTTTGAAATACTCTATGGTTATTAATGTTTCACATATTTTCTGTCTCTTCTATTAGGAAAATAATTCACTGGTACTTCTTATCCAGCCTTAGAAATCATTATATCCACCTTATTGATTCTTACTCTAACATTATTTGTTTTTAATCTGTGCATTTTGAGAGCTGTAAGAAGTAAATTACATTTTGGCAAGGCTGGGTATTCTACATTTTATTTTAACGCTATCTAAATTTATAAATTTAGCTATATCTTAATACAGATTTATACTAGAGAATCTTAGGTCACTTAACTATACACTTGATTTTAAAAACTGAAGAATCGATCATTTATTCTTGTCCTAACACAAAAGTGGGTGGCAATAATGATTTATAGTTTACCAAAAATAGTTTCACCAAAAGAAGATACATTTTCATAAAAATAAAAAACAATACAAATTTTTATAGTATTTACATACAAATACTTTAGTCTATTTTTTGGTGGTCATTAATTAACAATTTAAAATTTAATTAATCAATTATTGGGTATTTTACTTTCATATTCTGATCCAAATGGTTATAGCAGGACACGACTTAGACACTATATTAATTCCAGAACAGATCGTACACTCAGTTTCCTGAGCCTTAATTCATCACTGTCAAAAATGAAGCCCCAAATTAATCATTTATAAGGGTTTCAATCATACCTAGAATTAGTAGGTAGACGCGTATTTAATCTTAACAGAATTATTATTAATAATATTTATTCGTGTTTTAAAATAAAAGCATGGCATTCTTACAGATAATATATCACCAAAGTATGAGCTATATTGAGATAGTTTTGGCTAGCTTCGAAGTAATCGATAATTTAATAAAAGGGGAGACGTATATAATATATGTTCCCTCTCTCTCTCTCTCTCTCTCTCTCTCCCCGTCTTAAAATGTTGGAACAGGTACCTGGATCTTGATTATATTCTTATCCTCTCCTCCTTCATATATATATGAATATATGACACAGTGTAGTAGCGTGGTGTGTTGCTAGTGTAAGCAGAGTTACATGTGAATTGTTCTCATTCCTAAGTAGAACACGGATTGGTCACAGATCAGTGAAAATTATTCCATGTGTAGGGCAGAATCTGTGTATGACTGTTCAAATGGGTGACTTAGAGTGGGACTGAATATCAAATGCAGAGTTTTAATAAGTTCTATCTACCTTGGCCAAACTTTACGACACACTACATGATATTACAGCTGCTAGATACTGAACTAGCAATATTTGGTCGAAACAAGTCTAGAATTGTGTTGTGTTAAATAGCTTTCATTCGTCCAACTTAGATAATCTTCTTATTTACATCACATTTTAGTGCCAATATTGGTTATCTGCGATATTAAATACTAAACCAAAGGCAAAAATAGCGTTCATTTCGGTCGTTTAAGTTGTTAGAATGGCCGGCTACAATTCTAAAAGGAACCTGATTCATTACTAAATTAAGTGGACTAATATATAAAATTCAACCTTACAATTACATTAATGAATATCTAGGTGCCAGAGCTGGTTCTATAGTACTAAACGTAATGTCGTTGGTTAGGCTAGTTTGAAGAGGACTGTTTTCATATCTGTACTTAGAAAACACACGTCAATTATTTTTTATTTCTACCATGTAGTACTATTATCAGGGCTATCCACATTAAATCAGTACTTAAAGCTAGGTACAAGGAAAATGGACCTTAGTGGAGATGCAACCGGAACATAGAAGTAAAGGAGGGGAGAATTTATAAAGATAACACCTTCAGTTCACCCAGCTGGGTTTCAAACCTCATCCTATCCATCAGCGGAAAACCAAGGTAATGAGCTTGGCATTTAGACGATGTGCCCACAGATGCGTGAGACCTCTCACATTATATTTAAATGCGTGTGGTACGGTAGGAAGGGACATTTTCTACAGTTAAAATATGTACTAAAACCGTAATCATACATTTCAAATCATATGATCTATAGTGGTCAAATATAAAATATATTATCAATATTTATTAAATAATATATATTAATAATGTAGCAAAGTAATCAATGTAGAGATAAAAACATCGTTTTTGTATTTTCCAAAGTTTACTCTTACCAGAATTTTACTTTAATTTAGAAAGGCCTCGTGGAGGGTTAAGTAGGGGCCTTGTAAAGTTTTCGTGAGCAGAAGGCACCGGTTCCCACGCGTCGAGCTCTACCTGCTGGTGGGGTCGACAGGTTGTCTTTCGTTGGGCAACGTCACAACTTCGGAGCTGACTGAACTAATTGACCCAGGATGACGGGGATATGGGACGTAAGGGGAGAGTAGAGGGGGGAAATGGTGAATAAATCTATTTCTCACGAAGCGATGAAGAAAGGGTTGCTACACTTGGAATCTGTTCTATGTAAGGATAATTTTTTAGTTTATTTTTGTTTGAAAATCTGCAATTTAGATTATGGGTTTACTAACATATCTTAGTTTTGTTATTATTTAACTTTATTATCGTCATTATTTATAGGGCTGTATGATTATATAATTGGTTAGTGCTATCAACAACAAGTATTAATGTTATGTGGTGCCAAAATAGCCACTTAATCATCCCATTTCTATCCAATCTAGCGGGAATTGTTACTGTCTTACCTCAACATTTGTCATCTGTTTGCTCCACGACTATTTCCAAATGCGTGGAACCATTTAAAATAAATTTGGTAGTGACATTATTTGAGCTAAAGCTGAACTTTTCTATAGATCTAATAATTAATTGCTAAATGGTGACCACTCAAAAAGTGTTTAGTTTAATAACACTTTAAAAAGTGATTTGAATTTAAGACTTTAATCAATCGATCGAGCCCTTTGGGCGTATTTTTGCGAATTTGGTCATCTAATGCGAGACCAACATCTTAAACCACGTGCACAACTTTTATGATCTACGAATAAAATATACTATTTATTTGATATTACAATTTTTTTTCTAACTTGATAACCCTGAAAAAAATTCTACTTCAAATCCAAGGTGAAATTATAGGGGCTAATTTAACTTGAAGACTTTTCACAGAACTATTAGTTTATTTTGTTATAACATTTTCGATGCAATTTATAGAATGGCAGGTCACGGAATATAACAAAATTAGGAGTACAAAGCTCGAATATAACATGACCCAAACCTTGACCCGTTGATCAACGGTAGTTTATCTCCATTTTTTAGAAATTCAAAAATGAGCTTTCATATTTCTAAACAAGGGAAAAATAAAATAAAAGAACGTGTTTTCATTCCATTCAAACTTTATATATGCCTATATGAAGGAAAACATGCTTTGAGTTTGTTTATAGCACACTTTATACACTCGTATATAAACAACACTATGCTGTAGAACCACTTTAGAAGATGACTGTGTACTTTTTCTGGTTATACAATAGAATATACGAGTGGAATTTCTTTACGTTTCCTCTTAGGAAAACCTCGTTCTTGAATGAACATCTACATCGCATACTTGATTTGTGCTTTTACGTTAATCAACCTCGACGCAAACATAGCATTAAGACTAGCTATGATAAATCTTAAAGATAACGAGTGGAAAAATAAGAGAGACAAAATCTAGCCTCTTATTCTCTTCAAGGGGGCGAAGTAATCCAGAAGCATTACATGTTCAAAGAGAATAAATCAAGACACGGCTCGGGAGAAAGTGGCCGAAAGTCATTTGGTTTAGCAGCGACTGAGAGGGTAGGGCTATGCGCTTCCCCATACCCTCTTTTATACGCGTCCTCTAACATTTCTTTTCTGCCTTTCTTTCGTGAAATACTTCATTTTGCATTGTGTCTATTCTCTTCCTTCTCACTTTTTTATGTTTTATTATTACACTTGCTTTAAATTTATCAATGAAATTTTGGGAA
Organism: Timema californicum; assembly: GCA_902141385.1. NCBI lineage: Eukaryota > Metazoa > Arthropoda > Insecta > Phasmatodea > Timematidae > Timema > Timema californicum. Next base: position 206,274 of record CABFOW010000249.1, read on the forward strand.
AAGATAATGCGATATTGGTGTGACTTATCTTTGGTTGGAAACAAATTTTTTTTAAAAACACATTAACGTTTCAATAGAATCACGAACTAAATTTTAGTGCGTCCACCAAAATTATTATAGCTTAATAGCTATATGCTATTTAACAGTTTAAATTTATGAAAATGTTGATAAATATACAATAAAAACCCTGATTAAAACTCAAATAATTGAGCACTTGCACGAAGACGTTTCCTTGTTCATTGCTGAGGTAAAGGTAGGGGTTCTAGCCTCAGCTGGGTGTGAAAGGTTTATTTCTAAATGGATTTCGCTAACCCTTCAAACGAATGAGAGTAGATTTCATCTAAACGATGCCTTTTTCCTTCCTAGTCTAACATGGTAAACATGCTGAAATCTCTTAATCACTTAAAAATTAAATCTACCTGGTTTTAAATTAAATGTCTTACTGAATATATTTATACTTATTCGAGATGGATACGTAAAGATAATAACTCCAACTATTGTGTGCCTTCAGATTAATTTATTATATAGTGTTTACATAGCGTATTTTAAAAGGTTTGTATTGTTTTAGTTTTTAGCTCGGGGTTTATTTGTTTCGATTTTATTACTTAAACGTAATTTTTATTGAATTAATCACGTAATTTATTCTATAACTAGGCCTACCATCTTCTTAGAGTCTATAGTTTTTCAAATTTTATTCAGTTATATCGCGTTTGAATGTAAATGTGTGATCATTCATTCTATTTTAGTTTTATTCCCCAAGAATATTTCCCTCCATTCCCACTATCCGCATTTATAATTTATAGTGGACAGCGAAACAAAATACATATATCCAAATACAACCCCATCTCGTATCTAATCCCTAGGCCCGGACTCAAAACATCTCTCTAACTGTATCAAAGACAACCCTGTCCCTGTCTCTAATCCCTAGCCCCCACCTCAAAACCTATCTCTAACTATATCAAAGACAACCACACCCCGTCTCTAAACTCTTACCCCCAGCTCAAAACATCTCTCTAACTATATAAAAGACAACCCCACCCCGTCTCTAAGCTCTTAATCCCACCTCAAAACATCTCTCTAACTATATCAAAGACAACCACGCCCCGTCTCTAAACTCTAACCCCCACCTCATGACATCTCTCTACTATATCAAAGACAACCTCGACCTCGTCTATATTCCCTAGCCCTCCCCTCAAAACATCTCTCTAACTATATCAAAGACAACCTCGACCTCGTCTATAATCCCTAGCCCTCCCCTCAAAAACATCTCTCTAACTATATCAAAGACAACCTCGACCCCGTCTATAATCCCTAGCCCTCCCCTCAAAACATCTCTCTAACTATATCAAAGATCTGCCGCAAAGTTTGTCCAAATGACAACTTTCACGCAACACTTTCTCCGACAGTAGTTTGTAGAGATTCGTTTTGTTGGTTTGAAAGGTGGGATGGGGTGGAACAGTGAGAAAGAGGGGGGTAAAGCTAACTGACTATCAAATTAGAGGGGGCATTGTAACGAGGCCATTACAGCAGTTCTCCAGACAAGTGTTATTAATATATAAAAGGAGTGAATCGCTAGGTTTTGAATGGTAACAATAATTGCCTCTTGGAATTCGTATTTGTGTGTTTTTGTTGATTCTAAGAACTTTGGTATGAACATTGTTAGTCTAGTTTATAATTCCTTATTTAATACCAACGGGTTGAGGAAAAAATGGTTTGTGCATTTTACAGCCTACTGCGAGAGTTGAGAAGTATAGAAGAATTGCACCCACATTGTCATAGAAAGATAATTGGAAAATTACTCCCAGTGAACCAGGCTGGGATTTAAACCCCGACCTTCCATACACGGTTAATTTGAGTGATGTGAAATTTGGATTGCTTACCACTGTTTTAAATTACCATGATGTATAATAATAATAATAATAATTATTATTATTGTTATAAAATATTAGTGATTTAATCCAGGGAGTTGAGGAAGGTCGTTTGGAAGAACCTAATCTAAATCACTGTGAGCATAATTTGACCGTGAAACTTTGTGGGCCTTGACAAAGACTCAAACCTAGGTCATCTAGTCTGGATTTGAACTTAAGCTCTTCGTCACAAGCAATATAGTCAATTGAGAGCCTAGCTCCTGGTTTATATTGTACACTAAATTATAATAAAATACAAAGCCATGGAAATTATTAGGAGTGTATGGGTCCAAAATAAACTAGTTTGATAAATGATGCATGATAAATATTTCAAATAAATCTAAAAAAACAAACAAGATATAGGTTGGTTACAAACGACTGAACCACACGCTGTATTTATATTGGTCTTAAACAATGAAATTCGCAAACGACTGAATTACCTAAGAAGTTATTCGAAAATTATTTAATTATATAAATTAATTGCTCATTCAATTAAACTAGATCATTTTGAACTGTTTTCAAAAGTGAAATATAATGCCTATTTTTCTAAACTAACTAAATAGCGAAAATAACACTGGGAATTTCGAATGCCAATGTTGAGGAGTGAGTGCACTATCCAGTACTCCAAATGACGTCATACACACGTATTGCACGAATTGAAGTTTAAATTGTCTATCAGAATCCTTATCTGCATAGCCAACATCCTATATGTGTAGGTGATGCGTGTGGTCCATCAGATGCGGGATAGTGGATGCTGATCTTAATAATCCAGTCACTTTAGTGGTTTCCTTACGGATTAATTGAGAGCTAGCTGATTTTTTGTTAGTATTTTCATTTAGTAGTTATAATTAACAATTCATTCTACCGAGATTTTTTTTACAGCCTATAATAATTGTCAAAAATTAGTTTTAAGTTAATATCTCCTTATCTATTGGTCCTACTACTAAAAGTCCCAGTTTAAATAAGTAGATTATAAAATTTCCTAAAAAAAATAGTTATATGCTTCTTCTTCGTATATGCAACTGTTTTCACGTATTATGGCTTATTAATTTAAAACCTATACATCTATACTATTAAGGCCGGTTCAGACTAGGTGCTATACTATACTGGGTGTTCATTTGAAAACTTTACACCAAAATATTAAGAAAACAACGGATTGCAAAAATAAAAAAGTTATAAACAAAAGTTGCTTGGCCATGAGGGGTAAGTAAGTAATAGTGCGAGGATGGTATGAACTTGGTTTGCTTTGATAAAGTGTCGGTCGTTAAGGTCACTTCGATATTTTAAATGAGCCTCCCTATTTTATATTACCTAAATTTCTTGTATATCACGTTGTGCCATTTTAAAAATAGTGGTTTTAATATTTTTAAAGTAAAGGGTTTTACAAGATTTATATTGATAGGCATATTGAGGTTAGAGCCCCTGTCTGGTGTATTGAGGGTTGTTTATCCTAAATGATTTACCACTCTCTATTCATGCAAATTTGGGTAGGTTTCCTATAAAATCCTTCCTTATTCATCCCCAATTCATTAACGGGGTTAAAATGATACGTATAAGTTGAGAGAGGCATACAAAATTTAAAAATATAGTTTAAACATGCCAGTAGTTTGGACCCGGAGCAAGTATTCCAAAACGATACCAATACGATATACGGAGAGGAAATACTCGTGTAGCATGGACTTCAAGGACGCCGTTGTGGTCGAGATGACTGGTGGGCCGGTGATGTTACACGGTGCCCGTTCCGTTAAACGTTAAAAAGATGAGTTGACATTATTCTCCCTTTTTACTTTCTCCCGCACCCCCCCTTTCAAAAAAATTGGGTATTACAATTAAGTATGTCCACGTATCTATTTGTATATCAGTCTGTACCTGAATCTACAGACATAATTAATTTCTATTGATTTAATTCAAATGTGATATTTTGATTTTAAATAATCATGCTTCAAGGTCAAAATGTAAATTTTATTTTAGCCCCAAAGTTAAGGGTAGTTAACTATTGATTCAAATTTTGAAAGCTTGAACATATTTGAAAATGGCTCCAATGGTTTGCGTGAAAATTTTGATTTGGGGTGTTTTTTAAATGAGGAAAATAAATTTTTGCTTTTAATAAATAAAAACCTTTTGATGTTAGTAACTGATAACTTATATTGGAAAAAAATGTAATTTTAATTTTAAAAAATGCAAAAAAAAATTGTTGTTTAGTATTTATAACTTAAGAGTGTTTAGTATGGTTAACATTATATCTAGTCTTTGAAAAATCAAACCAAATTTGTCAATATACTATCTAACTATTTAACTCCGTTTACACCATGGCTTAGCTTATAATATAGGATTATAGTGTAATCCATCTAAGGTAAGATCTTCCTCTTACAGGGTGAAAAGAGTTTACTTTTGTGTCGTGCCCTTAATATATTTCTGTTTTCAATTTAAAACGTTCTTGTGAATGTGCGTGAGGATCTATTAAAATCGAGAGGGCGATATTTTTCGTTGCCTCGTATGACGGAGAATGGTAGTAGATCAGTCCCACGAAAGTTACAAGGGCATGGGAAAAAGCCGGTGGACCGTGAAACTCCATTACTCCCCCGGCCAGGTGGAGCGAACCACGCATGCATGTGTGCGTTTCGGAAGGTAATGTAATTACGGGGAGGCCTTACATAATTCAGGTATGAAACCTGGTTCCTTCATTGGGGTGACTTTTATTTCACAGGTTTGCCGGCAAGTTTTGTTTAGGGCTTTACAGCTGGGAAACGCACAATCCTAAGACGTTGGCTGTTTAATTGTGTTACACTTGGTGGATGAAATCAATTTGAACATTCTTAATATTAGGACATACCTATTTATCAATTTCTTCAAAAATAGATCCAAAGGATTTCTTACCATATATGGCTACTTCAAATAAAATATAATCTGAAAGGCATTAAAGAAATTGAAATAAATTGTTCTGAAAAGTTAGGTGTTATTTCAGTGTTATTAGGTTTATATAAGTATTTATAATATATATATATATATATATATATATATCACCTACATCAGTGGTAGAGTGATACAAGTCATCACTCTCGCGTAGAATGGCGTTGACAGGAAGGTCAACGTTCAAATCCCGGTTGGGTGTACAACTGAGAGGGGGATTTCCTGAAATGGATTTCCACACTGCCTCCTCGCAAATACGTGCACATTTACTTTAGATTAAAACTTCTGTATCCTTAACCCATTAATATAATTAGTACATATGAGTACAACCCGAATGGGTAGTTGATCGCTGTGCTAAAAATGAAAGACAAATAATTAAAAATGACATGTGCATATCCCATTACCTGATGCATAAATACATAAAAGTAGATAGATTAATTTAAACAGTATCAAGTTAGGCCCTTAATATGAAATTTTTACTGTAGTGTTGAGGAGAAGATTTACATTTTATTTGTTTTTGGTATATGTTCTCCTACAGTTTTATTGAGGTCTAGATTTTATTAAAACGTGGTTTACGCGTCCTCTGTTGTTCCTTTTTATCAACCTGATCCGCTAAGTTAAGGGCCCATCTCACCACACAGTTAGCACCAAATTTAAGTACGTATTACATTTTGAACCAGACGTTGCATCGCTATGTTTTCCTTAGTCTTGCTATTATCAAGTAAATAGTGCAGAAAATCGCATTTAAATCCTTTAAACCTAGCCTAGAATATATTATATGTAAAACAATGTATAAATATGGTTCAAATAAGTGCAAATCTATTAATTTTATCAACACAGGTTTCAAATAATTATAACTACTGATAGGGTACGTTCATAAATAGGAGACCATAATTTAATTATTTTAAATATGCTTTATTCCCAAATCTAAATGTCATTTTTAAACTAATTTAAATTAATTTAATAGATTTAACTAAATATGTTTCTATGAATAAATTAAAAATCTTTAAACGACCAAAGATAAGCCATAGGCCAACATCTCACTTTATTTTTGGCCCATAACTTGGTTTTTGTTAGTTTTATTTGAAAATTATATTTTCAATTGAATTTGTAGCTTAAATTTTATATTTCAGTCCTAACAAATGCGTATTTATTCTATCTTAAATTATTATAGTATTACAATAATACAAACTGAAGAGCCAAAGTAAAATTAGATGGTGGCCGTGGTGCAAGTATTTTATTAATTAGGCCTTTAATTTGTTTACATTTAGGCCTTAAACAAGTTTCCGAGCATTCCCCTTGATTTAGTCAACAGAACAGTAAAATATAGATTTCTATGGATATTTCTGAACATTCAGTCATTTATTTACGCGAGTCAATATGGATATTAGACATCCCAAAGCCCTCATGCTTAGTGTTACCCCAGACCACCTCATTGGACCATTGATCTTGGTAATTATTGTTAATTGGATGCTCGATTGTGACCCCGACGTTGATAGCAGTAATCGATAGTGAAAATTTATGTTGATGGCCGGTGGTTAGACCAGATGATTATTACCTTACATGCACCTCCCCACGAACACTTGACTCGTAAACAAGATGCCCTGGGATCAGTTTCCACAGATAGGCTCATCAATTATTACAATTACCTCGTTACCAATTATGGAGGCTTAACAAATTATGACCACTAGTTAAACTGAATATTTATATAAGTCAACTTAAATTGGCACGTTCAACTTTAATGACAGAGATTAGCACATTTGGACAAGGGGAATTACTATTGAATGAATAAAAGAAAATGATTTATTCTAATTATCATAAGGAATCAAATGTAGATACTTCAATATGACAGTCGGAGACTATTAGTTGGGGATTGTCCTCAGGTGCTTAATAGAACGACATCGAGATAGATGTCAATAATGGGTTAGTTCCAAAATGTCCCCGCTTTTTTTGGCGGTTATAATATTTCGGTTCTCTTCTCCAAATTGTACTTAATCTCATAAATAAAACTAATTCCATCTGGGATTCATTGTTTTCATATTTCTTTATTAAGGCCAGTTACAAAATTAATCTTCTGGAGGGGGCAGTGGACATAAATGGTGGAAAATAGCTATAAACATAAAAAATATAAATTATATTCATATAAACTTTATCCATTTCAGTGTAAGTATTTACTAAAACTTAAAAATGTGTTTGGCTAAAAACAAAGAAACCTAAAACTACTTTCTATAAACCTTGGTATAAAAAAAATGGATTATTTCTGTACATATTTGGCTTAATATTTTTCTTAAAAATAATTCCTAAAAATATCATATTTCCTGAAAAAAACATGTTTGAAATATCTTAGTTAATTCAAGGGTCATGTGGCAGTATTTTTGTGTGGGCTTAGATTGGTACACAACCCACCCATCTGTGCGCACCTAAACCATGGTATATATTCAGTTTAGTCTTGTTTGTCAGTAATAGGGAGGTCGAGGGAGAAATTACAGCCTGATATTCTTGAGATTTTGGTTTTTTAAACGGTTTTCAACGAAAATTCTACCTTTTTAATTCATTACAAAAAAGTTAAATATCTCGATAACGCGAATACGAATCACGCAAATGTTTGTCTTAATTTTGTAAAGCCTAGTTTGTTTAAGGATTTTACGTTAAGTATATAATACAGTATAAAGTAAAATACATATTTTAAAAATATTATTTCATCAAATGATAAATCATATCCGGTTGTAACAAATACAAGGTGATTCACTCGGAAGCTGAACACCCGTATTTCGCTATGTGTTACCTTTTTAACTTTATTATAAAGTGAAGTTTTCGGTTATATTCAGATTCGTAAAGGTCCTGAGTAGGTATTCTTCAAACTTTATCTGAGGCTATAAGGTTGTTTGGTTGTTTAGTTGTTTAGTTGTGTTCAGTCCCGAATGGACCATCCTGTATAAATGTCCTAATATCTCTTCAAATGACGTAAGAAATATTCTCCGAATTTACATCTCCTTATTTATATTATATTTCAATATTTTATTATTTTTTTAATCAATAATTTATTTATTGATAGTTCCAAGAATATTTACAAACACTTATTCATTTCTTTGTTATCTTAAGGACTTACATGTTTCAAGGACATAGGGTAAAAGCTTAGAATGAATTAATAAATTTAAACTGTCACGTTCATAAAACTAGTTTTTGGAACTAGCAATTTTTTTTCCAAAATCTCATTTTTCTTTGTTACATGATAAAGAAATGTTTGTAATGTCAACAAATCCTCGATCCTTTATACCCCGTCGACACTAAAACGAGAGAAGGTAGGATAATACTGCGGCAAAGGAGGTTTATTTCGCTTTTTTTTTATTATTTGTTGTCGTCGCTATTTAGGTTGTCAAACCTCTTCTAGATTCTATTGGCCGAAGGGTTGTCGTACGAGAACATTAACCGAATCATGGCCCGGAGTTATCCGGGAACGTGGAATTGCTGCTTGGGATTTTTCTTCTTCCTCGAAATGCCTTCTGTCGCGTCATAATGCAAACTACAAAAGTGTAACGCGCAAGGAAAATTTCCCCCCATTGGTTTTATTCTTATCTCTTTATACAAGCAGTAATGTTGTTCTTTCTTGATTTCTGTGAAATTTAACTTCTGGGTGAACGAGATTTTTTTTTATCAGATGTTCATAGTTTGGTTGAAAGGACATTTTTCCCCATATTTTAAATGGATATATCAATACAATGCCATATTTCTTATGGTACTGAAGCTCTGAGACTTAGTTGAAGGTGGTTCTAGTGATTACTATCTTAAAATGTCTCGTTGTGATCAAGATTAGAAACGACTTTATTTGTTTGAAAAATATTGTCTATATTTATATCTATCTACGTCTCTAATAAAAAAAGTCATTGAAAATTAGCAAATGCAATTAAGTAAAAGAATAAAAAATATGTGATCGTTTTAAATCTCTTGATGCCTTTCTCCTCCATTATGATGTAAGTCATATTTTAAACAGTTAAACAGTAGTTCAATTAAAATAATCATAAGAGGATAAAGTAGTCTAAGAAAATATTTGGACTTGGTAATATCTCCTTATTTTGAGTAATTGGGAGAAATATTTCAATCTTATTTTATAAAATGATATTTAATGCTTTACTGATGTTTGTTGGCAGTGTTTAAGATCAGTCTCAAAATGGTTTTAAGTAAAACTAATTATTCTATTGAAGTTAGTTTGCTAAAGCATGGATCAATTTTTTTTTACATATTTCTGTTACTTTTGTTTACAGTGAACTTAACTTTAAGATAACAAGGAGGCACTAACTGGTGGATACTTGGGCAAATATATCAGTCTCCCTCATTCTGGCTTACAAGTGACGAATAGATTGGGATTCGAATTACGGCCCAGCGAGCTAGGATTTTTTCCTTAAAAAGTTTTCATGAAAAACTCAAGTACCTTTGGTCTTAACACTACCATCATCATACACACTCAAATAGTGTTCATGCAAATAGTCTTGAAAAATAAACCTTAAAGCAAGTATTTTCTGAAAAGAAGGACTTTATGACAGATTCAGAGATTAAATAATACACGTTACAGCCAAAATAGAAGATCCTTCTATAATCATATCTTTATAGAAAATTTATACTATTCAATACTTTTGTTTTCAAAACCTGTTATCAAAGCATGATGAAAGTTGGTACAGGTTTTTTTTTGTACCGGGACTTACTATCCGTTTGGATTATACGCTTATTTAATAATTATGCTAGTGTCTTAGGAAGTAAGATTGTTATAACTAGAGGACATTTACCCGCATTTACATGGAAGGAGAGTAGAATCATTTTGGGAAAACCACCTTTCTGTACACCCAACTGAGATTCGAATATCGGTCTTTCAGGCAACTGCAGTCTAGTTTACTGCCAAATTAGTGCCTAGACCATGTGGCTACCGAAGTGAGTTAGATACAAGTTGATTTAATTCCATTAAAATATGTCAAATTAAGGTTTAACTTATGGTTAACAGGCCAATAAATTGTATTTTATTTTAAAATTATAGTAATTTTTATTTTAAAATATATTTATGGTACTTTTCATAAACAGAAATGTTTTCAAAGCTTGTCCACCCAAGACAAGTATTTGATGATAGTGATGCTAGTTCTTTTTACCGTCGTAGTTAGCGTCCATGATTTCCAGCAAAGATTTTTGTTTTGAGGTCATGTTTGTTTATCGTGTGTAACTTGTGGCTTTGGCAAATCTTTACTCAACGTGTGGGTACGGTGAAGCCTTCATGAAAATAAACGGAGTGGGGTAGACATCGGTAAAATATATACCCGGTCAGCTACGTCATCAGCGCTGATCCTTGGTGGTGACTAACACTTTTAGCTCTGAGCTAGTTGGCACGACTTCCTACTCGTCTCTTGGGCGTGTTATTAAAAAACGCCGGTCATTTGGGCGGTCTCTGTGCTTCCCGCTAACCCCTCCCTGTATCTTTCTATCAGTTCAGGTTATCTAAATGTTAACAACACAGGTTGGTACTTATGAGTAAGGTAAATTTAGAGGAAATATACCGAAATTTGCATTGAGTGAGAGATTGAAACGTCAACCGGTCTTGTGATATTTTTGGTGGAGCCTCTGGCTGATGACATACAGGTCCTGGATTCAATTTATGGCTGGTACCAAGGGATTTTTCTTTAAAGGGGAATCATTCACATGATCACCAGAATTAGGTTAATTAGTCTTAAGTTAGGTTAATATCCTAGTTGGTTTTATCCCGTCATCTTTACTACCATAATCCTCTATCCTTATCGGGGTATGGAAATATCATCCACGAACAATCATCTATGATTAGTACATTTGGGCCTACCCTGGGTAATGGTACATTAGTACTGGCTGATCGTACTACAAAGTGAATTAATGTTTTTTGACAAGCTCTAGATTTGATGTGAAGCCATTTAGTAAAAAAAAAAACCTTAGCTTGAACCTAGCACCAACCGGGCTTCGAATGTGTATCTCCCTGTCACCGGAAACCCATCATGTCATAAGTGACGCGTTTGACCATTCGACCACCTCTGAGGGTTAGCCTTAATTTCTTGAACGTGGTATTACAACAAGATTCTCCTCTAACACCGCATCTTTCTATCCATAATGACTTTCCATCACAACTTGTGAATGTGGGGAATGCCAGGCCTCCACCGTGGTTCGGATTCCACATTAAACTGTAGGTCCTCCATTTCATCTCACAATCACCCTACCATTACACATTAGCGTAATTGCGTATAACCCGAACGGGTAGTAAGACGCGGTGTTAATAATAATAATAATAATATAATGACTTTCTGCATTATATACTCTCTAATCAGTCTGATGACTTGTGAAAAAGAAGGTATAGGTGAGAGTGAATGTATCCTAAATTGCTTGGAGAAAAATGCGTTAAACAATTTAACCAAAAAACACTTTTATTAGAGCTGGCTGGGACTATAATCCGGACCTCTTAGCCACCATTAAACCTAATAATACTAGAGGAGCTTGACATTCTGCTTACGTGTTCAACGTTGCATATATTTCTGGTTTGGGTAGTTTTATAGATTTACCTCACAAATGAGTATTTATTAAATATATTATATAGATTTCCGTTGTAAGGTTTCTCTTCACGTTATATTTTTATATATATCCCGGAGTTCTAACCAATACATTTTTATATAGGTTTACATTATATTTGGTGCGTGAAGAGGGTAGGAAATAATTCAAAAAATATTTGCTAAGTATTAATATTTATAATATGCTCCTGTATACAGTAACTAAATTTTAAAGAATAAAATTAAAATGACGTTAAGCACTAAAAAAATAGATAATTTCTAACTATTTTAAAACAAATTTACACATATATGAACAGGTCTAACTAGATTATAAAAAGGTTTATATAAAGCCTCTATAAATATATTTGGCATATTAGCCATTAAATATAATTATTGGCCCTTTTGCCTAAAATCCCAAGAGCACAACACAAATTAAATTTTACGTGTATAACGTATAATCTTATATATTTATGATTTAATTTATATACTACACTCTTTGGATATAAGTATAAATTAAAAATATATAAAATTATATAATAAAGTTGCTGCAGTGCTGTTTGTATTTTAGGTAGCCCAACTTTGCTCAGTAGAGCCGTTTCCAAATAAAGGATCCTCTTGGTTGTAACGTATATAAGGTTTAGCCCTCATTGAGATTAATGGGTTTAATACAAATCTTGTAAGGCCCCTGGATGCGTAGTGGGCACAAATCATTTGGAGATGCTACCGCTTACGTCCGCCATATTGTATGCCTACTACGGCTGCTGCGTGGGAAACAAAGAAGTGATGTGGGAGGAGAGCGGAGGGAGTAAGTATTCCTAAAAGTAATATCGGGTCACAAGGCAGTTTTACAAATTATACTTACAATTTTCCAAAACTAATTATGGTGTATTATTGCTATAATTTTTTTCATCAGTGCGTCTTAATATCTGTTCAGGTTGTACGTATGTATGATAAACATTCTAATTGGGTAGGGGTGAGGAACAAATAAATTTAGAGGTAATAATATACCTGGGTTTACGTAGGGGGATTGTGGGAAATCATATAGGGAAAAAAACGCTCTTTGTAGACCCAACCGGGATTTGAACCCCGATATCCCCGTCTTCAGCAGGCCAGTCTTAATATCAGAGTGACGCCTTAAACCATTCGTCCACTGAATCGGGTGTGTAATATTACCCAAACGGAATATAGGACTCTTTTTCTTTGAGATACCAAACACAGCGAGTTTGAAGAATTTAATCTCACGGGAAGAAATGAGAAGTGTAATGCAAGCATATTAGATTGGAGAGAGTATGAGAATGTCGAATGAGACATGCTGATCTCTGTGTAACTGGGTGGAATTATAAACATCCAACCTCCCCATACATTCTAGTCATGTTCAATAGCCTGAGCTATAACCCGAATGGGTATTAAGTAAGACGCGGTGCCAAAAAGAAGTAGCCCTAAGAAATTAAGGTGGAATGGAAGGGAACGCGAGAAGTGTTCAGTGTTTTTGGAGTTTTTATAACAAAACGTTTGTTTGGTCAAAATAAATAAAATATTTCTCCAGTACAAACATTGAGTTTAATTTTCTTTACATGTTGATGTCAACAGTTTCTGAATATCTGTCATGAGCATAGTGCCATTAGATGACAAACTTTTTAAATTAAGAGAAAAAGTTGTAATTAAATTCCAGGACACCCTTGACCGATATTCAAGAACTGTTAAGGTCACAGTGTGAAGAAAATTAATTCTTAATCTTGTATTGGAGCATTATTTTATTTATTTTGGTCAAAAAAGTTTTACCATAAAAACTGCAAAGACACTAGTTTTTTCTAGCATCCCCTTCCATCTCTCCTTAAGCCTCTTGGTAATTGCTCTTGTTTTTAGCACCGTGTCTTAATAGCCGTTTGAACTATACACGAATATATACTAGGTGAGCTAATTTGTCAGGTATTAGAAAGATTGAATTAAGAGGAAGGGTAGCCGCATTTGCATGGAAACCACCATCAATACACCCTAACGAGATCCATACCCTGATCTCTTTTCATCTGCAGTCCAGTTTATTTCAGGAGTGACGCCTTAGTACATTCGTCCACCTAAAATCACTATAATTTATAAAATTCACACTTGAATAATTTTTTATATATAATCCTATAATAAAGCTTGACTAAAATTAAATATAACTTATGTTTATTATAACAACCAAATAATAATAACATTCTATAAAAGTATTTTTTTTTATATATATTCAAGTATTTATATTTTATATCTTTTTAAAAGCTGACATAATAAATTAATGTGATAATATTAAATGATATAAGTGTTTTATTTTTCTCTTATTGTGTAGTACATTTGTAAAATAAAACACAATAACTATAATTATATTTACTATACACACTACAATATGCAGTCCAGCCATTTTTTTGTCGATTATGGTTTTGTTGGCTGTAAAATAGGTTTATTAAATAAACTTACTCCTACTCCTAACCGACATCTACCTCCTCCCCCCAATGTCTGTAAATAAAATAAAACCTAAGCTCCAAAATCAAATTGAATTAATTCGATAAGTAAAAATATTAGTTTTAATTTTTTCTAATTTATTTTTTGGATGAAATAAAGTTGTTCATGACTCATGTAGTTGTCTGATTTCCCCTTTCTTCTTTATTTGTTGATGTAAAACTTCTATAGTTATATCATTTAAAAGGTTTTTCTTACTTACTCCAAATCTTACTACCCTTGCAGGTAGTTCGTTCAAATACATTAATGGGTTAAGGATGAATAAGATACAATATACGGTTCAAAAAAAATCCCTAATTTACAAGGAGAGAAGGTAGGAAAACACTCCAGTACATTTGACATGGATGCGAACCCAGAATTCCTTGTCATTGTCAAACCAGACCAGGCTAGAACTACTCCCATATCTATATACCTACATGATATAAAAATACAGAGGTTTATTTATTTTCTATTTATTTTATTTAAATCGTTATTTTATTTGGTTGTGATTTCACCATGAAAAGTTATTGTACTATAAATATCTTGTGATTTTAATTGTTAGAATAAATATATTAATTTGTCTAATTACGATTAGTATGTCAACAAAGAGAATTATAACGACGCTATATATGATATATCTTAACCTAGAAAAGCTCACTTAATTGTTAACGCTTAACGTTTGCAGCCAGTATTATAATATTCAGATAAATGAATGAATTCATAGAATAGCAACACCTTTGATTGAACCAAAGTCTCTTAAACTTGTGGTTGACCTCTTTGGCCTCTCTCAAGATTAATGGTATCAAGTTATGCTTTGATCTATACAGTTCAGTGTTTTTAACTATGACGTGCTGGTGAAGAGGTCAGAAGGGGTTTATGGGTGTGTGGGAGGGATAGTCTCCGCTTTCCCTGCCCCTCAATCCTCTAATGTAGGGGGACTTGGCCCCTTGACACTTCATGATGTTGGCAGCGGCTCAGATTCACTTTATTATCTATCCTGCGGGAAGGGAGGAATGGTTTGTAATATAGCTACACTACATCTCAATCCTGACAAATACTGCTCTATTTACTTTTTAGATTCTACCATAGCTACTCTGTATTTAAATCAAGGAAAATACTCTTCTGCGGTTTGGGGGGGGATCTATGAATCGCTTTGCCCCAGTGAGTTTTCTTTGCAAGTGGACGTAAACTAATTTAATTCCAGAGCCGTTTTTTGATAGTTTTTACCGTTTAGCCACAAGAGACCTCCAAAGAAAGGTCCGCACTGACTTTAAAGTTGCTCCACCATTTTGAACTTTTTAGCTGGTTGAAAATTAAAATTTTTAACTTTTTGGAATTTTACCGTCGGTTACAGGCTAGAAGCTATATGTTTTACAAATCTCAAGTTTCAATCTGATCTGGAAGTGGGTAAACATTAATGTCAGTAAGTGAGTCAGCCATGTGGCTTTATAATGGTATAATAACTACACTACTTCTCAGTCCTGACAAATACTTCATTGTTTATTGTATAGATTTTACCATAGATACTCTAGATTTCAATCTAGGAAAATACTACCATGTGGTTTATGGGTATAGATCTATGGTTGCTCTGCATCTCAATATAAGATAATACTTCTAGTCGTGTAGGGGAGATCTTACTAATATATACTTTCACTACTGACAAATGCTGCCTGGTGTATTTTGTTTATTTTACTATAGCTACTCTCCAAGACAATCCTGGAAAATATTGCTCGTTGTGATGGGGGGTATAGTACTAAAGCTATAATTACTATCCATCTCAATCCTGCACAATATTGCTTGTGTTGGAGGGAACAGTACTATAAGCTACTATAAATATAGTCATAAACCTGTATTTCTTTCTTAATCTCACAGTTGTAAAATTTTTAAGAGCATATATGTAGGGAACAGTAGTAGCGGTGGCTCTATCTAACACATGTCAGTGTGAGATACAGGCGCCTGCTGGCCTCTTTTTTTATATAGATTCATAACCAAAATAATTATTTCAGCGTCATTGTGCTATAGCCACGATATAGAGGTTTATAATTTAGTTGAGCAATATTCTTTTCTTCACATTCAGGATCCACATATTTAAAAAAGAAGATTGTTTGTACATTTACTACTTATAGACCTATTGCCCACTTTTTTTGAGAATTTGCCTACCACGAAAAGCCCACACAAATATTAATATTCTCTTTCCTTCCACGTATTCCCAATATCCAGGCCAAATGCGCTTATTACACTAATAGTATAGGGATGATAACGTTATAATAATTATTTAAATTATTTAAAGGAAATACACCAAACTTAGTGTGAAAGGAGATCTAGAAGCTGTTCATGAAGAAAACAGACACTGCACATTAGCAGGTCATTTAAACCCCCACTGCCTAGTCATTAGTAGAACAGAATAGATATCAACCGTGGTGGTCTTGGGATAAAGTGCTCACCTCTCAGCCCAATGTTCCTGAGTTCACACCCAGCTGGGGTCGACGTATTTTTACTGAGCGATAAAAATCTAGAGCACAGCTTTCTTCAGAGGGGAAGTCAAACCATTGGTCTCATGTAGATTGTGGCATATAAAATAACCACGGAAATTATGTGAATATATATTTCCCGGAAAAATTGGAATAACCTTTCACTCTCACTCATAGAAATTTTCGTGTACTGATAATCATTTGGTTCAGTAAGTGTACGTTAATATTCTACAAATAAATAAATATAAACCAAATTTGATGAGCTTGACATTTAGTTCGCGTGCCAGCTGATTCAGATAGATGTATTGTTTTAATATATGACGAGAGATCACCTTAGAAAATTTTGTTACACGGTCTTGTGTTTAAGTAGGTCTGCATCTCTTACCTTAAGTGATCTTAATTTTATACATAAGCTCTCCTAAACTATTATGCTTAGAAGCCATTTTGTTGGAGCAGGATATGATTGGAACATTCACATTATAGTGTTTATTTTTATATATAGGTTTCTAAATTGTTTTGTTTGCTCATGTAAGTTTGTTTTTCATTACCAACCCACATGATAAATGTTGTATTTTCTTTCTATATTAAATATTTTATTACCTGTTATAATGACCATAAACATCAAATTTGAATCTACATTTCGGGGGCAACAATATATGTTTAGTAAGTCCTGAAAAAATTATTTATAATTTAAGCTCGCCTCAGTGGTGTAGTTGGCTAACACGCTGGTCGTGTTGAACTGCTCGGCTGCTGGGGACGGGGAAATCGAGGTTCGAATCTTGGTCTGGTGAACTTTTTTTTTCCTAAATGGTTTTCCACTCGCCCCTCACGCAAATGCGGGCTCACTTCCTCTAATTAAACCTTCCTAATTCATTAGCGTAATTAGTACTTAAAGCGTACAGCCCGAACGGGTAGTAAGACTTGGTGCTAAATAATAATAATCTATATTTTAACAAATATTTTTAAATTTAATATCTTATAAAATTAAAGAACATGTGTTATGAGGATATTCAGTCTCAAATAATTTTAAAATAATGTATGTTTGTTGACACACAGAATTTAATCTTTTCTTTAACAATACACTAGAAATGTTTTTAAAATACTTGCAAATTATAAATCTATTTTTATATGCGATTTTTAACACCTGAAATTTCTTGTTGATGACATATATTAATCGAATAGATATAAACAAAATTTGTATATGGTTTTAATTTTTTACTGATGTTCCAAGATTCCAATATGCGTTAAATAAACTCATCATTGAGTTAAAGTAAAAATAATTAAAAAAAATCACGAATGTAAACATTAATCCGACTATTTATTTGAAGGAGTGACGTTTACTCTTCGAACATTATCCTCTTTGCCCCTCCCCCTTCTCCCACTAACGCACTCATTCCAAATTGAACTAGATTTTATCCCTCCTCTTTTGTACCCATTCTCATCCCACCCCCTTATTCCCCTTTTTTCTTGCTTCACGTTCGCGTGTGCATCTTTCCTGGCGCTCGTGTAGAAATAACCTCATCTTCTGTCATTTCCGGTCGGCGTTGAGCGTCATCCGATTTCTTACCCCCTCGTTCTCTCTCTCTCTCTTTATTTCTGTTTCATACGGGGGGGGGACTGTCATCCGTCTATCCCCAGAGCACAAGATAGGACAGATTTCCGGGGTTGCATCAACAAGTCGATTAATCGGTGATTGTATCTGAGATTAAATATAGAAAGAGAATACGACACATCGATAGGAAACGGGGAATAACTAATGATGAAAAAGAGGGTAGAAAAGGATTAAATGAAAGGAGGAAATAAAAAATATTCAATGCTCTATTAGTTCTATTGATCAAATACTCTCCAATATTTGTTTATACATTTGATTCTGATGTAGTGCGACTATATCTCTCGTTGTAGACTAGACTGCTGATGAGATCTTGTTCAGGTGTACTGAGGATGTTTATTCAAAATTGGTTTTCCACTCTCCCTCCACGCAAATGCGGGTACACTTCCTATAAACATAATTTTTCAATCTCTAATACTAATAACATAATTAGTGTATAAGCGTATAACCTTAACGGGTAGTAAAACGCGGTTATAAAAACACTTTGAAACGTGGTTCTAAAATATTTATCTAAGTGTAAAACTTTAAGAAATTTGTAGTGATACTGTATTTTTTGGCCAAGATAAGGCTTCATCCCAGCTCTAAAATTTTACTAAAATTCACATTTAAATGAATTAATATTGAGATTTAAAAAATTATTTACATTAAAACAACACATAATTTGAAATACTAAGATATACTTGGTATAAATGCACAATAAAAATATTGTTAAAGTATACGTGATGAATTGAACTTATGGTTTAAGCTAGCACATAATCACACAACGTTTTGAATAATAGATATACTACACTCGTCAATTTAATGACCAAGGTCCCACTCGCAAGTTATTTGAAATATTTACTTTGAAAATATTTACTTTTAATGGGTTTATATCATTGGCTGTAGTGTATATTTATGATAATGACATATTTCAATACGTACCTACTCATTTTCAATTTTTTTTTAATTTTAGAATATAGCCATTCAAAAGTCTCCGCTGATGACATTATTTTTCTAAATTCTGGCTTTCATTACAACAAAAAACGACTTCTGTTAAGATTGCTGGAGTTTTGGAAACAATTTACTCGACAAAGCTGAACCAATGAAGTATTTTTGATTCAAACAACGTCAGCGGAAAATTTTAAAACAATTATTTATTTTCTGAAAATTTAAAAATGACTCTTGGACACGGGAATAGAACCCGGGGCCTTTGTCTTAGTACGCAAATGCTCTTACCATTAAGCTATTCAGTAATCGTCCCGTACCCAGGGTCATTATTCACGCATATTTTAAGGCATAGTCTTTGATGGATGTGCCGAAAATCATCGGCTACAAATGTGCGATTTTATTAAGATCCAGAGCTATCAGATAACGCACCCACCTTAGACTCGGTAGTTAGCTTGTTGCTGCCATTTGTACAATTATTATAATTGTACGGGATTGCATTTTAATTAATCAAATAGCCAAAGCTATTATTTATGCTTTCCAAGCCAAAGGTCCCGGGTTCGATTCCCGTTTCCAGGTGTCATTTTTCAATTTTCAGAATATGATATCTAGATGGAGTAATCCTCACTAAAAAGCATTAAAAATAATAGATTAGGCTATTTGATTCAATTATATATAGTCACTAGTTTTTGAACTAACTATATAGTTTCAAATCTTTTCAACCATTTTAATATAAATATTGTTTGTATTTTATTTTATTAAGCTAGTTTATGAAGCTTATGATAATTATTCGCACGCGAGATATTTGTAAAAGTATATTAGTTGCGAATTCATGTTTAAGCCTCGTGCATAAAATGTTAGACCAGAATGTTAAAACTTAATTCAAATTAAATTAAACTCTTTAGTCAGTCCTGATAGATAAATAATCAATATATCAAGTAGAAATTAATCAACATATTTTATATTTAGTGCAGTTTAAAAAAATATTTTTACTTAGTACCACGTTTTTCTACCCGTTCGGGTTATACGCTTAAGTACTAATTACGCTAATGGAAAAGGAATTGGGAAGGTTGAATTTAGAGGAAGTGAACCCACATTTGCGTGGATGGAGAGTGTAAAACCATATAGGGAACACCCCCGGCCCCCAGTTCACCCGACCGAGATTCTAACCTCGATCTCCCCGTCCTAGGCAGTTGAGCTAAAATATTAACTACGTTGTCGTTTGTATGTGACATGGTTCCTTAGATTAAGATATGCTTAGATTTAAGTTATTCAGGATCTTGTGTGAAAAATCTTTTCTAAAACGGTTTGTAAAAGCTTTGAGGTACTAAAATATAATTATTATTTTAAGTTCTGTGAAACATGGTAATAGTTCATGGATATATCAGCCACAAATGATTTATATTCCATACAACAGGTTTTGAACTATAGATACAATGATATTTTGGCATAACGAATGAATCCATTTAGTATTATATTCAAACTGTACGACATAATGGATCTCCTTACAATATTTATCTATTTATTTAAACTACGTACTCGCTAAGTTCATAAAACATCTGACACAAAAAGCGCTATTTTTTAAAGAAATACTGGCCGTTGATGCCAAACCCCAAACATCATATCCAGCCTCCAGAATCTAATATTAAGACGGGAGAGTAGGGATTGAGAGTTACGGACGGTATTTTTTGCAGTTTTTATAGCAAAACCTTTTTTTTTTTGTCCAAAGAAATCAAATAATAACTCCCCAGTAGAACCATGAAATTTAATTTTCTTCACGTGGTGACCTTAACAGTTCTTGAATATATGTCGAGGTTGTACTACAATTTAGTGATAACATTTTATCTCTATTTAAAAAGTTTCTCGTCCAATACTGCATTGCTCCTGACAAATATTCAACAACTGTAGATGTCATCATGTGTATAAAATTTAACTCAATGTTTCTACTGATGCAATATTTTTTTTTATCTCACCAAAAAAATTGTGCTGCAAAATATCTGTCTCTAACTCTCACCTTAACATTAGTACCACCTCAACATACACCTCGATATTACAATTCAAGGATTTGTTTATTCCGAAAACGTGGATTATATGCTAATGATGACAATATTATTAGTGCGTATAATTAATCATCCAAATACACTTTGTAGGACGTGACATTGAATTTTTTCGTCCCTCAATAGAGTTCCAATCATTGTACGAAACAGGGGAGAATGGAATGATAGCACCAATGTCTTGCTCCATCGAATACACGTTTACAATTTCTCTCCTCTCTTTCCTTTCTCACGGAATAAAATGTATCAAAACGCTAGGAATTGTACTGTAGTTTATTCGGCGGAAACTCAAATACTTTTTTTTCGTCAGTCGATGCACACTTCAGCGTGGGAGCCAAGTAAAGGGGTAGGGTTTTTTTTATGATCGGGAGGCAGCAGCAATCTGTAGTTCCAAGCGATTTACTCGACGGCGAGAGGGGTGTTTTGGGGTAAAGGGAAAGGGGTTACGAGGGTGTGCATACAAGAGCGCCTGGCTGGGAGCGTCTGTCGTAAGAGGTGACGCTTGCCACCTCCTGGCTTCTGCTGCTTGCCTGATACATGCCCGCCAAACTTGCACCGTGTATTATGTAGGAGATTTCGCATTCAGTTAGGATGTGCGGATAATAATAATAATTTACTCTTTCAATGTAATTTAACTACTTTTTTCAGTTACGTGTCAGAGTTTAAATTATAAAGAATATTTGTTAAAAAAATTGATTTGATTTAATTTAAATAGTTTGGTCAAGTTTCAAAGCTAAACTACATTAAAATGAGGGCGCACTTAAATATGTCTGTGTAAGGATATATCTATTTGCATGATTTCTTTATATCAAATATTTAAACTATTTATTTGTCAAAATGATTTAGATTCTTTATTCATAAAGCCACTCAAATAAAACATAGCTATAACTATAGTTTCCAAAATATTATCCCCTAAAAATAGAAATATTTTTTATTGATATAGGGGGGAAAAATCGAGTAACACTGATCAAAAAAACATGTATTAAAATAAACATAATACAAGGTAACACTTTTGTATCGGTGTATTATTACAAGGCCTACAATGGTGAGTCTTGTCTATTTCAATACTTTTTTACCCCCAAAATGTTGTCGCGGTTATAGAAATATCGTGACAATATTGTTCTCCCCTTCCCCTTACACACACAAATCACACACACACACACACACACAGAGTGAACAAACAACATGCACTCTCTTACGTTACTGTCATTATCAAACTGTCACGTCCCATAAGCACGCTAAATGTAGACAAGTAGTGCGTGTCGTATAGATAATATGAAGTGATAAGTACAGGTCGTGTTGAAATGTGTTCTTCCTAGGTAGTGTCAACGAGTGACACCTGGAGCATCACCAAGGGACGGACCAATGATTCCCGGATCTCGTCCTTAACCTTCAAAGGTCGACACAAACACACACCTGCACGCATTGTGACATGAAAGGAAGAAGGCATAGGTCCCAAGGGGATATCGCGTTTCGCAAACCTGGAGGCATCGCAAAGACGGGGATAGATAGACAAAAGAGAAAATACCGCCACCGTGTTTTAGATTTCACCCAAAGGTATAGACAATTCACATTCGTGCCCTTTGAAAGTCGATTCTTGAAATAATCTTATATAAAACGCCCTATTTATAAAAATAAAACTATTTATTTTAAGTTTAAGTAGATATCTCAGTATCTGGATCATATATTAAAATAAAGCACTAGGGTCAAACTATTAAATAACAGATGGTTTAATTCATCAACCCTACTAAATATTGAATATATCTTTATATTACTTTGCCTTAAAACTATCCACACCAATAGTTACAAAGTCTAACACACTTAATAGTAGGTATACCAGATTGACAATGATATGGAGATCAGAGCTGGAATCTCGTCTACGTGTACTGAAACTATTTTGGCCTGTTTATATTACTACTCTTTATCCATGTAAATGAGTATATATTTCATTTAATACTCAACCCTCCTCATACCTACTATATTAGCGTAATGATGTATAAGTATGACCCAAATGGGTACCAAGACGGGTACGGGTAAGGGGATAATAGACAACCCTTAAAAATACGGTAGACTTATGATATTGAGCATGATGCCAAATTGATTAGGCTCGATGATAGATAATTTGTTATTTAAAAGGTCCCGGGTTTCAACCCACCTGTACAGTTGTAATTTTCAACAGTTATACTAAAATATCTCTTATTTTTGCTTAAATCGGATAAGGACATCTTGTCATCACTTGTTATAAGAAATATTCATAAAAATAGCATGCTATGTTTAAAAAAAAAATGGTACGACACAATCACACAAACTTTCTTAATTTATGTATTATAGTTTGGTAGACCATTTTCAAAAATATTGGTTATCATTCATTTATTCTAAAGTAGTTTTTCCACATATTAATAAACACATTATATAAACACTCCTTACATAACTCATACATTTTAAACCAAATTGCTCAAATATTCTTAAAAACTCAAATTTTTAAATGAGCTATTTATAAACTACTTTTGATTTTTGATTTGTGACAAATAAAATCTTATTTCTATTTATCATAAAAAAAACTATTCACATATATATATATATATATATACTCGTACATTCCTGATTATGCCATTCCCTTATGGTTAGGCAATATATTGTTCATATAGCTAAAAAAACATCCTACATATATCTTCCTCTCTAAATTTATTCATTCTCCCTTATCCTTGCATTCTCTCTTCACGTCAACAACATCCAAAGTATAACACGAACGGTATGTTAGATAAAGTTCTAAAGATAAAAAAAACAATTCACCGAATGATGCATGTTCTTTTATTCTTAAAATTCTGAATGTTTCACTTTTTCACACACTCATCTAAAACATTTAACCACGTCTTATATGGCCTACACCACACCTTCCTTTTGATCCATGTACTCTGCTTTCATACATTTGCTTTGTCATTCGATTGTATTACCATTCAAACCGCACTCCTTCAGCATCCATTAATTACTAACTCTTTCCATACGAGCTTTTCCACATACATCTATTAGATATCTCATTCCTACCACATTCCTCTATCTCTTGTGTTTCTCCTGAAAAACCCACTATTCACATCCATAAAATAATGCTGGCGTTAACCCACTTTTATATGGTCTCATTTTCGCCTATTTTGATATTATTTCATTCTTTGCACTGGTACACACAGTCTGTCCATCTTTACATTTGTACAGAACATTTTGCCATGATTCACAAAATCGTTCACTTGATCTAATAGATTTTCATTTACACTACGTTGAGCATACTTTATTTATCCGTCCTTAAGAAAAGATATCACCTTACTTTTGTAAACATTTATACGGACATCCACTCTTCCGGTCGCTACATTTAAATGATTTAATTCATTCTGCAAGTCACCTTTATTCTCAATAATTGGCACATCTGCATATAACAGTATTATCACAATCACAGTTTCCATTAGTACAGCAAATGCGTTCTTACAAGCATCCCTCATACACCTATCCATGAATGCATTAAGCAACCATAGAGACATAACACAACATTGTCTTTCACCGTGTTCAATATAAAACAATTCGTTCCATATATATACAATTTTTAAACTCAATCTTCGAATTTAGATTTTTTTTAGATTTTATATGATTTGTTAAAAGTATTTCCCTACTACACTTAAATTAATTTATTTAAAATAAGTAAAATATACCTTTAATTGATAATGTACATTAGTAATTTGATTCTAATTTTGAACAAAATCATCATTGCTGTAAAAAAAAATCATATCTTACCAAAATCAATATTTATTTAGTAAACTATACTATAAAAATAAATCCATACAAATATTTACAATGTAAGAAACATAAGATACCATTTTAAACCAAGTAGCTACAGCTATTTGTTATAAATACTAACAATCAAAAAAAATATTTATTTATAAACTACCTTTAAAAGAATTTCCCTTTAAAACAATCAATACAAAGTTATATTTGTGATGTCAAACACGCCACAATTTAGAAAATCACTTGTTAGTAAAACAACATTTGTATTTTTACCCCCCAAAAATATAAAATGATATTTAAGAGGTCAAATACTTGCTAGATTATTAGGTGTTTTGGCTTACGACAAGCCCATTACTTTTGTCAGTGAACTTAGACCACCAGTACTCTGCATCCTCATCTAGCTACCAGAATATTTTTCTTTCTTAAAGAACCATTTAAAATATAAACTAGCAGACCCAATCGTAAATTATGTAGTACTTATGTAAAAATAGAAAAAATATCATTATTATATCAGTTAAGTCTCATTCAATCACAATAGCCAGCAAACCAGAGTCCAACGGCCTTTATTTGTGTATTAAAATAATCAAGGAATATATTTTCAGTAATCTTCACATACTAGTAATACAAACACCGGGTGAATAAAAAAAACCAAACCATAGAAACAGATTCTCCCTAGAGATAACCAAGCCACCTTTATTTATGTTAAACTCCCCAAATAAACAATCACTCCAAGAATAATAAAATTTAAAATTTAAAAATATTTACAGCTAAATATTCCAACGCCAACTCTATTCTTGTTACATTACATATTTAAATCAAGAATACAACTGAATGAAGGCAACTTATGTGGCCTAGTTAATAATCATTAGGTCAAGATGGTAAATATCTTATAATAAATACTCACACAGGAATATATATTCCATAAAATAATTAAGAGATAAACGAAAGTTTATTAATTTAATGACAGGTAACCCCTAACCGAAGATAGGTCCTATAGCCCCTATCCATTCCGGTGATTCGTATAAGAGGTTAGGGGGGCTGTAAAGGAGAGGAATAATATTTTCGTAAATGCGTTTGGGGGAGGGTGGATGGGGATTGTGGGGGGAATAATTTTTTGATAAGGTCTCAAGGGGTACCCCCACCCAAATATGGCCTCACAGCCCTAGAAATTCAGGATAAATTTGTCAGGGTGGGAGGGAATGGAGGGGGTGAATATTTTGACTTCCAATATATATATATATATATGTAGTTTTATAGCGGTTGCATATCTTCAAATCAACACGTCATTTCTATTTGATTTGATTTGTCAATTTCGACTTATAAAAATAGGCCGATATTGATTCTGACAAGCTTACAATTATATATTTTCATATTAAAGGTATACTTTTTGTCACCATTTTCGAAAAATTTGGAATTCAAAAAAATCAACTATCGATAAACTATCCATAATTTTAGGTCTAGGATAAAAACCAATATCCCTATACATGGCCCTATAGCATCCAGACATCAAGTTTGGACAAGATTTCAGATTTATAGTAAGTGACAGACAGATGAATGGATGGACAGACGGACGGACGGACAGACAATATGGAGACAGGTATAGTTTTAAATCATTTTTTTTTGTGTTTTCAGACGTACATAACACCTAAAGATTCTTCATAATCTTGAAGTTGAAAATTTTCATTAATACAATAATTTCTCTAGATATATGAAATAATACGACCAAAGCAGAATAATTGTAATTTTAAATCTAATTGGAAGTTAGGTTGACGTTTTATCTGAACCACTAACTTTACGGAATGATGGTAGAGTCACTGACTTATAGAAACAAATACCAACGTTTGATCAAGTTGAATTCAGACAGGAGATTTCAGGCAGCACCGAACAAGAGAAGGATGTCAGTCGAGATGCTGTGGATGAGCTTCGGATTGGTTGGTTGTTGAGGATCAGAGAAGTGGTGGGGCGTTCAAGCGAATTACTATAAAGAAAGGGGATTTGGATGGATACTTTGGACGTAAATGGAGCCTCAAAGAAATGGGAAGGGAAATAAAACATTAATCTGGAATATATGAATAAACAAATTAGTTTCAACTAAATTTGGAGAATAAACTCAAACAATAAACCAAAATTTTAGAAAGGGATAAGGAACACATGGTTAGAAAAATTTGGTTGTATAAATATATGTAACAAACTTATTATTTAATTGTATAAAACTCTCACATTTTTGGGGCTGTGGAAAAAAACTCAAGCACTCATTATCCAGTTTACCGGTGATTGGGAGGTTGGGGTTGAAATTTCGGGCAGATGAATTGAGTGTGGGTATTACTAAATAGTTTCCTGCTCTTTCTCCATATAAATGAGGTTACATTTCCTTTAAATTTTACCTTCCTTATTCCTAACCTATTGGTGTTGCTAAATGCTGATAGCTCATACGGATAGAAAGAAACAATATGCCTAAGGTATTTATAAAACAAGTTTAATGTATAGTTTCTTTAAAGTTTGTATTATTATTATTATCGTTACCACGTCTTACTACCCATTCGGGCTGTACGCACTTACGCTAATGTGTAATGGTAGGGGGATTGTGAGATGAAATAGATGACTTACAGTTTAGCGTGGGATCCGAACCACGGTGTAGGCCTGGAATTCCACACATTCACAAGTTTTGATTAATCGACGTCTTGTCAGAGATGAAGGAAGGATTTGGCAATCAGATAAATCTGTACCAGTTACGAGGATTGAACCCCGGACTCCATCAGAGAAGTCCAACACCTTACCCCTTGACCACCTGGCCACCCTTTAAAGCTTGTAATTTATGTGTTTATATAATTATATTATAGACTAGAGACCATAAGATGGATCCAATGTGTACAAAGAGGAGTACATTCACATATTTTGAAATTAACCTTTTTATTTTATCCTCGTAGAACAAAGTTAGGCAGAAATAAAAGTTGAGAAGTGGTGTGAGAAACAATGAATGGAAGCCAGAGTGCTAGCTCCTTACATGAGATAGATTTTTATCCTCTCCAGCAGCGCCCTTGAGCAGCGAATCGTAACCGTAAGAAATAAAACTTTGACAGGGCTGACCAAAAGGGGTTGTTAAAGTTAGTCACTCCCACGTGGGGAGTACATGGGCACACATACATACCTCCTTTGCAACACTTATTGAGTGTCAGAAACTACCTTCAACGAGTCTAGGCAATTCGTTATTTCCTAAGAGTGCTGATCCGTATGCATAGATCATACACATCTTCTTTGAAGGATTTAGATTTCTTGAATGTGAATAATACACACAAATAAAATGTTTGACGTAATTTTTAATTATCGTTGATGTTAACCGGCCGTCCAAGTATCCATGCGAAATTTCAGGATAAGAATAGTTACTGGTACAGTTGTTTGGTCATGACTGAACGATAAACAAATAAAAGAAAACCCTTTAATGGTGGTCTAGGGGGAAAGGTATTGGACTTCTCTGCTGGAGTCCGGGGTTCAATCCTCGTGACCGGCACAGATTTATCTGATTATCAAACCTTCACCTTTGAAAAGACGTGTATTAATCACAATTAGTGAATGTGTGGAATGTCAGGACTCCACCGTGGTTCGGATTCCACGTTAAACCGTAGTACCTCCATTTTATCTCACAGCCAACCTACCATTACACATTAGCGTAAGTGTGTACAAACCGAATGGGTAATAAGACGCGGCACTAATAATAATAGTAATAATAAAACTAAAAAACTAGTTTCACATACAATAGTTTCCTTAAATAATATTAGTAATAATATAAAGTTTAAGCTTTTTATGGTATTTCATTTGGCATTATTCCACACCAGCAATTACCCATTTTAACACTTCAGGCCTACAATATGTGTAGTAGCAAAAACTAAGGTTTCCCAAAGAAAGTGATTTGTACCAAGATTTAGTTTATATATTTCTTATTTTTTATACACTCGAATATGTAGTCACAATTTCTAATGTCTTAGGCTTACCATGGATGTAATTAAAAGAGACTAAGTTGTAAGTCCTAGATACTTACCCAACAACTTATTTAAAGGTTAAAATTGTTTACTTATTGAGTTTAAAGATGGGCTTCCGAGTTGAAACTTGGTCAAAGGCATTAAGCCCAAAATATTTGGTTTTTAAAAATACACTAAGATGCACACCTTGAGTTTTCAATAATATAATTATACTTAAAAGTGCATATTTCGGTTTTCTTGGGTTCATAACTACACACAATGGTGATCATAGGGTTTAAGAAGTCAATATCTCAATATACAGTCAACTCCGCTTATGGTGAGCCACTAAGGGCACAGATATTTTGTTCACAATGTCTTAATTTCACACAAACCAAGATGTGTTTCCATTAACCGTAAGTGAAAGAGGTAGGAACAAACAAAACAAAATATCACCCTTATAATAAATGTATTGAAATCTATTTCTTAACATTTAAAAAATTGTCGGATTGCTATTGCTTACTTTATGCTATTTTAATTAATATTATCTGACTTTCAATGGGATGATTAATCTATTTGTCTATATATCGGTTCATGTAAATGTAAGATTAAAACACATATAGGTTTTGAACGTAATCTAAAAGTAACATTTATTTGTTAAGAATCACGATTTGCATATTAATATGTATATAAAACAAACAACACAAAATAAAGTTTTTCTTGAGATTTAATTTGGAGTTGATTTGAAGATCAAGTTAGACAGAAAAAAATAATTCTTCATTTATATTTTGTTTATATTTCAAACCCTTCATTGCCAAGGATACTTAAAAGAAGTTTTATTCATAGGTTAATATAATTGAAGTATTACAAATTTAAAAAGCAAGTGTAACCCCAATAACTGTTTTTCGAGACTGCTTCTCTCGCTATGAGATAGCATGATGCTATATAGCTAAACCTTTATTCTTAAAGATAAGGAGTACAACAGAATAAGTCCCATTTTTGACCGGTCAGTATTTTTCGAATTTATATCGAAACAAACAAAAGCAGTCTAACATAATGATAAATTTACAATTTTATTATATTGTATAGGTATAGATGGCAATTTGACTTTACATGATATAAGTGGGGCTGTGTGGATGAATAAAATAATTTATGGGAATGTCAAATACCTTAGCAAAGTCTGGAGCCTATTAGTCTAATGAGCTAAGAGTAGTGATTTTTACTCTAACCACAACCTAAAAAATACACTTTAATGAAATACCGTAAGTTATTTTCATATTCATTGGGATGTACTAAAATATTGCCTATCTCTGATGTAACGTCAAGTCAAGATATGAATATCCATGTTTCCATTTATTTAGATTTTGATTGACCAGTTTTCAGCGGTGCTGTGGCATCTGTATGCCAAGCCTTCGACTCCCGACTGTGACTTCGATATTTTTTGTCACTCCAACTTAGCGCTATAGTTGTATACAGTCTGACTGAGACACCTCTATGTTTATACTATCCTACTCCAACTCCTCTCTTTTTATACTGTCTGGCTTGGACTCCTTAAGAAATAACTAATTTATATGATTTTTAAGAAAAAAAATTATTATAGAATAGTGCTCAAAGTGAAATGATTTATGGGAAGTTTCTTTGGCATTGTGAACTTTAAATACATTTGTCAATTCAAATTATTAGTACATACATTTGTCTTCAAAAATAAAACGGGTATATAAAAAAATATGTTAGACATATATATTTATAATATTGTAAGTTTTTATTTCTAAGTCGGAGCCGTAGATGGTACATTTTTTTAACGATTCCGACTTCACCCAAAATATTCTAGGATTCTTCAATCTTGGTTTTCAGAATATAATATCTAAACAAAAACCGTAAATCCTTAAACCATTATATAAAATAGTCGTCTTATATTGACAACAAATTATTTAGGGTGTTAAAATAGTTTTCTTTGTAAAACGTTTTGTTAGATTGTCTACTACTTAGACTATTTGATTTATTAGAAAAAATGGTTTGTAGGAATATTCCTGCCAGCAGTTATCTTAAGTCCATGGAAACATATGTCTAGAAAAAGCAAAAAATCTTAATTTGAAAATAAAATCAATTATCTCAAAGTGTAGATAGTATAATGACTGTGTAATAGTGTTTAGAGTTCTTAGTGTATCAAGCTTAGACGAAGCCCACTTAGCAAAATAGCTTCGAAATCGCCAAGTAGACGCTTTACACGATTATAGATTGTACGGTGTGTAGTTGGATTATGTTGCAAGTCACGTGCTAATATAATCATTATGTAAGTGATTACAATGCGAATAGTCCTAATAATGATACTTATAATACTAATGAAATAATCTTAATGTATTTATGATTAATAAATACACTTAGCCAAACTTAATAGAAATAACATTCTACTTCGAGCAACATTTTGTACATTCCTGTATGTGTATAGAACAAGATCGGTGAAAGGGAAGAAACAAAGTAGACAGGGTAAGAGATATATAGTAGACAGGATGAAAGGAAAGAGAAAATAGTGATAGATTTTCCCTCCAATGTTGGAAGAGGGTAGCGAGGCTAAGAAAGCGTTCTCCGAGTAGTTTTCCCAGAGGAACAGGATTACAAAAGGTAACCCAATCCAGCCCCGATTATCTCCCATGCAAGACTTTGAAGGTGAAACATTCTTAAAATAACTCTCAGGCAATCAAAGGAGGTGGTATTTTGTCTTCCTCACATGGGAGTTAGATTTTTTTAAAAGTAAAGAAGTGGTTGAAATGATACTGCCAGTTTTGAGTTTCGTGTTTCAGGTACTTTTACGTAACATACCATCTCCTTTGCCAAGATCATTCTGTAAGAAATTGGGAAATAGCCTGCATCAAATTATTAGAGTTTGAATCTAAAGAAAAGAGTATAAGAATAAATATAAGGAAGTAGATCAACAATTATGTGGCATAGTGTAATTTTCAACGCAAGAAACATTTATAAAATATAATCATAATTTTGCTGCCAACATTTGTAACGTTTTACAACTTTACTAATATTAATTTATAGGTATTGATAATAATTATCTTACTTACAGCTTACTATCATATTACTTGACCTATTAACATGTGAATATAGATAAAAATAATTTTTTCTATCTGTCATACAAGGCACCTCTTACGAAAATAAAACTGTAATTTGGTTAATGAAACGTCTGTGCTGATTATCTTGCTGTGATCCGAGGACTTTTGAGATAAAACTCAGCACCCACTATTCGCATATCCTATCCTCACCTTCAGGATAATTTTGGACTCTATAAAAAGAGAGCACTTCAGCGCTGTTTGTCATGATTTAATTTTGGGAATTTCATCCAAGTGCCAGAACATATTTTCCAACCCTTGACAAATATTTTAAGGGATACAAAAGAGTATTCCACTATTGACTGTCAGGATTGAATGCTAACACTCTTATATAAATTACAGAACATTGTCAACATACCTTATACGAACTTTGAGAAACCATTTGGATAATACATAAAAATACATACATTTTGACAGTTGGGTTTGAAACGTGGACTATCTTGTAAAAGCAAGCACACAGTTACCAAATTCCTTCATCCTTCATATACACATTGGGGGAGTTTCATGTTCATAGCTTTATAGTTATGGTCAAGATAGGTGTCATCCTGTATTTAGTGTAATACCCCACTTGAGACATATTAGGTCTCACTATGAAATTGAACCGATGAGGAACCTTTTATAGATTCCAGAAATTTGTTTTAAATAAACGGAATTAGACAAAGATTCACTTTATTTATAAACCACATGTCAAGATTGGACACCACGTGTAAAAATTAACATATATAATGCAGTATAAACAAGCGGAGTTGATGAACTTTTGAAAAGTTTCTTTAACTTGGGGCTAACCTCTATATTCAATGTATTCTATTAATATTACCTACGGGTAAATTGCCTCATTAGTAGGAAGCACAAATATTACCTGCGATTCCAGGTCTTATTTCCTGTTGGGTGTACTTAATGAATTAAAGTTTGATGTTATTTACTCCCTTTATTTTAATATGTACGCCGATTGTCAATATGCATTAGAGTTTCTATAATAAGAGCCTTATCTGACAGCTTAAAGAGCTACTATATTTACTTTCACATATTCATACGTCGGGTCAAGTGATCTTTAATTTTTACATAATATTATTTACAAACAGTATTATAAATAAAAAAATTGAATTCCAAACAAAGCATCTATAATCATTTACCTACACTTAGGGGCGGCTAAAACAAAAAGCTATATTTTCCTGCTGCTAGGCTGTTAAAAACATCCTAAACTTTAAAAAAAAATCCAGGGTTGTTGAATATATTATATATTTTTTAAACTTTTTGCTTCCTCAGGTAGTTTTATTTCATAATAATGGTTCTAAAAAGTTTTTTCAGTAAAAATAAAGTAATATATTTCACATTAGATTATTTAAAATTGAGTGATAGTGATAATTAATAAATATTTTTTACAGTGAAAGAGTGTAAGAAGGGTATTAATTTTCACTAACACGTTTAAAATGGACATTACAGACAAACTAATATTGAGGTAGTTATAAAAATAATAATTTGGAGGAATACACCCGTATTAATGTGGAGAGAGGATGATAAAATGATAGTGATGTCACATGTGGGGTACTACCCTAGTGCTACCGAACATAATTTAAACACTGACCTCCCTCTAACGTTGACCAACTGTTATGCGAGTATAATAACTTACTCCGCCTAGTCACCTACGCAGGTTATTTAAGTGCTTAAGGAAAACATTAACTATTCAACCATTTTTTTGCTATTTTTCCCTAAAAAAAATATAAGACTTTTACATTGGAGCTATAATTTGAATAAATATTGCTTTGAATTAGTCAAAATACATTTAATATTAATTAATTTACTGTAACTTGTGCATACAGTATGTATTTACTTATGGCATTATTATTTTACATTGGCAATCATATAATTGACTATTTTTTATCACTCGGGCCATAAAATAACGAAACAACGTGATTCATGTATAAAATAATCTTTTAAACAAATATGGAGTTAATTAAATAATAATAAACGATTTAAACAACATATGGTCATTTTCCACCCTTAATGCATTTCATACTATTTATGTTTTCCTAGCATTGATTGCCTCATCTCATTTAAAAACAAATATCCAACAGCTAATATTTAAAAGACAACAAACGCAGCACGCAGTCCGTTTGATAAACGGACACCATATATTTTTCAATTAAAATGTTTAATGTTAACTTTATGACCCTCAACGCGGTTAAGAGGTACTAGACTATTTGTGGAGTTAGAGTGTGGCGGTACGGGATGGAAGACCTTACCTCCCCCCCCCCCTCCATAAAAGACCAATTTAATTGAATGGTTTCGGAATTTTGAAGGAGGGAATTCTAGTGGCTAGTAGTGAACACATTTGTATCCAATCAATCAATCAATCAATATAATTTCGATTGAGCTATTAATAGAGACGACCACGTTAACATGTTTATTTTTACTCTCCGAATTAATGACAAAGCTTACTACTATTCACTACCCATCCTGCCCTGCGGTTTTGTTGACACGACCTGGAATGCTGATCAGAGTAAAATGTCAAATACAAATAAGACTCAATTATGTAGTATAAAACAAACACATATACACAGGCACAAACTTTTTTTTGTATAGTCCTCTCTCACCCCTTTATCCGTTACAACACTTTTTTTTCGATCGTATGCAATGTATTATTTAATTTCAAGTGTATAGTAGCTTTTTATCCACTTTTTATTTATTTGTTATGCTTGCTTAGACTTCCACTTGTTGATGTATTTATCTATGTACCGAGTGACTCCCCTCAAACAGCAAAAGCCCGTGGGGCTTAGTAAAAATATTACATAAGTGTATCATCAAAATAAATGGTACGGAACTGTGCACGGACTTTCTCTCTGTATTGTTTGAAAATTGAGATATTTACACAAAACTTGTAATATATGTGAAACGAAATAATATACACTAGCAAACCTAAGCATAAATTGCACTATACTCATGTAAAACTTTATTTTAATCCCGGTTTTAAATTTTATAATTTTGTTTTTAAAGAATTAATATCCTTATTTGTATGGTTGGACCGATAAATAAGATTAATATTGGGTCCACAAGGGTCAACACTTTGTATTAAAATTTCAACTTCCTGTTAAAATTTTTGACATTTTACTAGGTGTTGCAAATCTTCATGCCTTTGCATTGCTATTAAATTCCTCATTTATAAATTTTGACCAATAAAAAATGTAAATATTGGCTATTGAGTCAAAAATGAGGGAGATATATCATTTTTGTACAAACACTTCTCCTAAGAGGTTTAAGGAAAAACAACATAAACTTTAGAGACTTACTTATATTTAATTACTCTATTGCATTGGAGAATTTTTGAGTTAAATCTTAAGTAGTATCTCTTTACAACTAAAGATCACAAAATTGTATTAATATATTTGCCAATATCTCAGAAACGGTTGGATTTATAAAAATATATTTCATATAAAAGTTTTTTTATTTTTAATAGTACTACAATTTTGTAATGATAAGTTATTTAGTATCTCAAATAGTTGCGGAGATACGGAAGTTTCTGCTTCTGTAAATTACCCTAAAAGTCATTTTAATGGTAAAATGAAAATAGCCAGTTTATTTATAATCTTAATCAACACTTAGAGAGTCGATTTTAAAAAAATCGATTGTTCTCTTTTCACTCTTTCCTAACTATTATTATTATTATTATTATTATTTTTATTATTATTATTATTATTATTAGCTCTGCGTCTTACTACCCATTCGGGTTATACGCTCTTACGCTAATGTGTAATGGTAGGGTGATTGTGAGATGAAATGAAGGACCTACACCTGGCATTCCCCACATTCACAAGATGTCTTGTCAGAGCTGAAGGAAGGGTTTGATAATCAGATAAATCTGTGCCGGGACCGGGGATTGAACCCCGGCCACCAGCATAGAAGTCTAACACCTTACCCCTAGACCGCCAGGTCACCGCCTCTTAATTTTAAGTTTAAACAGACACACAAACAGACGTAATTGCAAAGACCACTTTTAAGGGTTTGAGGGGTCTTGATAAGTTGACATCCATCAACATTTTAGGTTAGATTTTATTTTGCGGTCGCAATAATTTTACCTTTTGTGTTCGAAAAGTTAAAAGATATATATATTTACGTATGGCTTGAAAGTTGATGGTTTTATAAAAATATGCTTCTCATAACATATTTGTATTATAAAGAGACCTACATATTTGTAACGATAAGTAGTTTCATATCTCAAATGGCTTAGGAGATATTATATATATTTACGCAGCATACTGGAGCCCTTAAAGCTATTTTGCCAGAATAATGAGAGGAGCTATTTTGTTTGGAATATTTATAAATGTTTAGAAATGAGATTTAATTAAAATCGTTAATGCCGATTTTGATAAAATCGGCTTTTTCTTTTTTTGCCCCTCAAAAACTATCCTTAATCTAAGGGCTGGGTATCCAATTTCAAAACTACCTCAGGGCAACCCTATGAAAACCCTAGATACAAAGTTTTAGCCCTATCGGTAAAATAGTTTAGGTTCTAGTTGGAAGTACAGACAGACAGACGGAAAAACAAAAACAACTTTTTTGGATTAGAAGGTCGTGAAACGTGAAGATTCATCAAAATCTTAAGTTCGATTTTTTTTACAATCACTATATGTTTATATCTGTAAAATAGCGAGAAAGTAAAAATAATAGTTTAAGGTGGGATGGTAGTGAGCACGAGTTAAGGACGATATTTTTACCGTTTTAATAGCAAACATTTATTTTTATCAAAAATATCAAATGTTTATCCAGTGAGAATAAACATAAAGTTTAATTTTATTCACATAGTGATAACAGTTGTTGAATATTTGTCAATTTTGTTAAAGAATTTGATTTTATTTTCCTTCATTTAAAATGTTTATCATCCAAATTATTATATGTTCATGAGAAATATTTAAGAACGGTTGAGATTATTTTTTGTAGAAAATTAAACTTAATATATTTACTGAAGCAACATTGTATTATCGATGTCAAAGAATGTGTTTTGATAAAAAAAAAGAATTCCAGATTTCTGTTGGCATTGGTTCGGTGACCTTAAAAGTACAACACTTTTTTTTTTGTTAGGACCTAATACTACCTATGTCAAGTTGAGTTTGTGCTTTTAAGCTATAAAACACAACAAAGACGGTCCACTTCACAGGTGAATGCTTTCTTTAAGATTACTTAATCTAGTTTGCACAGTAAAAAGGGCATTATAAAGGTGAAAACTACTCTTTTACACACAATCTATGTTGGCCGCATAGTCTTAGGCTTCACTTTCACAATAGAGTCAACTGCTGATGAAAAGGCAGATAAATGTTCGAATCTCTGTCGGGTGTATTGAGTGTGGTTTATATTAAATAGTTTTACACACTTCTACCACAAAAATGTGGATTACCTTCTTCTATATTAAACCTTCCTCAACCATAGCACATAAAGTAATTATAACATTATATGCATATCACCCAAAAAGGAAGTAATAAGTGCTAAAAAAACTTATCTTGCTTTAGATCTTCATTGACATTATAGTTACAGTACATTATTTATAATTTACACTAATTGTTATTATGATAACATAAATTCTAAGATCACTGTTTTGGATCTTATGTTTGTATTGTAATACTCTATACTTTATATAAACAGTTATAGGGAAGGTGAATTTTAGTAATCACGATAATTTAACTTAATAGTGCGTATGTCTACTGAGTTAACGGTATTTAATACTAGCAACTCTTTAATGGTTTTAATTTTTATAACTATTCTATACACTTTTGATTAACAAACTTTGGTTCTAAAATAAACATTGTCGGGGATATACCTTAAATTTTAATTGCTATAGAAACAGCTTTGACCTGATTATTGAGGATTATCATGGTCTTAAAAAGGGTGTCATTAAAGAACTAAGTTATGAATTTTTATATTAAAAGTATGAAAATATTAGATTAATTTCCCAATAATGATAATTTTAGAAACACTGTTTTTTAAATCAAGTGAAAGAACTCATTTCTAAAACAAAATATTTAAAAATAATTAAATTTTGATTTTGTTCTAGTCTAGAAATGAATAAAACTAGTGTTTTAAATTAAATTGGGGCTTTCTATTTTTTTAAGTAATTCATTGACGTTCAGGGGACAGAGTATTATAGATTTTTTAAACCCATGGTTATTTCAGTAAAAGACTTAAAAACTAATTAAATCCCAGATCCTCACAATATTCACTGAGTTTTGGTAAGTTTTTAGGTCTTTCATAACCACACAATACTCATCAAGTATTATGTGTTTCTGGAATTAAATTAGTTTTTAAATCTTGTACTGACATAACCATTGGTTTGGAAAATTTAGTGTGGATATGATCATATTATTACTATTGTTCTTTCATCAATTAATAATTGTGTAATAGATCTACTAAGGTTTTTAAAATTATTTTTCGAGTGAACTGACGGCAAGGATATAAACTATTAGAACCATACTATTCTAATTAGTTCTCACTCCACTAATTTTGCACACATACAATAACTAGGGCGTAAATTAAATTTGTAGGGTAATACTAGATAATTTATGCACTGATTCCATCATATATAGATGCAATCTTTCTCTTTTGTAATAAATATGAACACATACAGCTATAATAGTTGGCGCAATTACCAAGAGCTTTTCTATTTAAATGATTTCAAATGAATATTTTTTGTTTTATTGAACATTTCTGAAAGGTTTTTACAACAACTGGAAACAAAAATGTACAACATTACTATTTAATTTAACTTTTAGTTATTGATTTGATTATACATGCTTAAACCCTAACTGTTCACAATAGATAAGCTTTTTAACTTCAACAAGGGTGTTTTCATTATCATTATGTATTCTATCTATATAATTATATCAAAACGCAACTTTTTCATTTATCACTTTGTAATGAATCAGGTCTACTTAAATTAAGCATTTCTTGCAACAAAAATATATGAATATTGATAGTCACCTTAAAGCAGCCCCCTCAGCCAAAGAGGTAGTAATAATCGGTGTCAAGCTGCATGATTTCAAATATTATGGTTTGTTTCGTTTTCTAGAACTACTTTTATATTGTCTCAGCTTATACCCCTTTTCAACCTTCACCTAAAAACACCCTATTCTATGTCAGTATGAAAGAGGGGAAAGAAACTTCGAAACTTCTCATTTTGTTAGTTCTCAAAAATACTAATTCTCAAATATATTAAAATTTTCTTGTTTGAGACAGTAAAAAAATTACTTTATGTGTTAGAGAAAGGCTATATCTAGAGCCCTAACCATCAGGTCTAGTCTAATAGCTCGGTAAACGTGCTTAAAATTAGTTGAAAACGAGTCAATGTTATATTTTCAAACATTTGTTTTGTATTATTAAAATTCAAAAGATAAAGTTGTCAGGGGCAAAGGACCTTTTTGGACTCTTTTTACTTTTTTTTTGCATGAAACATATTTTGAAATAAGGCATTGCATAATTAAATGTGACATTAGAGCTGTACGTCTGCGCTGCAATTTTTCGCTTGCCTAGGCGGACCCCTTAGGTTGGTATCTAGGAGAAGCGAGGAAAGGTCAGTGTTTTTCCAGTTTTTATAGCAACA
The DNA here is from genome assembly GCA_902141385.1 of Timema californicum. Lineage (NCBI taxonomy): Eukaryota > Metazoa > Arthropoda > Insecta > Phasmatodea > Timematidae > Timema > Timema californicum. The sequence goes on from CABFOW010000249.1 coordinate 245,594, forward strand.
TTCTTTTGTTTAAAAGAATTCAAATATTGTTTAATTAGAAACATAGAGTTTAATTTTCTGAACATGGTGATATTAACAATTGTTACAACCCACTTCAGTGTCCAAGTGGCTTATCGTGCTAATCATGTTTGACTAGACTACTGAAAAAGGGGAGATAGGAATTATTTAAAATGTTTGTCATCGAATGCCACTATAATCATCAAATATTTTAAACAATTGACGATACCAACATGTGAAGAAAATTAAACTTTCTTTTTATACCAAAGCAATAATCTATTTACTTTGAAAAATAAAAGTTATGCTATAAAAAGTGCAAAAAGCACTTTCCTTGCTCGCGTTCACATCACTTCCACCTTGAGCCCATTTGTGAGTATGAATAATTAAAGGCTCAAATCAGTTAGTAACGTTTTGTCTGATTTTGTCTTGGGATTCATAAACCCTTATCTTCATGGTATGTTAATGTATAGTTATATCTAGTAAATAAATTTTGTTCAAAGTATACTTTAGAGGGTCGAATGGTCTAAGGTCTTATTCTGTCAATATACTGGAGATAGGGATTCAAATATCGGCCAGGTGCTCCAGGTGTGGCTTATCGTAGATGATTTTCCTATGTTTCTACACGCAAATGTGGATACACTTCTTATAAATTCAACCTTTATTTTCCATTGCACATTAGCGTAATTAGTATATATGTGTGTAGCCCTAACGGGTAGTATAACGTGGAGCTAAATATGTTATCAAAGATTTACAAACAATTTAATTAGCTTGGATTAAATTTGAATTAATTTTTTATTTATTTAATGATAGTTTCACACTTTATTAATTTTGATTTGCACCACGTCTTACAACCTGTTCGGGTTATGTGTCTATGTACTAGCTATGCCAATATTTTAGAGATGAGGAAGATTGAATTAAGAGGAGATATAGCCGCATTTGTGTGGAGAGAGAGAGTGTGATGTGTTTAGGGAAAAATCACCCTAAGAAACCCAACCGGGATTCTAAACCTGATCTCACCGTTAATGGTGGTCTAGTCTACTACGAAAGTGACGTTTTAAAGCATTTTACCAGAAAAGTAAGTTTTATTGAAGTCGCTTGAGAACCTAATGAACTAAATCGTCTCTAATTGTGCTGAGTTTGATTCTTGGTATGTCTGAATGAAATAATTAACATTTGCAAAATTGGGAGTTAATATTTTAAAATGATAAGCTGATGATAACTATACTGAGCTGGTTTTTGTATCGATTCTATAGTTAAGAAAATTGGTAATTCATTTGCAGGCATATTAATTTTGCTCAAAAAAATATTGTTAAATCTACCTATTGAAACAATAACAAGGTTGTTACTGGGAAAAATGACGAACTCAAAAGATATGAACACACTATTTTCTTAGTTACAAAATACGTTGGCATTACGAATTACGCGATATTCCTAAACGACGTCAATCATTTCCTATAAAAAGTAAATGGTTACTGAATTTCTCTTTACAAAAAGCACATTGAGTGTCAGTGTAATACATTTTGCTCAACACAGAAATACACCATCGTTGTTGTGGGAGGCCTTCCAGCTGGCCACGTGAACGAGCCGTGATCATCCACCGTAGTTCCTATTTTACCTTCTCTCTCTATTTATGTGATTCCACCTCTGTCCAACACTTTAGCTAAATAGTAGCGCGTCTTTTTAATAATATTATTATCACCGCGTCTTACTACCCATTCGGGTACGCACTTTCAATAATGTGTAACGGTAGGGTGATTGTGAGATGAAATGGAGAACCTACAGTTCAACGTGGGATCCGAACCACGGTGGAGGCCTGGAATCCCACACATTTACAAGTTGTAATTAATACACGTCTTGTCAGAGGTGTAGGAAGGGTTTGGCAATCAGATAAATCTGTGTTGGGACAGAAGATTGAACTACGGACCCCCAGTACAGAAGTCACACACCCTACCACTAGACCGCCAGGTAGCCAACCGTAGCGCGTCTTCTTAAGATTTCCTCTATGGGTCGAAAAAAATCCGTATTAGTAAGATAGGGGATTTCCCTTTAACAGTAATGAATTAACGTGCGTTCTATGAGTCTAGATGTTGTATCGTTTCCTAGAATCAGTTATTTTGTGAATCAGGGGCTAGTATAGTTAGTTGATTCAGAAATTGCTCATTAATTAACATAATTAAGTTATAGATTTCACAATTTGATTTTTATTATATCTTTTTTAAATTTATTTCAATAGTATATTTTAACTTTATAGTTGAGGAATTGTTTAAATATTTAATAATGACACCCAGGACATGAGTCCTGGCCGTCCAAGTTTATTTGGTTTAATTGCACAATTAAATTGATATAGTGGATATCTCAGTTGCTAGTACCTTTGGCATTTAAAGTCAGACGATCTTAGTTCTAATACATTACTGGTTACTATTTATCTATACTTACATTATAATAACGTTGTCATTTTCCATAATTTTCCCTTTGAATTCATTCCATTCCTTAGTTTCCTATTCACTTATATTTTTCATTTTATCATTAATCTTTTATGTTATTCCTCTCCATCCCATAACAGCCCACCTTCTGTCCCCCGGCCTACCTCCCCACTTCACTCACCTGTGTCCTCGGCACCGTGAACCCAACGAGCCGTTTCGCGTCAAACTCAAACCAGCTCACATGTCTGGTCTCGTTGGCTGAGGAATGTCGTTACCGTGTTCGTTAGGAGGAACAGTTACCGCGGAAAATTACAACCACCTCTCTCTATTCTCACGAACATAGTATGTTTGTAACCATTCGCTGCCATGGAACGAACGTACACTCTGTTCTTAGGCGCACTAGACTTCTCTATGAACACAACAACGTGTCATTGGATCATGCTATGAACTTTTATCGCTAGTAAGATAGCGATAGTCTTAGTATCCCTTGTAGATATTTTTTAACCACCAACCAGGGTGGGCACGTGGGCTGTCAGGATCATATAGTTTTTATCTCCTTCACCGGGGAGGTTTAGGTCTGGATCGTGGTCGGTTATATTGAGGACTCTTTCCCGTACATGATTTCCAACACCACCTCCCACGAAAAACCAGGTAACATTCCTTTAAATTCAACTTTCTGAAATTCTACCCTATTAGTGTAATTAAAATGTTTAGTACATGAACGTTTTTTTATTTATTTTTATTGAATGACTAATAGTCATACATACCCACTTCATTTTCCACGTGGTCTAACGTACCAATCTCACAGTAGGTTAAGACTTCCGATAATGGGGAGATCAAGGTTCGAATTTAGGTCAGGGGTAACTAGGCCTATTTTTCCAAAATGGTTTTACATTCTCACTCCATGCAAATATGGATTTACGTTATGTATACATAAATATAGCCTTCCTAATCTCTTAAGCCATAGCGTGGGTTCATAGGCGTACAGCCCGGCCATGTAGTAAGACGTGTCTAGATAAGCTACTTCAGCTAACACACTATTATTAATTTTCGTTTAATATCTTAAATAGACCCGCCTCGGTGGGTCCAAATCCATTAGTGTAGTTAGTACTAAGCGTATAATCTGAACAGGTAGTAAGACGCGGTACTAAATAAAAGTAAAAATATCTTAATAAGGTGCTTTTAAATTTTAACTAGATGAGTAGGCTGAGATTTCAGAGGAAGGAGTTTTTGCAGAACCTCAGGAACCTTCCCTTACCCCGCAAACGCAGTTACCTACAGTTATCCTCCATTAAGTCTTTGGATACGTGCTTGTTAAGAATTATAGGAAGTATCGGCTAAATTGTAGGGCCTACTTGTATCTAAATGGAAGATATCCGGTATAGTGAATTGAAGGTTTCTGTTTCACAGTATGTTAGTTATTATATACAGTATATCCTCGTTAATGCTAATACATTTTAAAATAATTTAATGTTTTTTATTTATCTCATCAGTGTTCGTTATTTCTAAGGGGTCAATGTCACAATATACTTGATTACCTGTGACTGTTTATCAAAATGTCGGTTGGGTGTGCTGAGATATATTTTCTCAATGGTTGACCACTCTCCCTATTTGTTAAAACTGGTGTATTTCCTCTAAATTCCAGCCCGATAATGTAAATAGCTGATATTAAGGTGAGTCAGAAGGGAGTGTTTGTATTTTTACAGTTTTTATAAAACTTAAATTTATTGGCCAAAATGTATCAAATATTTCTACAGTAGTAACATATATCTTAGTTTTGCTGCACATGATAACGTCAACAGATCTTGAATATCAGTCAAGGGTCTCCTGTAATTTTGTCAAAACATTTTAAATAAATATAAAATATGTTGAAAAATTCCAGGAAACCTTTGACAGATATTCAAGATCTGTTATATTAGCATGTGCAGAAAGCTAAAACCTATGTTGCTACTGGAGAAATACTTGATTTAATCCTATCCAAAAAAATGTAATGCTATAAAAACTGTACAAATTCTTGCGCTCCCTTCTGCCGAACTTTAAAACGCAGTACACATATATTTGTTAAATAAGCTAATTTTCAATTGATTGATTATATAGTACTAATATATATAAGACAGAGCTGCTAACAGGCACAGGTCGAGGTAAATTGGTAATGATCGATAACAGGACAAGTAGTTTTAGTAGTAGTATATGTGTATATTCCAGAAAGTTTATGTGTAAAGTTTTAAGATTAATTATTTAGAAGGCATGTTGTAATATGAACAGAGCGGAAAAAGTCCTGATTTATGGTAAAATAGGATGTCAGGATAAATGTATAAAGAAATAGAAAAAAAAAGCTAGTATGAGTCTTTACTAGCTATATACTCGTAACTTACTTAAAAATTGTTTATGAAATAAGCATACTGGAAAGGATGACCATAAAGATAGTATAAAGTGGGATTTTGGTGGGAAACAGCTTTCAGTAAATACAGACACATATTTTGAAGTCAGTTTCTTACATTATTAGTGTCACTTTAAGACTTTGATAATATCTATCAAAAGTGAAAGCTGAAGTTTATATTATCATTAACGTAAAAATAGATAGTCATTTTTCTCAAACCACTTTGGTGGCCACATGGTCTAACACGCTACTCTCGCAGTAATATTTAGCACCACGTCTTACTACCCGTTAGGGTTATACGCTTTTAAGCACTAATTACTCTAATGGATTAGGAATTGGGAAGGTTGAATTAGAGGAAGTGAACCCGCATTTGCGTGGAGGGAGAGTGGAAAACCATTTAGGAACCCCCCCCCCAGTTCACCCGACCGAGATTCGAACCTCGATCTCCCCGTCCTCAGCAGTCGAACAGCTCAACACGACTAGCGCGTTAGCCAACTACGCCACCGAGGCGGGTTACTCTCGCAGTAGACTTGACTGCTAATGACGGGTATTTGAGGCTTTAATCTCGGTCAGGTGTACTGAGGTGGATATATCCAAAGTGTTTTTCAACTTTTCCTCCCACGTAAATGTGAGCACACTTCCTATAAATATTACCTCTATAATCCTTAAAATCTTTATTGTAATTAGTACATAAGCGTATTTCCTTAACGGGTAATAAAACTTGGTGATAAGAAAAAAAATCTCCCTATATATTCTTATAAAAATTGGACTCCCAAAGTATTATTTTGGGGTTTCTATTCAGATAAAAACATTTTCAAATTGCCTGAACAAAATAGTTGAATACGTTTAGAAGTACTGATTTTAATCTATTAGATACACATAGTATATACTTTCTCACAATGTGTGCTGTACTTGAAATTTGGAATTTTGATATTAAAATTGTTTTTCAGTAAATTATACTTTGTCCACTAACATTTGGGAGAAAAATTAATTGAGTATTTATCATGTGAAAATGTACTCAGATATATATTTTTACACAATTGCTAGAAACATATTAAATTAGGTAGTTCTAAAGGTATATTAAAAAACTCAATCATCTTTTTTAAATTAATTTTTCTCCACAAACAATTAGTGTAAGCTTAAACTGTTATTACTCTAAACACCCCACAGAGACCCATTTTAAACAAAATGGCTGAACAATGTCCGAAATTTTTAGTTTTTCAAAAATCACTCTCCATTAAACTGCTCATGATCTTATGTCTAAAATTAAAATTAAGATGCGACCTTGAGGTATGACAATAAAATATTTTAAAATATAAATTTTGAACAAAGGTTACGTACAAACAGTCAGATTGTAAAAATCACTTTTTTTTAATCACCACGTCTTACTACCTATTCAGTTTGTACGCATTTATGATATTACTATATTGGGGTTAGGAGGAGGAAGGAATAATTTTAGAGTTGATCTACTCGCATTTGCGTGGAGGAAAAGCGGGAAACCATTTAGGAAAACCAACCTTAATATATTTGACTGGGATTCGAACCTCTTTAAATCATCCGGCCACTGAAGGTTGTTTAATTAATGGACACATCATATATTAAGACTCATTATGATCTCGAGCTTGAACATTTTCACCAATACAGTTCTTTTTATTTATTCTAAAGAGAATAGTGCAGTTAAAAATGAATTCTGTGATGATCTAGATGGTACTGACTTTTATTTTAACAGAGTATACAAACGCGACAGCCTGCAGGGGCTCCTCACCCGCCGTTACTCGCTATGACTGAGTGAACAGAAGCTCTGACAGATGGCGGTATTAGCTGACCCTACAAGCTAGTATGGCGAGCGGGCACCTTTCAGAAATACTGCGGCTTAGCCTGGCGCATCTCCTTCACGCATCGTCGGCCTGACACTACCTTGACGCTGACACACCTGCGTCTTGTGGAGTAATATTGCTAGGGCTTAACTCCCTTTAGAAGTTCAGTGTATATTACTCTGGTAGTCGATGGATTACATATTTTTATCTCGTCAAGATGCACTTAGCATATCAGTCCGTATTATCTTGTCTAGTTGTAATTTTGTAGTGTTCTTTGAATCTATTATGACACGAAGTTCACGCAATCTAAGACTCGCGTGGCAGAAGGTCATCGTTTACTAAGGTTGGCCCTCGAATCCCGATATGGTGCAGGGGAAGAGGATTTACACATGTAACTTATTACTGAGGTCCATGATAATCCAGGTGTCACACCACGTGGATTAAGACATCAGTCTTTTCTGTCTGGTTTGCCAATAATAGGGAGATTTTTGTTCGAAATAAGCTAGAATGTATACTTACTCTGCGGTATAAAACCAACCGTCAATGGGTATTAAAGATATTTCATTGTAATCTGATGGTTTACACCCGTCAAGAGAATACTCTGCCTTAATATATAAGTGAAAAATGACCCTGAGCATGGGACGACTCCTGGATAATTTGGGGAATGAACATTGGCGTGCTAATCCAAGGGTCTCTGGTTCAATACCCATCTCCAGCCGTGATTTTTTAAATCAAATAATAAATTACGTTAGTCTCGGCATAGCGTGTTAATTATTTTGTTAAATAGGTTATTTAAAAATCTAGAAATTTATCTTACATTTACTGAGAGCGGTACGGTTGAAGAGCTTAAATTAATATATAAACCTATATATATATATATATATATATATACACGATTATAATGTTTCAAAAATGTGTTGTTGTTTTAATTAAATATCCACCGTAGTTAAACGGATATAGTGGATCTTTTACTAGGCTAGAAGATTCTGGTTTAATATTGCGTTTGGTGATGACGTAGCTATTGACTATGTGTCTATTACTATTGTAGTTATTTTAACATGACCGTTTATTACTATAAATAATTAGCCTTTAAACAATTACACCATATAGTCTACATACCAAAACAAAATTATAGTGTTTTCAAACGTTAAAATACCAATATTATTACCGGGCTTCTTTCCCCCGGTTAGTCAAATAATGTATCGTTTGAGGGAGTTCGATTTTGTGTACGATGAAGGCAAAGGTATTGTAGGTTGTGTTATTTCTGAGGATAATCTAGTTATCAGTCATGTTATAATATATTAGTTTGGTTCTGAAAGTCTACATTGAATTCTTCTAGTAAAAATATACCTTATTCCCCTGAATGAAAAGAGATGAAAAAAGACTACCACTAGACCATAAAGCCAAGTCCAACTAATGATTTGCAAGTAGAAAACCACTTGACTCAGTTCTTAGCTAATGTTTAATTTTACTATTTAATAACTTTTAATCAAAGGTAATTAAACATCACTTAATTGTTTTAAAAAGTTACTTATGAAACTAACATATGTGTTTATTTTGTTTCAGGTGAGCCATATTTAATGCGTTTTCTGCTGACTACATTTAAGGTTGGTTCTTATTTCATATCCCCTTTTGATATTTTTAAATTATATGTTAATTTTTTTTTCTAGACATCTTTTTATACAGTATTATTTATTTTGTTCATTTAGTGTAGCATATATTAATGGATATGTTGTAGATGGTTAATCTTTTTTCTTGTATAATACAACTAATTGGTTCAAAAAGAAATGCTGATATTAGGGATTGGAGTAGGTTACATAATGATCAGTTTAATACTTTATACTGTCCACTATATATTGCCGGGATGATCAAATCTTGTAGATAACGGTGGTCATTTCATACAGTGCAAATGGGGGAATCTATAAACGTGTTCATAGTATTGACTAGCAAAACCAATAGGAATAGAGCATTAAAAAAGACCCAGATGCAGATTGGAGTATAACATTAGAATGGGCCTGAAATAGATAGGGTGTAATGAGGTGGATCGGAAAGAACTTGATCAAGATAGGGATAAGTGGCGTACTTGTTGCAACGTGTGGCAATGAGATTTAGAGTTCCTAGCTCAATAGAGTAGGAAATTATATGACAACTAGGCTACATGCTAGCTGTTGAGCTTAGCTTTTACATTTAATTGTATTAAATTTAGTTAAATCCTTATTTTTAAAAATGGAAATACTGCACAAGCTAATATGATACTATATATTTCTCGTAAAATTACGTACTTCATAATATATAATATAAATATAATACTATACCACAAGATATTCTTAGTAAACATATTTACCAATAATTTATTTAAAATAAAAACTTAATAATGTCATTTCATAGTTTTTAACCCTTAGGAAACGAGTAACCAATTTCCCTTTTGTTATTTTAAACAATTGATAAATTTGAAGAAATTTTGAAAATGGGTTGAAAATGTTATTTTAGATACGTAAAAATGAGCTATTTGACTCTCGAGTTCTTGAGTAAACAAGTTAAATAAGCTTTTTATATGTGAAATATTTAAAAAAAATCATTTTACGCTAAATTTTTTATATTATTAAATAGCCTATATTTATCGGTTTCTTGCTTGTAAACTACAAACTAAATTATCATATACACCCAAACCCCTTCAGGCAGTCTAAACGCAACTTCGTACTGTTGTCTCGGCTCAGTGGTTGCCTATCCTAATAGGCTTACCATGAATATTATGCCTTAATGCAACAATCTGTTAACTCCATATTTTCAAACTACTCAATCGTAGGTAACGACGTTTGACTTTTATTTTCGTTGTCAATTTAGTAAAAAAACTTTAGAATCGTCTAAAATTTCATTATCAGTATATTTTTTAGATGGAGTATCGAGATTTTTCGATTGTTTTAACGGGTATTTTCAAGTTTGCCTCTAATTGAAGGAAAATTTCTTAACATTTTTGTATCTCTTGAGAGAATTAACATTTCTGAAGCTTTAAAACCACCAATATATATCTATATTGAGATATAATTTTATTTATTTGTAGCACTGTTTAAATATTACACCATTTATTTGAGGAAGGCTAGATGTGTGTTTTAACAGACTACTTTGAAATCAGAACCTCAACATATTATATGAAACGACCTTGAAAATGAGCTAAATTCATCTTTTCATGATTTTTGTAAATTATACAAACTTACTAATCATAAGAAAAATATTTCTTTTCTAATAGGAATATGTTATCTTTATAATCCCTTTTGGCGTAGGACATATTTTAATATTGTAAACAACTTGTTTCAATAAAGCAGAACCCGCCCCGGTGGCGTAGTTGGCTAACGCGCTTATCGTGTTGAAGCTCGACTGCTGACGACGGGTAGATCGAGGTTCGAATCTCGGTCGGGTGAACTGGGGGTGGTTTTTCCTAAATGGTTTTCCACACTAACTTCACGCAAATGCGGGTTCATTTCTTCTAATTCAACCTTCCCAAGTCCTAATCCATTAGAGCAATTAGTGCTTAAAGCGTATAACCCGAACGGGTAGTAATACGTGGTGCTAATTATTATTATTATAAAGCAGAATTTTAGTAAACACCTAGCCATATGGCCAAATATTTCAATATCTGGTGGAATAATCAATTTTAACAAAAATATAATATTTTATAATCATAACTTGGAAAAACAAGTATTAAAAGTAACTTGGATATTTGGGAACTACTTTTTTTTCTAGTTTTATGTTCAAAAAAGCAATAAAAACTTGTTTTAAAAGCTATGAAATGTTACAATCAAGAGTAGAATAAATACATCTGTAAAAAAACAAACTGTTTCACCCTGAAATAAACTTAAAATATTTTCGTAAACGATGTGAAAATACACTGCTTCAACATTGTTTCTAACTGGAATATTTGGACCAGTTCCAATAGCCTCAACTGTCAAGCTTGGCCCTGGACCAAAAGATTGGTATTTGGTTCGAATCCCGTCCACAGGCAATCTAGAGTAGTGGGGGTCCGCTATATTTTGATTTTAAATCTTCCCTAGCAGATAATATAATATAATTTAATCTTATTCACTCACATCAGTGGCCGAACTATCTAAGGCGTCACTCTTGTGTTAGACTGGCCTGATGATGACGGGGAGATTGTGGTTCAAATCGTGGTTGGGTCTAATGAGGGTGGCTTATACGAAATGGTTTCCCACTCTCCATCTTTACAAATGGCGGTATATTACATCTAAAATACTTATTTTCTTATCCCTACCCCTCTTAAAGTAATTATCTCATATGCGTATTACCTGAACAGCTAGTAAGATGAGGCGAAAAAAGATAATCCTCATATTTTTCTCTTCAGGCTGCGTGTAGCTTGAAAATATATTATGACACAAACATACTCTTAAAATAAAATCATAAATATATAATTCCTGCATCGAATTAATTAGAGTAAACACTATTAACTATAAGTCTTAATGTGTTTTTCCTAACATGTGTGATACTTAGCCAAATTTTGCAGTTGGCTATTGATTAATTGCGTGTAAAATAGGCCCTGAACATTTGGCACTTACAACACTACAGTTAGCCAAATATCCGTAATGAAATACGAATAACCCGTCGTAGTGATGGTATAAAACAAAACTCGAACTAGTGTTTACAAATGGGGAAGCTCTGATTTCCCCACTGCTGTTAATCAGACAGCTCCGTGTATTGCCTCATTGACTGCCTTAATGTCGATTATACTCTTTAATATCATTTATTAACTGACATATTTCAGCTTTAATCAAAACTATTGCTCGTTTGGACTAAAATTTTAAACACTGCCACCAATTTCATGAAATATTTTTAAAGGGGAAAGATAATATATATCTTATATTTTAATACCATTTAAATTTTTTAAATAAGTATGCGAGAAGCCTTAAAATGTCAAAGTCAAATTCGAAGGTAAAATCTTATTTTTTAGACTTTGACATCCACAAAAACCTTCGCGTCCTCGAAAACTTTCGAAGTATAACGGATGCTTGGATATATTAAGAAAAAATTTGAAATTTATCATTAAATAAAATATATTTCAACATATAATTATTTTTATAACTGCTAAATACAGTATTTTAATAGGGAATAAGGTTTAAATTACATACAAAACGTAGGCATTTATTAATTCAGATATGTCAAGATTTATTAATATGTCGTGCTTTGTTTCTACTATCTCTTGACTCCTCGGAAAGAGAAGTATTATGATCGTGAAAATAATTGAACTCGAGATTTTGATAAATGTAGACGTTTCATGACCCCCTGAAACGAAGAAGTGGTTTTCGTGATGCCGTTTGTCTGTCTGTCTGTACCCGGGAAGATAGCCGAAACCATTTACCTATTATCTAGAGCTTTCACAAGGCTACCCCAAGGAGTTTTCGGAATTGTACATACTACCTTGGGATTAAGAGTAGTTTATAGAAGGGCAGTAAGAGAAAGAAAAAAATTAAATCCGCTTTAGCAATTTTTAATAAATTTTGTATAATATAGACATTGTTTAGCATTACAAACAAAAAGGCAATATTGACATGAGTGAAATGGAAATTTTTATCATATCTACATAACTATATGAGATACGAAATAATTTATAATTGTAAGTATGTAGAACTATTAATTAATATAACATTTTTATTTCTATGGAATTTTATTTTAACCTAGATGCAATTGATAGATAAAGTGACCTTTGTGTAAAGACTTTTAAATAATGGAACACATGGAGGGATATATTACGAGCTGTATAGATATAATTGGTCGTTGCACGCCTATAGATGTTTGGTTCGAGCGTATTTGAATAAATTTTTTTATTAAAAAGCACACTCTGAAGGGACCGAACGTCCTAAGACGTGAAGGTATTAATCTCACTTGCTGATAACGGGGAGATCGGGGTTCGAATCATCGTTGGATCTACTGAAGTCGGTTTTTCCTAGATGTTTTTCACTCTTCTTCCACGTAAATTAGGAGAGATTACCTCTATAATTCTTGCTTCTTCATCCCCTAGCTCATTCAAATAATTATAATATATTCGTGTAAACTTAACGGGTAGTAAAGCGTGATGATAAAAATCTCCACTAAGTCTTACTTCCCACCCGAGATATCCTAATTTAATAACATTATCGAGGTAATGAAGAGAAAAACAGAATATATAATAAGCGTTTCCTCACTTGTGTGGAGGAAGAGTAAGAAACCATTGAGGAAAACCACCCTCAGCACATTTGGCTTGGATTTAAACCTTGACGTTCGCGACACCAGAAAACCATAATAGACGATATTGATGTGTAGTCCGGATGAATACTACTTAATCTATGGCATTAAGAATTCAAAAAGTAACTGACACACGTACAAATTTACTCCACCTATCGCTATCTTAAGCTAAATCTCTCTAGTCTTATCTCTTTCAGGTTCATTATAATATTATCCTTCAATCTGCGTCTAGATATTTTCAATGATCTCTTGCCATTGGGTCTGCCGGTCAATACTCTGAATATGAATCTAGAATCTCCTATTATATCTGTATGTCCTGGCCAGCATAATCTACGAGACTTGATTATGCTAATAATGGCTTGTGGTGAGAACGGGGTATTTAACTCATCATTATGTAAATTCCTACCCTACCCAGTGGCTTCATCCCTTTTGGATAAAATATCAAGTTAAAACCATGTTGGAGAAGTCACTTTTTTTTCTAATATTTATGGTATCATCATAGTGAAATAAATGCGAGCCCACATCGTTGTTTGTATGGTCTAACTCATCATTCTTGTGTTAGATTGAATTTTCTGTTACCGATGTTCTCATGGTTCAAATCCCGGTAGGTTGTAAAGAGTGTGTATTTTACCACATTATTCTCCACTCTTTCTGTAAACCATTTCGGGCACATTTCCACTCAAATTATACCTTCCTTATTCTAATAATGTACTCTGTTCGGTTTAATGCATGTGGACTACAGAGGTCATTCAACAAATAATCTAGGCTATAATCAAAAAATAATTACAATATAATTGGAAGACAATTCAACTGTTATTTTTCACGACTAAAACTGAGAACAGCCTAATAGCTCTTTCTACAGTACGTAGAGTTTTAGATCAACTTTTGAACACAAAATATTACATACAAATATACTTAACCTAGGGTGTAGACCAACACTAAACACTGGAAGGGTACTACTGCCTGTGTAAAAAGAAGAATTCTAATAAAGTAGTTAAAACCGACGGCTAAGCATCCTTAAACCAGAAGAATCGGGAGGATACGGGATTGTTTATAACATGCAACGCTGTTAAATAATGAGTATATGCAAGGTTAGATAGTGTCGCATTACATAGAGGCTAACTATGCGTGGACAGACACCTTAGATCATTCAGTAATGTGTCTAACTATAGAATCAATAGTCCCTGGTTTGATTCCAAATATGGTCAAAAAATTTATCATTTATGAAACTGAGACTTGATCCTTTTTGGTGATGAGTTAATTGGTGGGGTACTTGATGTCATGTCTGTTATATATAATTAAATTAATAGAGCCTACATATACTCAATCAGTTAATAAAATTAACTTTAATCACCCATAATTACTTTTTAATTGGTTTTTCTTAAGTCTTATTTGAAGAAAGATGTCAATTTGGCCTTCCTTGACAGCATTTATATTAGGAAATACTTCACAGTTATCAGTGAATAGTAGCACTAGAGCTTGTAAATATCCACATCATGTTTCATAAAGTCACTCTAATGTGGGAATGTAGGAATCTCGATAAGAGAACAATATTTTTGCTGTTTTTATAAGAAAACCTATTTTGAACAAAATAAACAAATAATTCTCCAGTTGAAAGATAGAGTTTAATTTTATTTACGTGATGCCCTCAACAGTTTTATAATATTTTTTAATGGTGTCAGGAAATTATTTAATGAAAACTGTTCCTCTTCGTTTAAAAAGTGTATCATATAATTCCGCTATTCACTTGACAGATATTGAAATACTATTAATAACATCATGTGAAGAAATTTAAAATATATGCTCCTACTGGAGTAATATTTAATTTATTTTGGCAAAAAAAATATTTTTTTATGAAACTACAAAAACACAGAACTTATCTCGCGTACCATATACTCTCCCACCTTAAGTATTGGATAGTACAAATACATTTATCACAGCGTTCCAAAATAAATCTGTAAACATGGACTTGAATTGTTCTTGCTTGCTAATTTATTGCAATTCACTGGACAATGTCACGATCTACCTCATAGTTAACCATACTAGCTAGCTAACTAACAGAACAGCATGTTTAACTATCTACAAGGAAACACATTGCCTGTGTATACATCATGGGATGTGCACTTAGTATGCTAACTCAATGGAAAGAAGCTATTTATCTAAGAGTGTCATATTATAATAGCATACACATGCAATAATAAAAATAACTCTTCTTATGAGGAAATGTGAATACTTAAAGGTCGTTAGCACGAAAATAATTGTATTATTATGACAGTATAATTAATTTAGAGCAACTGCAGATAAGTGCTTTAACTATTTAATCTATTTGTGAGGTAATGTAGCCACATTAGCATGGACAACAGACTAGAACACTAAAGTGATAAACCACATGATCTAAAACCATATCACGCTTATTCGACAGAGATTACAACTTTAACCTACCTGTCTTCAGTAACTTGGTATATGGCAAGCCTAACACACATAGCCGTGTGTTCATCGGTGATCACCTCACGACTCCCTATCCCAACACTATTTCCTTACAAGAGGTAATTTACCAATCGTTGATTAAGAGGGGGGAAAAATTAACACGCGGGAAAATAATTCTTCAACATTCATTTATAAAAAATATTTGCATTACTATGCAATTTAGAAAAGTTTAGTTTTAATTAATTTAATTGCGTATCCTTTTATTCAATAAGGAAATCCCTTAAACAGTGTATAGTCCGTAGCTTGAGGTTTCAAGTTTGTATTTGGTTAGAGGGATAAGTCGCCTGTACACGTCCTTGACAGTAATCTCTTACTGAAGAAAGTCAGTTTCCGTATAATGGAGTTTTAACGTATCTGGGTGGAATAGCGAAACCATGACCTGCTAATGGAAACGACACATTAAAACCTTTGAGATTTTTAATCTGTTGAACCTCGTATAAATTGGTATATTAAAGTAAAACTTTTGGAGTTTCATCTCTATGATTACCAGGCTTTCCGATACTATAATATGGTTTTAAAGTTAGGCCTGTATATGTAAATTTACAATAATCCTTAACTCAGATATATCCATTCTTAAAAGAATCTTAGCATATCTAATGAGCAATGAGAAGCTGTATAGTGAGAATCTACTTGAGTTGAAGTCAGAGGTCTCATTGGAACTACTGTACTATTGTAGTATCAACGAGCGCTCCGAAATATCGATTGGTAGAATCCTTCCCTATGAAAAATCTTCAATATGAGAAGTTATCGTCAACATTACATTTGAGATACATACCTACAGAGTATTATGTCTTGCCTATGAACATTTTCGGGAAAGGAATATTTTATATCTGGATCATATTCTGGGATTGGTAACAGCAAATTCACTAAATCCATGTATAGAGTGAACCCGGATTTTTCCTTTTTTTTAAGCCGTTTAAATTTAAGGAGTTTATCTTCTCTTTATGAAAAAGTACTCCTTACAGAACAAAATTATATACATACTTAATTATGTTTTGAAAGTCTATTTTTGGTTAGAAAATATTTAATAGAGACCATGATTAAAACAATATCGGCTTCCAATGTGCGATGTAAACTTCAATTGAGGATTTATCAAACGAGATAGGTTTATTATAGATTTGAAATAATAGTAATCTATTCCTCGCACTTTTATCAGAAACATGAATATTCTGGAGTATTCTTTTGAAGTGACATATTCAGCATGGCCGAAAAATTGATCATTGGTGAAACTGAGACTTGATCCTTTTTGGTTATGTGTTAATGGATCGGGTACTTTATGTCATATTTGTAATATAATTAAATTAATAGGGCCTAAATATAGTCACTCAGCTAGTAAAGTTAGCTCTAATCACCCATAATTAGTTTTTAATTGGTATTTCTCGAGTCTTTTTTTTGTAGAAACATGTCCATTTTTCCTTCCCTGACAACATTTATTTTAAGAAATACATCGCAACTATTGGTGAATATAGGCACACTATCCACTTCCTGTCCCAGAAAGTCCGTTTAAGGTTTTCAGTTCTATCTTTAATATTTTACCCTGTCTTAAGGTAAGTGTCACTCCTTTGGTAATTTGCACTATACATTAACGGAGATATCATTCAGATTTTTAGAGCGTTTCATATAACTCATTTTAAATGGGAGTGAGATGCCTTCGAGTTTAAATACACCTCTGAAATTCGGATAGGACAACACTTGATGAGGGTTGTTAACATCGATATGTTTAAAGAAGCAAGCTAAAAAGGGAAGGGCAAACCATTGTCCTTACGCTTCCTCTTATATATTGATCAAGACTCTACGTTTGGCTATAATTTCAGGGACTTAAGCCCGATTACCTATTGTTTAAGCTGAGTGTTTAGATATAGTTGTTCCCATTTCAATAGTATCGTCGTACATTAACCCATAGTCTTGACCAACAAAGTTATAGATTTGAGAAAGCAACTGGAAAGTTACATTAGTTTCATTTAGATCTTCAAGAGCATTATTATCTTATACCTATTGCAAAAAGTTGAGTTGGGATACCCTTTTTCTATCTTATCATCGGTAAGATGCCAAAACTCATAAATGATACTGTAATTTACTCTTATCGAGTTATTTATATGTGAATTATATACCTTCTTTTTACAGATAGCCCCACACGCAACAAGGAAATGTAAAATGTCCATATACGGTAATTTATTGGTAATGGAATAGGTCTTTATTCTTCAATTAGTCTAACAGAGTCCTACTGGTACCACGTACAGGCGAAATAGGCTAAATGATTCACGTCTAGGTCTTGTAATAATTATCAAATTGTTGATCAACAGTTAATAGTTACTTATAAGTAAATACTCTCCAATTAACCTTACGGGTTATTCTTATAGGAAGAGGATTTAAATGCGCTTGTTTATTGGGGGCCCATACTCTATGCTGCACAAGCATATACTCTATATTTTCTCATTTAAATGGCAAAGTTTAACATTTCAAGGATAGTCTTGGAAACAGCGGTAGAAAAGAAACTATATAAATAGTCTACAGATATAGATTGAGTGTAAATAATAATATATGTAAATACCTTCAATTGCCTAATTGGAGGTCTTACTATGCTAAGATAGTCCTTTAAAAACAAGCATCAACAAGGTCTTGTCTCTGTCCTCCAGGTCGGTCAGCACCAAGGAACCGTTGAGTAGCCAGATACAGTACTTTCCGTCCAAAATGCAGAGAGGTCGTCAACCAAAGCGGGTGTCGATTCCCTTTTTTTACTGTTAACACGATAGTCACGCCCCTGCTCTAAATCCGTCAACTTTGTTTTAACTATTTCATTAGATCCTAGTTTACTCAAAAAGATGGCTCTATATTTGTCAGGCATGATGTGTTTTTTTAAAGTGTATTTTTATTATAATTAAATCATCTTATAAGGTTGAGCCTCTATACAGGGCACGCCAGAAATTTTCAAGCCCCGCCCAGCTGGATGCATGATGTACGCTGCAAGTTCAATCGAAGGATAGAGAGAGTCGGATGCTGATGAAGACGAGTTCTCAGATTGTAGGTATGGAGAGGTAGCAAAATTCAGATTAGGGTAATTGTTTAAAATTAGCAAGAGATAAGTGGTGCGATAAGTTTTATCTTTTCCCTGAAAATGTTATATAGCTGGCTAAGTTCAATTTTCCTCTGAAAATTTTCTGGATTCAGGTGCTACCATTATAATTTTAAATTTTCCAAAGAAATCGTTATAGAAATAGCTAAACTCGAATTTTACCCGGAAAAGGCTTTAAATTTATGTGTTAACCCAATAATTTAGGATTTTCCCAAAAAATTCTACATAGCTGATTAAGTTAGAATTTTTCATAGAATATGATCTAGAGACAGGTGGTAGCACCAATTTACCTCAGAAAACACTTTAGATTTGGCTAAGGTCAGGAAAATATTCTAAGTCAAGTGACATTACGATAATCTTGAATTTTCCTTGGATAGTGTTTAAAAACCGTTCTTAGTTCGTAGTTCTTATTTCTCATTATAACATATTTAGACTTGCCGGGTAGCAAAAAAGAATGAAGTTTCATCGGTAAATGCTATAGTTGGCTTAGGTAAAATCTCCTGGTCTATAGTTAGGCTTTGAAACTAATTTTTTTCTAGGAAATCGCTAGAAGATTTATCGGAATATTTATGAAATCTAGGATAGCTGTTTATTTGTATATAGTAGATTTGCCCCGAATGTGTATTAAAAATGAGTAAAGATACTTGTGTTTAATAAGCAGGTTTTTTCTGTGATGTACGTTAAAATAATGAGTAGCAAATTGACTTAAGATCGTAGACAACAAGCATTATTGTGTTTCTCGATGGTAATCATTTTCACAACGCATAAAGATACATTCATTTTCGTTTCTAAATCTTTAGTATGCATAGTTTTGGATTTGGAATCTATTAAAAAAGTGAGTAAAGACTCGGATTCAATCATAAAACTTTGAGATACCAACATCTTAACTAAACGTAATAGTAGTAAATTATACTTTTATGACCCTTTTTAAATATTCGATTAAAAATATCTTGGTAGATGGATTAGAGATATACATTTTGAAATGACAAATGGAAGTGGGATAACTACAGGACGTTTAAATTTGCAAGTGGTATTAGATGCGAATGCGATAAACCTAAGAGAGATAAATATACGAGAATTATCTTAAAATGGTTGTTTCAGACCAGGAAGTGTGTTATAGTAATTTGAAATAATTTAATATATTTTGCTTCCGTTACACCTTGTCATGGGCGTGGTCATTTTCACGAGCGTTGAAGCGTGTGTACTTAAGATGTCAACTAACAATCTCCATGAAGTGTCAGTGTTTTAATCATGGTTTTCACTAGAAATTTAGTCCTTCAAGTGGTACGTAAACATAAGCTGAGTACGAGTATTGCAGCGTTAACATTAAATTCGTTCCTATGTGTTAATTATCCTTACGACCGATGGCATGTGCCGACACCACTATTCTCAAAATTATTTACACTTACCTTAATTAAAGTCACGGGCTATTATATTTAAGAAAGAATATTAAAAAATTGTATTATTAAACACAAATTAATGAAACCACGTTAAACCTATTAGTGTTTAAAGATATGTGCAATCATAATGATGTACAGGATATTGGATTGAAGTATCGCATGAACCACTTGCGATCAACATCTCGCCTATCCAAGTAGAGCTTTGGTGCGTCTGTATAACCCTTCAGAGTCTAACACATCAGCTACCAACCAGCACCTTGTATATGAAGGACTCTGTACCTTGTCAGTAAAAGGCCTGCAAAAGTTTCAAGGCTTTGTTATTATTTGGTTAACCATACCTTTAACAATAGCTAGTCAACTATGAAAGAAATCTTCAGCTAAAAGAGTAAGTTAGTTTACCCATCTCTGAAATCAAAAGATTTAAGGAAATGTTATATTATCTCTATATCAGCCATTAATAATTAGCACATCTGCGAATTGAAGAGTTAATGGTTCAAATTTGGACATGTTTGAAAAATATAATTTTGGTGAAATTGAGTTTCCTCCATCCACAGTTATGTATTAACTTGTGGTTTAATGGTCTTGGTGTATATTGTGGAATAAGTTTTTATACCTCATGCACTGATATAATCGTTTATTCCAGAAATCGAACGTTAAATATCCATATTAATATATAATAATTGAATTTAAGCTATTTTATCCTTACATTATAGAAGTAACTTTAGGCTAGGCTAATGCTTATGAAACAATGTATTTCAAAATATTTACTAAAACTATAAAATGTATATTTATTTTAAATATTAATTTCTGTGAAATAATTTATCACATGCATGCGAGACGTATTATAACTAGTGTTAGTTAAGGTGTACCTAATGAACATGACTTACAAACTAGCTTAATACTAGTTCAAACACTGCATCCAGGATCCCGGTCAACAATTTACCAATGGCACATTTGTTGTCAAGCTGAGCATCGAGCTAAATCCTCTTACCTCGGCAGAAGGATGGGCTACCAGCCGAGATAAAGCATCACGCTGCGTGTATGAGGTGGTTTAATGAGTATATTTAAAGTTAAATAAGAGGTTTTTTTTCAGTTATTAAGTCATTATATAGTAAATAAGGGTGTGGTTGATTCCAAGCTACTAATGATGATTGTAAGACCCTATAGCTGTAATTATGTTGTACTTTAGTTTCTCGTTAAAATACATCGTGGTCATGATGTTTGGTTCTTTTCTCGGGTACACCCCGAACTATTATTGAAATGGCTGAATAAAGCTTAAAAGGAAGATAAGTTTCGTCTAAAATAATATAGGCTAACGTTTAAGATACCAAAATGTTGAGCTTATTTTATTGTGAACAACTAGCCTATATACCTGTAATTAAAAAAAACTAATATCGGTATAGAAATATTAACAAAGTTAAACTTTTTTAATTTGATGTTTACAATTTTACTACGGTAATTAATAATAAAGTAATAGTACATTAAAACATATAAATTTAAACTGATTTTAATGTAAACAATCGTATTTAACTGTAATATAATTCTAGTTTATCTCTTATTCGTACTTTAATAAGGAGCAAAACACATATTAAATCCACAGCATACGCCAATATTATTTAAAATTTTCATTTCTAATATTTCAGAAGAAGTGTCCATATTCCTAAAATTATGAAAATACTACATACATAATCATATATTCATTAGTTTGATTTCAAAATAAATAATTATTTGCTTTAAGAATATTAATTCAGAATAGTCCATTTGTTTATATATACTCGGTATTAAATATTTTAAACTTATATAATTCCTCAATTATTTTGATTGGGGCTAGACATTTCACAACTTGATACATCTAACAAGTGACGTCTTAGAATTATTATTATTGTTATTATTATTATTATTTGCACTGCGTCTTACTACCCGTTCGGGTTATACGCACTTACGCTAATGTGTAATGGTAGGGTGAATGGAGGACCTACAGTTTAACGTGGAATCCGAACCACGGTGGAGGCCTGGAATTCCCCACATTCACAAGATGTCTTATCAGAGGTGAAGAAAGGGTTTAGTAATTAGCTAAATCTGTGCTGGGAAGTATCTTAGAAGAAATATATATTTTCTCAATACCATGTGTTAAATTAAACCTTTTATATTATATATTTTAGTGAGTGTTAATTTCCCTTAATACATCTAACACTTTATTAACTGTTTAATCAATAAATGATTTGTATCTATTTTTCTGATTAACTTATCTTAGCTTGTCTTAGCTTTCACTTTTAAATTTCAATAAACTCTCTGTAACATTAATGTGTACCTATTCTAATTATAATTTCAACCCACTACTGAAGATGGAAGCAAAGACGTCATTGTCATCTTGTCAAGTTTATAGTTTGGTTTCAAATCGCTTCCGTGTGTATTGATATGAGTATTTCTAAATGTTTTGTACACTATCCTTTCAAATACATGTATGCACATATAATTTAAATTATATATCCAACATCCACACCCTATTAATGTAAATAAATGAGTAGTATGATGTGCTGCACGCACGCACGTGCGCACATACACACAAATACAAATATCTACATATAAAACCATTGTTTTCAAAATATTGTGCATGTAAATTTTAAATTGTGTTTCATATTATTCCTAAAATTATAAATAAACCTTACACACTATTTCTTAAACTTTGTATTTACATGAATATTCCTAATTATTTTATCCTTAATTTACATATTAATGTAGAGTAATAAAATATAGTATAAAATGTGATTCTTAAAGTATAATAATGTGTTTGATAAAAGCTAAGTTACCACTAGTTAGTTTTTGGTTATATAAAAAAAGTTATTTACTAATAAAATTGTTTGTTATAAACTAATTTATAAAAATCACTAATTTAAATACATTATTTTTTCACAAAATATTTGTGTTAGTCTAGGTTTATAATGCTTTAATGAAGTTTTTTTCCACACTCAATTACTATTTTTGGGCTAAACGCATTTAATTAACAATGAGTTAGGGACTGAGCTGTAATTTGGAATTTTTCAGGATTTGGGTGGAGATAGAAGTAGAAAATATTTAAGAAACACCAAACACCCCCCAGAACACTAAGTCATGAATTACTAAACCTCGATGTCATTGGCATATCAGAATGTATTAAAATTTTAATGGCAACGGTCTTTATCTCACAACTATAAAAGCTACTAGATTTACTTTCACTTTTTTTAATAACAATGTATTACTAATCGCTTAGGTTTAACGCTTATATAATAATTACTCAAGTATTTTCATTGATTTTTAAGGTTATATTTAGAGAAAGTATAATTTCATTTTCTTGAAGGGAAAGTGGAAAAATAATTCAGGAAAAACTATTCTCAACACATCTGACCAAGAATAGAACCTTGATCTCACCGTCATACTGCGTGAATTGTACGTTGTACTATTCGGCCATCAAAGCTGGTTTATTTTCATTTCAGGTTAAATGATATTCAGCTGTTACTTTTTATATATTTTACCTATGAAATAGCACTAATAATTTTTAAAAAAAAATCACATTGTTTATTATAAAAAATGTTCCTATATTATAAATAGAGCTTCCGATGAAATTTTGACTATCTAAGAGCGGGGCAATTAATTCACATGTCCACAAGCCCACCGATGAATTATTCAGTTCAAATATTATATCATATAATATTATAGACATCGAGTTATATCATATGACACGCATTGTTAATTATCTTGAAATAATATTGATACCCAAAGTGGTGTCCTCCTTTCTCGAATATTAAAAAGTTTGGCGGATGCCTGTGTTCAAGTGCACTTGAAGCCTTTGGTGACTACCGTTCTTTTGAAGGGTGTAGAGAGGGCGAAGAACCCTCTGGTCTCGCGGTGTAAGGGTGGGGGACAATGGGATGGTGATATGTCAAGTGAGTAACTCCCGGTCCAACCAAGAGAATATTTGGGCACAAAGCCCAGCTTTGAATTGCTAAGAGCAAGCTACATTATTTGAGAAAAAATAAATGGTACGACACACTCGAACAAACTTTCTCATATTGTTTATTATAACTTTGAAGAAAAATGTCAATAAATGGGTTTAAATAAACTATCCCCGAATAAGTTTTAATCTTAGAAACCAACACATTAATTTGATAATCTTAATAATAAACCTTTATATATATATAAAAGCTACCCATAGCCAAATTTCTCCCACAAAACAAATTTAGAGCTATATTTGTCATATTCAGGTCAAAAACTCCCCAGATAAACATTTTAAGCCAAAACCGTCATAGAAATTTTAGAAAAATTTGAATTTTCAAAAATAACTTTATAGTAAATAACCATTTATCAAATTTTTACCCAAAACCAAGTATACAGGATTATTTGTCATGTCAAACACTCCAAAAATATTTATTTGAAACAAAAAATTACGGACTTTTTTAAAAATATTTTTATTTTGGAAAATCAGTCATCAGTAAACTACCCACAAATAAGTCCCTACCCCCAAAACGAGTAAATAGTGTTAATTATTATCATGTCAAACAAAACCAAGACAGCCATTTGAAAGAAAATCGTTATGGCCATTTAAAAAAAAATATTTCAAATTTTTTAAATATAAGTCATCAGTTAACAATCCATAAATGAAATTTGACTCCCTCCTACAAAGGGTATACACTGTTATTTATCATGTTAACACTCCGAAAAATAATTATAATTATTTGGAACAAAATCGTTAGTGAAATTTGTAAAAAAAAATAAGTTTTGGCAAAATCAGTCATCATTGAGCAACCGATGAACGAAGCTTTCCCTCTGCTTATTTACTTTCTTATGTCAAGATAAATTATTGTGATCAGGAAAAAATTGATCTCGATATTATAAGTTATAACAAATTTTTATGTTGTATTGAAAACTCACAAAAAAAAAGTTTTTTAAAAAAATTCTGTCTGTCTCCTATATATGTCTGTCAGTGGCCACGGATCCAAAATGGTTTGATGGATTTTTTCGATATTTAGATTTAATAGGGCTATACTACAGAATCGTTTTAGTTTTTTCTACTCTAGCCCTTCAATTAAGAGTAAGTTACTGGTGAATAATATATTTAAATGCTAAAGTTTTGAAAACGGGCACGATGATTTTGTTTAAAGTTCATATTTAGGATGTGTTTGGCATGGCAAATAACACTGTAATAATGGTTTAGGGCAAAAATTCGTAAATGGTTGTTCACCGATGACCTATTTTGCAAAAACTTGAAATATTTCACAAATGGCTATAAATATTAGGTCCAGAATGGCTGCTATACATATTTGGTCAATTATTGGTATCTTGGGAGTGTTTGACCTGACAAATAACACTATATACCTGGTTTTGATTAGAAAAACAATAAAGGGTCTTTTACCGAAGTGTGATTTTTGAAATTTCAAATAATTTTGAAAATGGTTGAAACAATTTTGCTAAAATGGATAACTGGGATGGGCTTCACATGAAAATGAAATATAAAGCTGTATAATTGCATTTGGAAGAAAATGTTACTATGGGTAGTTTACTGATTATTGTTAATTTGATTATTTGAAAAAAAAATACAGCTTTACAGATTTTACTAAAAAATTTGTACCCGATGAGTATTTTATATAGCAATTATAACAATAATAATAATAGTAAATATCTACTTATAAAAATAAATTAATTTAAGCATAGATTCGTTACAGCCAATTATTGAACTGTAAACTGATCTTGAAGATTGAAATTAAACTGGGAATATGTAAATATTGTTATTTGATAGATACGTTTACGTTTTAATGTTTATAATAACAAATATTTTTAAGGTAGTTGAAAAGGAGTTTAGTTTTGAAAATATGAAATTTGTTAAATAAATGCCAACAATTTGGTATATAATTTACAAATAAAGAGTGATTATTGTGACACATTGTTACATTGTGACACTTTGTTTATCTTGATGGATTACACTGTGTCATTATAAGCTATGGCATACTAGAAACGTGTAAAATAAGATTGCTAGCGTTCAGGATAAACTGAATGTAAGTATGAAATTAAGTATGTTAGTCCAAGATGTATATTTTATACGAAAACTTCATACGAGATTTAGCTTTCTCCTCCTTGTCTTGTCCTCAAGAGTACAGAGAACTTATGTTTTGGGGAGTTAATTTAAAAAGTTTTTTAACCTGTGTGATACCATGCATGACATGGTAGGTCTTTATGCTCTGAACATAAAAAATATATACATTTTTTACCTTGCTTTTCAGCCAAATGATATATAAAAAAAGATAATTGTGAAAAAATATAAGTTTTTGGAGCGTTATAATTGTGATGGAATCTCTAGTGAAGATATGACAGATTATATTGTATCTCCTTAATTTGATTTCATGCTGCCACTGCTTCAAACCTCTAGAGTCGAAACGGTATTGTTTGCACCCATTTAAATTATTGAAAATTAAAATTACGAGATTTAAGGCACTCACTTGTGGCCTAGTATTTTGAAACTTTAATTACTTCGTCACTTGATGGATATATCTATACATCTGACTTATAAGATTAAAGTTGTGTTTTATTATTTGATATTGCTGTTCCGTGTCTAATTAAGTTGCATTTTTAAGACACTTAAAAGCATATCGATATAGTCTGAGACAAAAAATATTTTATTTAATAATTTGGTAAGAAAATAGAATATATTGTTTGCATTAAAGTTAAGAATTATTGAATTTAATTTAATTTTAGTACAATTACTAGATTTTCATTTTGTATGAAAAACATGTTTTCAAAAGATATTAAAGCAAAATTTAAACAAATTTGGCAATTGTATGGATAAAGGTTATTTTTTATTTTAGCTGTTTATTAATTGGTTTTTTACCTTGAAATTTTATTCTTCGTTCTTAACCTAACAAGTATGTCGTTGAAATCACAAACCATGTCAAAATATTCAGAATAAACACTACTAAGCCAATTTTAAAAAGTATAGTTCATTTAATGTTTATCTTAACACTTATTTAAAACTATTTATTCGTGATATAGTTAACGTACTTATCTTTTAGGAACGTATAACAATAGTTGGGAATAAAAAACTAAAGAAAGTTGTTGGTCATTATTAGCATGGCAGTAGTTTAGGGAGTAGGTATCAATAAAACCTCAATGCACTCAACCTAGGAATGATCAGAAGACTTTGAGATCATTATCCACATCCATGTTCGAACTATCAGTGAAAAGCTGTAAATACTTATTTTAAAACGTATTGCAATCCAACACCCGTTTTTTCACTCTCTATTAAATCAACAGCTTAAAAAAGTGTTAAGAATTATATTTCGGACTAAGAAGGATGAACAATCAAGATGATTGAGAAAGTTAAGTGAAAAACATCCTTTTTTTTATAAGCATCCTCAAACATATTAAGGACAACAAATACACAAATTTAAAATGGGGTTGTCATCTGGAACGTTTAGGCAATCACAAGCATGTACACAAAATTTAAGCTAGGAGCCTAAAGATGCACGGCTCTTTGGTAAACCAAGACGTCAATGGAAGGATAATTTGATACTTGATTTCGGTATGCTGGGTCAGAATAGGGTTTTGTATGGCTTCCTTACGTTCTGGTGGCCATGAATTTTCGAGTTCTATAAGGCTAGAGTTACTTAATTCGTTAGTCAGTTAGATCATATTTGATGAAAATAGGACAGTTATTAAAATACCTAATTAATTTCGTATTTCAAAGGTGTTTATGAAAAGAGATTTGAATTAAAGAGCTGATTTATAGTACTTTGTGATTTAATATTGGAAGAAGTTTACTCTTCTAGAGTATAAGATGAAAAAATACTCTCATTTGGGTGGGGAAAAAACACTCCAGGAAACACTACGAAGATTTTAACTCCAACTTACTAGTCCCTAGAAAAACAAAAAAACGAGACTATTGTCTCCATCCACTTAGGCACTGCTGCAGTTTAAAAAAATTGGTAGCTAGTAAAGAGCGTGAATAAACCCCTTTATTGCAAAGTTATTTCTTAAAAAGACATCTAGGTATCTTTTATATGATATATTTGTGATTTTAGACAATTTTTTATGTGAACGGGACTATACAAAGCATCTACCACCGGCTGACCTACTGCGCGATGTTTCTGTAGACGTACATCTCAAGGAAGAACACAGGGCGGTCCTCCCGAAATATCTGTGATGCCAACAGACGGATGAGTTTAGCTGTAATAGGCTGACCACTGCTGTTAATATAAAGCTGACGGAATCTTGTAGAATATTTATTTCCGACGTTTTAAACAGTAAAAGGTTTATATTTTTATACTTTTAATCACATCCATAACCATTCACAAAAGGTAATTCTTTAAAGAAACACTACTAGCCTAGGTTTAATAAACAATCTTATTTCAATTTTGATTTCGATTCCTTATTCTGCATTTGGAATCTATTCCTTTGTTGACATATTATGCGATACCAATTAAGGTGTAGACGAAAGAAAAGGTCAATGTTTTTGCAGTTTTTATGGCAAAACATTTTTTTAGCTGAAATAAATAAAATATTGATTCAGTACAAACACAGACTTCTTTTTTATTCGCATGTTGATATCAACAGTTCCTGAATATATGTCATAAGCATTATCTAAAAAATTTATTAAATGAGGAGAAATAGATAATATTAATTTACAGAACACCCTTGACAGATTTTCAAGAAATTATGAGGTCACCATATAAATAAAATTAGATTATATATTTGTACTGGGGCAACATTTTTTATTTATTTTGGTCAAAAAAATATTTTGCCATAAACACTGCAAAACCATTGGCTTTTTTTCGCGTCCCCTTCTAGCCCACCTTCAATTGGAAAATATACTACATACCCTTTTAATACATACTGGTCAAACCCTTCATTCACCTCTGACAAGACATATTGTGAATGTGGGGAATGCCAGGCCTCCACCGTGGTTCGGATTCCACGTTAAACCGTAGGTCCTCCATTTCATCTCACAATCACCCTACCATTACACATTAGCGTAAGAGTGTATAACCCGAATGGGTAGTAAGACGCAGTGCTAATAATAATAATAATAATAATAATACATACATACATACATACATACATACATACATACATACATACTGGGAAGCTGTTGATCGTGCATAGAAATTATATGAACCATCTGTACTTGCCAAAAATACGTAGTATTTATATTATGGTGTCAAGAGGAGTTAAGAAAATTTTATTCTAAGTTATTTTGGTTTTTTGTGACCCGCATCTTACTCGTCCTAATGAGACTTACATCCAGGCAAGCATGGTCTTAATCTTCACTTTCACAACACACTAGATTACCACTGATGGGAGATCGGGTCTCAAATCCTGGTAAGGTCGCGTATTACTCATTTTTCGAGAAAATACGGGTACATGTCTTCTAAGGTATAACTTACTATTACTTACCCCATCAGTTTACCTGCAAATGGTAAGAGGATCTGAATAGGAATTAATAATAGGGTAGAGTTGAACAAGGTATAATACAGTGTAAATGTACTCGTAGACGAAAGGTTAAAAATATTATGTTAAAAAATCATAAGTACACCCACCCAGGATATGAGTTCCATTGTTAAATCAGATAATCTAAGGCTTCTGTCTCATTAGTTCTCACTTATTGAATATATCTCGTGTTTAATTTGGAGATATTTAAGAGTTTCTGCTGGAACCCTTCCTTCGCTGTAAACTAAAAGAATATAGCAAAATATTGACTGATAACTTATAAACCGTCAATATCTATTCACATGTATTGGTGTAAACATGGTCTAAGGTTTCACTGATACAATAAACTAGACTTCTGATGAGATGGAGGTTGTAGTGTGAATTCTGGTCTGGTGTACTGAAGGTTTTTTCCTAAAGGGTTTTCCCTCTCGATCTGGTGCGTTGAACGGAATTTTATCAAAACTATTTAAAGTATCGGTCCTTAAAATATTGCTAGTGACAAAGCCAAATCAAATGGATACCCCTATGCTTGTCATTGGTAGATCAAAGCCATCACTATCTATCATTGTGTGTCATAATGATGAGGTTTGAGTTCACATCCTGACCAAGAGTTATAAGATTTTTGTTTTAGTAAATGTCTTTCCACCTTCTCTTCTCGAAAATGGAGATATGCATTATTTAATTTCTACCTTACTCATTGGTGCATCATACATGCTATTACGTGAATATCCCGCACTGGTATTAAGACGTCGTGTATACAAAAGGTGGTGTTCTTGTACATACTACACTGAATATAATATCTGGGGGAACTGTATAGCTACTCTTGGGGAATATAGTTGTCATTCTCTTGTTCTCGTGTGGCTGAACTTACCTTTAAGTATAAAGACAACTTTCGCAAAATTGATTTATCGATTTTGCCAATAGCTTCTCCTTACTCCAGCACATCACCTTCCAACATAATTGAAAGCGAGGATCTTTTAAAATATTTCACTAAGAAAGAGCACAAAGATAAAACTTTCCTTCATAAGGCCTGTAGCTCTTATCAGAGGGGATAATGAGTGTAGATAAAATCAACCATAATTTATTGTTTAGGTTTAGGACACACCTGATCACACTTCGAGCTGAAGGATGGTTGGCGTGCCTCTCACTAATCCGTGTGCGGGTATATAGCTGATGTCATGTCCATAAATGTTGAGTGTGGCCACAGTCGCGGCGCGGCGCCTGCTCTATTTTTGGAGACCAGTCTCAACCGACGTTACGCGTCACGCTACAACTTGGTCCCTTACAACGTTGAGATATTTCACCGGGCCCGCTGATAATGGTAATGGCAGTTCATGGTTTGAATGAGATCGGTAGGACCTGTGTACTGTGAGGGAAGGGCAAGAAACTCTTTTAATAATGGGGAGGGGTCTTATTGTGTGAGTTCCTATCCAACCGACGTTAGGTTGATATTTTACTTTTAAACAACATTACGGAATATTCATTCCCCAATCAGCTGGTTGGATCAGAACTAAAATATCTAAAGTCATACATGTGTTAAATATTTTGTATATATCTCATATTTATATGCAGGCCACAGTCCTAATTAACTCTATTTTTAAATATGTGGTTTTTTAGATATCTCTATTTTAAGGTCAAGTTGGTCTTAGCATTTTTGTTTATTAACTAATAAAATAAATTATAATAATACACTAGTAGCCGTATTGCCGTTGTGATTTTGCCCATCTATGGAGACCATAAAATTTTTACTCGTGTGTAAATTAATCAGAAGACAGTAAGTTGTTTATAAATATATTATTAAAAGGAAACAAAGTAAAATTTCTACGAACATCATCATTATATGATACAACATTACGATTGTAATAACTTGTATATGGTAAATCTTAAAATAGTATTTATGTGAACAGCGGATCTCACTTCCTCATGTTCTTAGAGCTACAGCACACTTAAAAAAATTATTTCGTGTTTGAGTTAAAATTTATCCTCTAATTATTTATCCTTGGATTGGTATTGAATAATTTTCCTAGGTGATTAAGTTAGATTGTACACAAATAAATACTTTATTTAAAATTCATTATATTCCTTTATTACTAATTTATGTTGGCGTGGTTCAAGACGTCTGTCTCGTAATACATGTCCAACTAAAAAAAAAAGCCTCAGATACCCGACCGATTGCCTAAAATTATAAATTCAAATCCCTTGAGATGAGCTACTAAACAAAAAATTGAGCTACTGTTTGAGATAAAGAATAGCCCAATCCAAAAAAATATTTACATATATCGTTGGTCTTATATTTAAATAATACACCTGCCAAGTTTAATTAAATTTGGTCACTGTATTTACAATTATCTTGGAACAATCGAACAGACTGACAGTTTAAAAAAAATTATTACCATCTTAAAATAAATATCAAGATCGAAAACCATTTATACTCATTTTACTCTGAAAGGACGCACACTTCCCTTGACAGATTACACTATGACCATATCTTTTAAGCTATGCCATTTTATAATAATACAGGGTAAGCTCTCTATTTTACAGGATAAACTAACGTTACATATTACGTTGTTCAGCCTAGGCTCATTAAAATTGATCAAAGCATTTGACATTTATTATGTAAAATGAAGAAGAGAGACGAGCAGATGAAATGCTAAAAGCCTTAAAATTGAACCATGTCTACCCGGCCAGTAAAATTGTTTAAAAGTTTGAAATAATATTCCTTACCTTTGAAAATGTATTTATCATGGTTTTAATCAACTTTTATTGGTAGATCATTTCACAGAGATATTTTTTTTAAATAAAGTGAGTGATGTATTTTAATGTGTCGGACTACTGTAAATAAAAATAACCCATATTCACTTAAATTTAAAAAAACAATACTTTTGCAACCTTATAAATTATTTATATATGCTCGGTATCTCATATACTTTTATACAAATACACCTCCATGTTGGGAGGGGGTTCATAACATGGCTACTAGCGAACAGTCGAAGCATTCAGTGCAAAGAATCGAGGAGTTGGCGTGGAAAAAAAAAGAGAGCAAAGAGGAAGAATAAATAATGGTTTATTGACACAATTTTTATCAAATGGCAGCAGTAATCACTTTGAAGATAATCTTTATGTCTAGTAAAAAAATCCGCCTTGATGTTTGTTTAATAAAAGTACTACAAAAAATGTTTTGCTCTTTACTTTTCAGTAGTGCTGTATCGTTGTGATATTAGGAAAATAAAGCAAATACTTTTTGTTGATTTAGTGTATACCTGAAGGGGTGTTCCATGTTTGTGGGGGTGATTAAACGTAATGTCACATTTACATAAGTATCATTAAACTAAAAATACACTTTTAAATAATGTGAATATCAGTGAGAATATATTACCAAAATAATGTTTTACTAAAGTATAAAAATCACATGGATTAAATGTAAAGTTGATCAAGTCTGATTATCTGTTGACGGGAAATTTGGAGCTTGAACATCTTCCAACTATGCTGAGAGTGTTTTATTTCAAATGACAGCATATACGTGAATACAGATACACTTAATTTTAATTATATTTTCATCATTCCTATTCAATTGGTGTTATTGTTTTTTAATCATATTGTCTCCCTTCAGTTTTGGGGCTATACGCATAAGAACTGATCAAACTATTGTGTTATGGATGAGGATGGTTGAATCGATATGAAGTATACCTGCATTCGCATGGAAAGAGAGATTGTAAAACCGTTTAAAAAAACCACCCTCAATACACCCATAACCAGGATTGAACCACGATTTCCCCTCGACAGTCTAGCATTACACGAAGAGCACCTCAAACCATATGGTCACCTAAGTTGGGCATGTATCTTAATCACATCACCAGATAATTACAATAATGTAAACGTTCTAGTATGTCATATGTCACGTATTGCTTGCAGCTCGATTATTTGATATTATCTTCGGCCCCCGCCTCGTTATGTAGCCTACGGATGCTTTATTTTATGAAAGAAAAATATTACATTATATGATAAGTATTTTTTATTTATTTATTAGACAACTTACTCATCATGATTCCCTCCAACTTGAGTCGCTAAGGTAATCTCTGCAACCTCACGGTCCTCAAGGAACGATCGACCAATCTGACTCAAGCCCTACACGGATTTATTCAAACGTATCTAATAAACTGTGTCGAGATCATCTCCAATTTCTACAAACTTCGATAAAAATAGTGCTCACAAAACATTACCGACTGGGAAGGAATCCTTGTAAACAAGTTATTTATAAATATCTTGTTTTGTGTTACCTAACAGGCTTATAAAACAACCCACATCATAATGTCTAACATAGTCTTGTTTGAAAACAATAGATAGTGTATTCTATAAGGGAGACATACGTTCTATAAATATAAATATATATATTTGAATAGTAATTGTATGTCCCGTCTTATAGATACAAAAAAATGCTCATTCTGCGCACATTTATGCTTGGAAGATGACGGAAAGACAAACTAGTGTAAAGATATTTTTACAATCATGAATTGAGCCTTCCAAATTAATGTGTCTAGAGTCAGAACCGTTAGCCTTTCACTCAAATCTGTCAGAATCTCATGTAATGTGTTGTTAAACAGGAGTTAGAAATAGATGAACATTTTACCTTTGATGGGTTTGCGATATCGATTTATAGCAGGTTGGAGTCGTTCTATATTGCGAAAAGACGGTGTGCCATCAGTTATTCATAAAGGTCTGGAAGAGAAGGAGGTTAGGGGAGAGGGGGGATTGATGGGTTTTTTCCCAATCTTCAGCACACATAGTGCAAACAGAAAGGCGGCAACAGGTTAATCTGTGTTTTTCGAAAGCCATATGTTCACCCTCACTTTTGGAATAGTCTTCTCTGAACTTGTTTTATGACGTGTTCAGTTACCATCCTCTCACTTTAAACTAATTCTGTGGGCAGTTCCTTAAAATATATCTTACAATTATATTTTGTTCAAACGTGACTTGTAGCGTTTAAAATTGTGGTAGATCGGATTATAGTTATAAATAATATGTTTCTTAAAGAACCGGGATATGAATCAATTTCTCGAACATGCCTCTCTGGTCTCCAAAACATAAATGATTAAAAGCTCTAGACGTTCGCATTGGTTGTCCCATGATATAAAGAGTCACTCTCATTATTAATTGTTGGTGACAGGGTGGCTGTAGTTCGAATCTTGGTTGAGTATTCCAAGGGTTATTTATACAAAATGGTTTATTACTCTCTTCTTACAAAAATATGGGTACATTAACTTTAAATTCTACCTTACTCCTCCCTACCATACTAGTGCGAATAGGTGGGTAATCCCTACAGGAAGTAAAGTGTGATCACAAAAAAACACCTCTATTCCAGATTATATCAGATACTTGATAAAAATTCTTTGGATCAGTTATAGATATTCAACCATATTTGTTTGTATAACCCCAGATATAATTTATCTTTGATTTTGTACTCCCAAAGTTTCTGATGCATAATGCAAGCTATCAAGGGCGTAGAGAGGCTAAT
This sequence comes from Timema californicum, assembly GCA_902141385.1. Taxonomy (NCBI): domain Eukaryota; kingdom Metazoa; phylum Arthropoda; class Insecta; order Phasmatodea; family Timematidae; genus Timema; species Timema californicum. The sequence continues at coordinate 280,367 of CABFOW010000249.1, forward strand.
CCGCGAGGGTCTGGGCCCCCTCCCCACCTTCCACTAGAATTTGATGAACACCCCTAGGGGGATCCATACATACATAAATATACAATATTTGATTTGCTAAGGGTGTTGTAACATTTTATATAGAAACAAATGGTGTAGAAAGCTAATTTTTATATAGGGGTCCGGAGAGGGGGAGATGCACTAGAAAATATCATCCTACTTTTCGCCCCAGCCGTCTTGCTTTAGCCTATAAAAACGATACATATAAATGGAAGCGTTGGTCCATAACATTACAGGGGGATACGGACTCTCCTAGCCCCCTCTTTTTTGCTCTCTTGGACGGAACTCCTCTAAAAAACGTTAAATTTAATATTCATGCTGAAATCAGCGATAATAGCACTATATAGTATCTTGCACATTAATATTTACCAACAAATATTATTATGAATATACATAAGTATACCAACTATTTTCTTAGAACAACTTTTAACGCTTATGAGTAGAACACACACTTTAAGACATAGCTTATGTCAATAATAATAATAATAATAATAGAGATAAGTAATTAAACATAGAAAATACATATTAAAATAAATTGTAGAGCCTTTTATTAAATATTTGGTTTCCTGTTATTATCAATATAAAAGTATGACAGTAATATCCATATAAACCTAAACACCTCCCTACCCCCCCCCCTTATAATTTACTGCTGCCCCCTGAAAAACAAAAGCTAACCCTTGGTGGCCATACCACTCAGATTAGGAAACGCTGATCTAGAGCATGTCCAAAACTTTGTAGTGTATCTCCTTGTTCACTAAATACTATCTTCCTACGTCGGTGGGCACTTAGTGTAAATGTCAAACTTATTTGGTCATGTTTGTCGATCGGGAGTGGGGGATGATTATGTTTAAAACCTATATGAGGGTATTTTTTCCTGACTGGCTTACCTCTCTCCCACATTTCAAATTAAGATATATTTCCTCTAAATTATACTTTACCCATCCCTAACACATTGGCGTATTAATTATTGTATTAATTATTATATATATATATATATATATATGCGTAAAGCCCGGATGGGTAATGAGACATGAGAGAAAAAAATTAATAAACCTATTATTATAATTTTCTATCACACCCGCAGCCTTCTCTAGTGTCACTTCAGTTCCTGTACCCTCCGCGTAGAAGACACGTAGTAACCCACGTGCGTCAAGAAACTCAATAGCAGACACGTGTGAACGAAGGAGGCTGTCTTCACCTTGGCGTCGTCGCTGTCTTAGGGGCGGGGAAAGAGGGGTGTGGTGCGTAGCCCATTGCCAGGAATAACAATGCAGCGAGACGGGTGTCTTCCGGTGGTTCCCATCGCCAGTCAACGTGAGGGACAATACCCTAGTTCAGTGTACCCCCATTAATAACTTAAAAGAAACAAAACTTACATCAGTTTGGGTACATTGTAAAAAGAATATAGCCTCTACTAATTTGTAATGCTTTAATAAACACTCCGAAACAAAAATAGTACCACCACACGCGAATGAGTTTCGAACCACAGTCTACTGGACTGGTGCTGCCAGTATTTAGTACTATTCACTCGACTTAATGCCAACATTGGCCCTTACTGACTTTCTCTCTAAAATTAAGGGATTTTACCAGTTTACTCCTCGATAACCACAAATCACCCGCCTCGGTGGCGTAGTTGTCTGACGCGCTAGTTTCGTGTTGAGTTTTACTGCCTAGGACGGATAGATCCAAGTTCAGATCTCAGTCAGGTGAACTGGGGGTGATGTTACCTAAATGGTTCTCCACTATCCCTTCACGCAAATGTGAGCTCACTTTCTGTAATTCAACCTTCCCAATTCATAATATATTAGCGCAATTATTATTTAAGCGTGTAACCCAAACAGACAGTAAGACACGGTGCTAAATAATAATAGTAATAAACACTATGTATTCGGTCTGGATCTAACGCCTTACTTCTAGAGTCAGAACCCACATAATCCACCATTCATATAAACCCTGTTCGTCCTGTTTGATTACATCCATTGATTGCCGAAACTTGGAATACACTTGCTTGTTGATTGAAGACACTAACCTAGTTCGATTCTTTGTTAACTATAGTTTTTATTTAAATATGTGTTGATTAACTCCTTGTTATAGCATACTTTTACCAAGCAGGCCTTTCCTTATTTGCTTTTAGGTAAGTTGATAGGTAAGCTATCTATTATTATTACAAAAAGTAGCATGATCTGTAGCTGTGAATTTAAATTGATATTACTAATACCTACAAAATAGTACTAATAAAATAATAAAATATTATCTACTTCAGCCGCAAATAATTTTGTTCTTTTTAAATATCTTGGTATGAAAATTGAAATGTGCTATAGAGATAAATGCAACCAGAGATTGTTTTGATACAAATTTTCCAGGAAGTTGGAAGATCATCGGATGTTTAGTTTGAGAGATAGGTTCAACCAGAGATTAGTTTGACAAGACTTTAACAGGAAGGTGGGAGATCTTCTGATGTTTAATTTTGAGAAATAGGTTCAGCCAAAGATTAGTTTGACATGACTTTTCCAGTAAGGTGGAAGGTCTTCTTATGCTTAGTTTGAGAGATAGGTTCAATCAGAGATTAGTTTTACATGACTTTTCCAGGAAGGTGGAAGGTCCTCTGATGTTTAGTTTGAGGGAGAAGTCTAACCAGAAATTAGCTTGACATGACTTTTACAGGAAGGTGGAAGGTCTTCTGGTGTTTAATTTTGAGAAATAGGTTCAGTCAAAGATTAGTTTCACATGACTTTCTGATATATTGTTGTGTAATTAAAATAGTCCTCCGTTCTTTAAGGAATCTCGTTTGTCAAAGTAGTTCTCCGCATTTTTGGGAATATTGTTGTGTAAAATATTCTTCCGGTCTTTCGAAAATCTTGTGTAATGCAGACTCCGCTCTTTATTGATATCACCTAAAGATAGCACTCTCTGCCAACGAAAGATAATGGAGGACCAACAAGAATGAGGGAGGAGATATGAGGAGGGCCCTGTCACATCTGTGTTGAGCGCGTAGGTGGGTGCGCATGGGAATGAAGAGAACAGGAACGCAGAAAATACAAGGAGGTAAGTGTTCTTAGCTTACAGGCGTACAAATTAAGTAATGACATTTGATACCATTGGGGCTGGCTCCACGCAGATCATAAATATTTGTTTACAATTATAAATTGTTGCACTGTGGCTGAATTAAATGGCGTATATTCCCCCGCTCTACTTCCTAATTAATGTCAGTGAAAATTCTAGGATATTAACTTTCTTCGACAATTTGTTTTAATGCACCTTTAAAAACAAATAAAAAATCTTTCTTAGTTAGTTTAAATGGGGAGCAATTGCTCTATGATAAAAATAAACATGTTATTTTAATTATAATAGGCTATGAAACATTAAGCAATTGTGTAGCATTTATGACCTTAACCCAAAATGTCGCAATACTGCTTGAAGTTTTTTAAGCTTAGTTTTTACATACTCTAAGCAGGAAAATGCCAATTGTATTCTTTTGTGATTCACTTATTTAGAGAAAACGTATCAGAATTTGTTTGGAAAGAAAGCGGCAAGATATTAAGAGTGTTCAAGCATGTGTTGAACCTTTTTAGAGTATTTTTTTTTTTAGGAAACCATTTGAATTCTTATGATTAACAAACTTGTACTGTAACAAGTATTTTTGAGGACCTCCCTTAGTATATATATATATATATATATATATATATATATATATATATATATATATATATA